>CM076966.1:15257543-15362543 GCA_039105355.1 Benthosema pterotum
AATCGAAGAAAAATCAAAGGCTATAGTACATGGTTTCGGTCGACATACCATAGTATGCTGTTTTTCCTCATTTTGAGCATTTTTAAAAAATGTCAACAATTGTAGAAAACCAAAGGCTATAGTACATGGTCTCGGCGACATACCACAATATGGCGTTTTTTTCATCGTTTTTGATGATTTTTGAAAAAATGTCGAAATCGAAAGAAAAACCAAAGGCTATAGTACATGGTTGGGGGCGACATACCAAAGTATGCCTTTTTCATCATTTTTTTAGTATTTTTGAAAAATGTCGAATTCGAACAAAAAACCAAAGGTTAGTACATGTTTTTGGTCGACATACCATAGTATGCCGTTTGTCATCGTTTTTTTTTGGATTTTTTTGAAAAAATGTCGAAATCGAAGAGAAAAATCAAAGGCTATAGTACATGGTCTCGGGCGACATACCAAAGTATGCCTTTTTCATCGTTTTTGATGATTTTTGAAAAAAGTCGAAATCGAAGAAAAACAAAGGCTATAGTACCATGGTCTCGGGCGACATACCAAAGTATGCCTTTTTCATCATTTTTGAGCATTTTTGAAAAAATGTCGAAATCGAAGAAAAACCAAAGGCTATAGTACATGGTTTTGGTCGACATACCAAAGTATGCCTTTTTCATTATTTTTGAGCATTTTTGAAAAAATGTCGAAATCGAAGAAAAACCAAAGGCTATAGTACATGGTTTTGGTCGACATACTATAGTATGGCGTTTTTTATCGTTTTTGATGATTTTTGAAAAAATGTCGAAATCGAAGAAAAAAACCAAAGGCTATAGTACATGGTCTCGGCGAAATACCAAAGTATGCCTTTTTCATCTTTTATTAGTATTTTTGAAAAAATGACGAAATCGAACAAAAACCAAAGGCTTATAGTACATGGTCTCGGACGACATACTATATAGTATGGCATTTTTCATCGTTTTTGATGATTTTTGAAAAAATGTCGAAATCGAAGAAAAAAACAAAGGCTATAGTACATGGTCTCGGGCGACATACCAAAGTATGCCTTTTTCATCATTTTTGAGCATTTTTGAAAAAAAATGTCGAAATCCAAGAAAAACCAAAGGCTATAGTACAGGTTTTGGTCGACTTCGACATACCATAGTATGCCGTTTGTCATCGTTTTTTAGGATTTTTGAAAAAATGTCGAAATCGAAGGAAAACCAAAGGCTATAGTACATGGTCTCGGACGACATACTATAGTATGGCGTTTTTCATTGTTTTTGATGATTTTTGAAAAAATGTCGAAATCGAAGAAAAACCAAAGGCTATAGTACATGGTCTCGGGCGACATACCAAAGTATGCCTTTTTCATCATTTTTTAGTATTTTGAAAAAAATGTCGAAATCGAACAAAAAAACCAAAGGCTATAGTACATGTTTTTGGTCGATATACCATAGTATGCCGTTTGTCATCGTTTTTTAGGATTTTTAAAAAAATGTCGAAATCGAAGAAAAATCAAAGGCTATACGTAGTACATGGTCTCGGACGACATACTATAGTATGGCATTTTTCATCGTTTTTGATGATTTTTAAAAAAATGTCGAAATCGAAGAAAAATCAAAGGCTATAGTACATGGTCTCGGACGACATACTATAGTATGGCATTTTTCATCGTTTTTGATGATTTTTGAAAAAATGTCGAAATCGAAGAAAAACAAAGGCATAGTATAGTACATGGTCTCAGGCGACATACCAAAGTATGCTTTTTCTCATCATTTTTGAGCTTTTTGAAAAAATGTCGAAATCGAAGAAAAACCAAAGGCTATAGTACATGGTTTTCGGTCGACATACCATAGTAGCCTTGCCGTTTTTCATCATTTTTGAGCATTTTTGAAAAAATGTCACAATCGATGAAAAACCAAAGGCTATAGTACATGGTCTCGGACGACATACCATAGTATGGCGTTTTTTATCGTTTTTGATGATTTTTGAAAAAATGTCGAAATCGAAGAAAAACCAAAGGCTATAGTACATGGTCTCGGACGACATACTATAGTATGGCATTTTTCATCGTTTTTGATGATTTTTGAAAAAATGTCGAAATCGAAGAAAAACCAAAGGCTATAGTACATGGTCTCGGACGACATACCATAGTATGGCGTTTTTCATCGTTTTTGATGATTTTTGAAAAAATGTCGAAATCGAAGAAAAACCAAAGGCTATAGTACATGGTCTCGGACGACATACCATAGTATGCCGTTTGTCATCGTTTTTTAGGATTTTTGAAAAAATGTCGAAATCGAAGAAAAACCAAAGGCTATAGTACATGGTTTCGGTCGACAAACCATAGTATGCCGTTTTTCATCATTTTTGAGCATTTTTGAAAAAATGTCACAATCGATGAAAAACCAAAGGCTATAGTACATGGTCTCGGACGACATACTATAGTATGGCGTTTTTTATCGTTTTTGATGATTTTTGAAAAAATGTCGAAATCGAAGAAAAAACAAAGGCTATAGTACATGGTCTCGGGCGACATACCAAAGTATGCCTTTTTCATCATTTTTTAGTATTTTTGAAAAAATGTCGAAATCGAAGAAAAACCAAAGGCTATAGTACATGGTTCGGACGACATACTATAGTATGGCGTTTTTCATTGTTTTTGATGATTTTTGAAAAAATGTCGAAATCGAAGAAAAACCAAAGGCTATAGTACATGGTTTCGGTCGACATACCATAGTATGCTGTTTTCCTCATTTTTGAGCATTTTTAAAAAATGTCACAATCGAAGAAAAACCAAAGGCTATAGTACATGGTCTCGGACGACATACCATAGTATGGCGTTTTTCATCGTTTTTGATGATTTTTGAAAAAATGTCGAAATCGAAGAAAAACCAAAGGCTATAGTACATGGTCTCGGGCGACATACCAAAGTATGCCTTTTTCATCATTTTTTAGTATTTTTGAAAAAATGTCGAAATCGAACAAAAAACCAAAGGCTATAGTACATGTTTTTGGTCGACATACCATAGTATGCCGTTTGTCATCGTTTTTTAGGATTTTTGAAAAAATGTCGAAATCGAAGAAAAATCAAAGGCTATAGTACATGGTCTCGGCGCGACATACAAAGTATGCCTTTTTCATCATTTTTGAGCATTTTTGAAAAAATGTCGAAATCGAAGAAAAACCAAAGGCTATAGTACATGGTCTCGGGCGACATACCAAAGTATGCCCTTTTCATCATTTTTGAGCATTTTTGAAAAAATGTCGAAATCGAAGAAAAACCAAAGGCTATAGTACATGGTTTTGGTCGACATACCAAAGTATGCCTTTTTCATCATTTTTGAGCATTTTTGAAAAAATGTCGAAATCGAAGAAAAACCAAAGGCTATAGTACATGGTTTTCGGTCGACATACCATAGTATGGCGTTTTTCATCGTTTTTGATGATTTTTGAAAAAATGTCGAAATCGAAGAAAAACCAAAGGCTATAGTACATGGTCTCGGGCGACATACCAAAGTATGCCTTTTTCATCATTTTTTAGTATTTTTGAAAAAATGACGAAATCGAACAAAAAACCAAAGGCTATAGTACATGGTCTGGACGACTTACTATAATAGTATGGCATTTTTCATCGTTTTTGATGATTTTTGAAAAAATGTCGAAATCGAAGAAAAACAAAGGCTATAGTACATGGTCTCGGGCGACATACCAAAGTATGCCTTTTTCATCATTTTTGAGCATTTTTGAAAAAATGTCGAAATCGAAGAAAAACCAAAGGCTATAGTACATGGTTTTGGTCGACATACCATAGTATGCCGTTTGTCATCGTTTTTTAGGATTTTTGAAAAAATGTCGAAATCGAAGAAAAACCAAAGGCTATAGTACATGGTTTCGGTCGACATACCATAGTATGCCGTTTTTCATCATTTTTGAGCATTTTTAAAAAATGTCACAATCGAAGAAAAACCAAAGGCTATAGTACATGGTCTCAGACAAATACTATAGTATGGCGTTTTTCATTGTTTTTGATGATTTTTGAAAAAATGTCGAAATCGAAGAAAAACCAAAGGCTATAGTACATGGTCTCGGTCGACAAACATAGTATGCCGTTTTTCATCATTTTTGAGCATTTTTGAAAAAATGTCACAATCGATGAAAAACCAAAGGCTATAGTACATGGTCTCGGGCGACATACCAAAGTATGCCTTTTTCATCATTTTTGAGCATTTTTGAAAAAATGTCGAAATCGAAGAAAAACCAAAGGCTATAGTACATGGTTTCGGTCGACAAACCATAGTATGCCGTTTTTCATCATTTTTGAGCATTTTTGAAAAAATGTCACAATCGATGAAAACCAAAGGCTATAGTACATGGTCTCGGACGACATACCATAGTATGGCGTTTTTTATCGTTTTTGATGATTTTTGAAAAAATGTCGAAATCGAAGAAAAACCAAAGGCTATAGTACATGGTCTCGGGCGACATACCAAAGTATGCCTTTTTCATCATTTTTTAGTATTTTTGAAAAAATGTCGAAATCGAACAAAAAAAACAAAAGGCTATAGTATATTTTTGGTCGACATACCATAGTATGGCGTTTGTCATCGTTTTTTAGGATTTTTGAAAAAATGTCGAAATCGAAGAAAAATCAAAGGCTATAGTACATGGTCTCGGACGACATACTATAGTATGGCATTTTTCATCGTTTTTGATGATTTTTGAAAAAATGTCGAAATCGAAGAAAAAACAAATGCTATAGTACATGGTCTCGGGGGACATACCAAAGTATGCCCTTTTCATCATTTTTGAGGATTTTTGAAAAAATGTCGAAATCGAAGAAAAACCAAAGGCTATAGTACATGGTTTTGGTCGACATACCATAGTATGCCGTTTTTCATCGTTTTTTAGGATTTTTGAAAAAATGTCGAAATCGAAGAAAAACCAAAGGCTATAGTACATGGTCTCGGACGACATACTATAGTATGGCGTTTTTCATTGTTTTTGATGATTTTTGAAAAAATGTCGAAATCGAAGAAAAACCAAAGGCTATAGTACATGGTCTCGGACGACATACCATAGTATGGCGTTTTTCATCGTTTTTGATGATTTTTGAAAAAATGTCGAAATCGAAGAAAAACCAAAGGCTATAGTACATGGTCTCGGGCGACATACCAAAGTATGCCTTTTTCATCATATTTTTTAGTTTTTGAAAAAATGTCGAAATCGAACAAAAATCCAAAGGCTATAGTACATGTTTTTGGTCGACATACCATATAGTATGGCATTTTTCATCGTTTTTGATGATTTTTGAAAAAATGTCGAAATCGAAGAAAAATCAAAGGCTATAGTACATGGTCTCGGACGACATACTATAGTATGGCATTTTTCATCGTTTTTGATGATTTTTGAAAAAATGTCGAAATCGAAGAAAAAACAAAGGCTATAGTACATGGTCTTGGGCGACATACCAAAGTATGCCTTTTTCATCATTTTTGAGCATTTTTGAAAAAATGTCGAAATCGAAGAAAAACCAAAGGCTATAGTACATGGTTTTGGTCGACATACCATAGTATGCCGTTTGTCATCGTTTTTTAGGATTTTTGAAAAAATGTCGAAATCGAAGAAAAACCAAAGGCTATAGTACATGGTCTCGGACGACATACTATAGTATGGCGTTTTTCATTGTTTTTGATGATTTTTGAAAAAATGTCGAAATCGAAGAAAAACCAAAGGCTATAGTACATGGTTTCGGTCGACATACCATAGTATGCCGTTTTTCATCATTTTTGAGCATTTTTAAAAAATGTCACAATCGAGAAAAACCAAAGGCTATAGTACATGGTCTCGGACGACATACCATATTATGGCGTTTTTCATCGTTTTTGATGATTTTTGAAAAAATGTCGAAATCGAAGAAAAACCAAAGGCTATAGTACATGGTTTCGGTCGACATACCATAGTATGCCGTTTTTCATCATTTTTGAGCATTTTTAAAAAATGTCACAATCGAAGAAAAACCAAAGGCTATAGTACATGGTCTCGGACGACATACTATAGTATGGCGTTTTTCATTGTTTTTGATGATTTTTGAAAAAATGTCGAAATCGAAGAAAAACCAAAGGCTATAGTACATGGTTTCGGTCGACAAACCATAGTATGCCGTTTTTCATCATTTTTGAGCATTTTTGAAAAAATGTCACAATCGATGAAAAACCAAAGGCTATAGTACATGGTCTCGGGCGACATACCAAAGTATGCCTTTTTCATCATTTTTGAGCATTTTTGAAAAAATGTCGAAATCGAAGAAAAACCAAAGGCTATAGTACATGGTTCGGTCGACAAACCATAGTATGCCGTTTTTCATCATTTTTGAGCATTTTTGAAAAAATGTCACAATCGATGAAAAACCAAAGGCTATAGTACATGGTCTCGGACGACATACCATAGTATGGCGTTTTTTATCGTTTTTGATGATTTTTGAAAAAATGTCGAAATCGAAGAAAAACCAAAGGCTATAGTACATGGTCTCGGGCGACATACCAAAGTATGCCTTTTTCATCATTTTTTAGTATTTTTGAAAAAATGTCGAAATCGAACAAAAAACAAAAGGCTATAGTACATTTTTGGTCGACATACCATAGTATGCCGTTTGTCATCGTTTTTTAGGATTTTTGAAAAAATGTCGAAATCGAAGAAAAATCAAAGGCTATAGTACATGGTCTCCGCCGACATACTATAGTATGGCGTTTTTCATCGTTTTTGATGATTTTTGAAAAAATGTCGAAATCGAAGAAAAACCAAAGGCTATAGTACATGGTCTCGGGCGACATACCAAAGTATGCCCTTTTCATCATTTTTGAGCATTTTTGAAAAAATGTCGAAATCGAAGAAAAACCAAAGGCTATAGTACATGGTTTTGGTCGACATACCATAGTATGCCGTTTTTCATCGTTTTTTAGGATTTTTGAAAAAATGTCGAAATCGAAGAAAAAACCAAAGGCTATAGTACATGGTCTCGGACGACATACTATAGTATGGCGTTTTTCATTGTTTTTGATGATTTTTGAAAAAATGTCGAAATCGAAGAAAAACCAAAGGCTATAGTACATGGTCTCGGACGACATACCATATTATGGCGTTTTTCATCGTTTTTGATGATTTTTGAAAAAATGTCGAAATCGAAGAAAAACCAAAGGCTATAGTACATGGTCTCGGGCGACATACCAAAGTATGCCTTTTTCATCATTTTTTAGTATTTTTGAAAAAATGTCGAAATCGAACAAAAATCCAAAGGCTATAGTACATGTTTTTGGTCGACATACCATATAGTATGGCATTTTTCATCGTTTTTGATGATTTTTGAAAAAATGTCGAAATCGAAGAAAAATCAAAGGCTATAGTACATGGTCTCGGACGACATACTATAGTATGGCATTTTTCATCGTTTTTGATGATTTTTGAAAAAATGTCGAAATCGAAGAAAAAACAAAGGCTATAGTACATGTTCTCGGGCGACAAACCAAAGTATGCCTTTTTCATCATTTTTGAGCATTTTTGAAAAAATGTCGAAATCGAAGAAAAACCAAAGGCTATAGTACATGGTTTTGGTCGACATACCATAGTATGCCGTTTGTCATCGTTTTTTAGGATTTTTGAAAAAATGTCGAAATCGAAGAAAAACCAAAGGCTATAGTACATGGTCTCGGACGACATACTATAGTATGGCGTTTTTCATCGTTTTTGATGATTTTTGAAAAAATGTCGAAATCGAAGAAAAACCAAAGGCTATAGTACATGGTTTTGGTCGACATACCATAGTATGCCGTTTGTCATCGTTTTTTAGGATTTTTGAAAAAATGTCGAAATCGAAGAAAAACCAAAGGCTATAGTACATGGTTTCGGTCGACAAACCATAGTATGCCGTTTTTCATCATTTTTGAGCATTTTTGAAAAAATGTCACAATCGATGAAAAACCAAAGGCTATAGTACATGGTCTCGGACGACATACTATAGTATGGCGTTTTTTATCGTTTTTGATGATTTTTGAAAAAATGTCGAAATCGAAGAAAAACCAAAGGCTATAGTACATGGTCTCGGGCGACATACCAAAGTATGCCTTTTTCATCATTTTTTAGTATTTTTGAAAAAATGTCGAAATCGAACAAAATCCAAAGGCTATAGTACATGTTTTTGGTCGACATACCATAGTATGCCGTTTGTCATCGTTTTTTAGGATTTTTGAAAAAATGTCGAAATCGAAGAAAAATCAAAGGCTATAGTACATGGTCTCGGACGACATACTATAGTATGGCATTTTTCATCGTTTTTGATGATTTTTGAAAAAATGTCGAAATCGAAGAAAAAACAAAGGCTATAGTACATGGTCTCGGGCGACATACCAAAGTATGCCTTTTTCATCATTTTTGAGCATTTTTGAAAAAATGTCGAAATCGAAGAAAAACCAAAGGCTATAGTACATGGTTTTGGTCGACATACCATAGTATGCCGTTTGTCATCGTTTTTGATGATTTTTGAAAAAATGTCGAAATCGAAGAAAAACCAAAGGCTATAGTACAGGGGTGGCCAACCTGTGGCTCGCGAGCCACATGCGGCTCTTCAGCTGGTTACATGCGGCTCTTAAGGGGCTTCCACATGAAGCAATCAAAAACGCTCGGCCTGGCGCATTCCATATACCAGTGGTTTTCAACCTTTTTTATACCAGGGCCCACCATTTATTCCAAATTTGATTTGAGCCACAGACCACCATTTGATGACATTTTGCTCCACAGACCCCAAAGCTAAAGATTCCGTTTACTTTTGTCAACAAATCCAGGCTGGATTTCAGAGGAAAACAAACAGTCAAACATACAGATCAAAATGACCATTAATCTTTTACAACTGTACATTCTCTAGTTGTGTAGACTTGGGCTAATTCACATGATGCATATTTTAACTCTTGAGAGCGTAGAAGAGTTACATCTGGCTAACCAACTTTACATCATTTAGCCTGGGGACCACCTGGAATCCTCTCAGGGATCATTGGTGATCCCTATACAGTGGTGCCCAACCACTCAACCAAGGACTGATTCCTAGTCGACCGCGGAGGTGTAGGTGTATGTTTTTTGACTTGTCATATACTTTTTTGGATTGTAAGCCCTGTTTCTAAATACATGTCTATATGTTTTAATAGTGTGTCTTTGCATTGCGCACCTGCACACAAATGCACGTGTCTTATGGCAGGAGAGGGGAAATCTATTTGCGACCGTGGCGGCCGTTGCGGCGGTTTTCTAACCGTTGTGACTGTTTGATGTGGCTCTTTGCAGTAACACAGTGAAAAACGTGGCTCTTAGTCTGTGACCGGTTGGCCACCCCTGCTATAGTACATGGTCTCGGACGACATACTATAGTATGGGTTTTTCATTGTTTTTGATGATTTTTGAAAAAATGTCGAAATCGAAGAAAAACCAAAGGCTATAGTACATGGTTTCGGTCGACATACCATAGTATGCCGTTTTTCATCATTTTTGATGATTTTTGAAAAAATGTCGAAATCGAAGAAAAACCAAAGGCTATAGTACATGGTCTCGGGCGACATACCAAAGTATGCCTTTTTCATCATTTTTTTGTATTTTTGAAAAAATGTCGAAATCGAACAAAAATCCAAAGGCTATAGTACATGTTTTTGGTCGACATACCATATAGTATGCCGTTTGTCATCGTTTTTTAGGATTTTTGAAAAAATGTCGAAATCGAAGAAAAATCAAAGGCTATAGTACATGGTTTCGGTCGACATACCATAGTATGCCGTTTTTCATCATTTTTGAGCATTTTTGAAAAAATGTCACAATCGAAGAAAAACCGAAGGCTATAGTACATGGTCTCGGGCGAAATACTATTTTATGGCGTTTTTCATCGTTTTTGATGATTTTTGAAAAAATGTCGAAATCGAAGAAAAACCAAAGGCTATAGTACATGGTCTCGGGCGACATACCAAAGTATGCCTTTTTCATCATTTTTGAGCATTTTTGAAAAAATGTCGAAATCGAAGAAAAACCAAAGGCTATAGTACATGGTCTCGGGCGACATACAGTACCAAAGTATGCCTTTTTCATCATTTTTTAGTATTTTTGAAAAAATGTCGAAATCGAACAAAAAACCAAAGGCTATAGTACATGTTTTTGGTCGACATACCATAGTATGCCGTTTGTCATCGTTTTTTAGGATTTTTGAAAAAATGTCGAAATCGAAGAAAAATCAAAGGCTATAGTACATGGTCTCGGGCGACAAACCAAAGTATGCCTTTTTCATCATTTTTGAGCATTTTTGAAAAAATGTCGAAATCGAAGAAAAACCAAAGGCTATAGTACATGGTCTCGGGCGAAATACTATTTTATGGCGTTTTTCATCGTTTTTGATGATTTTTGAAAAAATGTCGAAATCGAAGAAAAACCAAAGGCTATAGTACATGGCCTCGGGCGACATACCAAAGTATGCCTTTTTCATCATTTTTGAGCATTTTTGAAAAATTGTCGAAATCGAAGAAAAACCAAAGGCTATAGTACATGGTTTTGGTCGACATACCATAGTATGCCGTTTTTCATCGTTTTTTAGGATTTTTGAAAAAATGTCGAAATCGAAGAAAAACCAAAGGCTATAGTCCATGGTCTCGGACAACATGCTGTAGTATGCCGTTTTTCTTCGTTTTTGAGGATTTGTGAAGAATGTTGAAATCGAGAGAAAACAACATATTATTCTAGACGTGTGAATAAGAAGCAATGGAGACAAGACTCTGGTGTACTGTCACTTTCTATTTGCTGTTTTGTGAAGATGCAGAGCAACCACAGTAGCTCACTGGATAAAGATCCTGCCTTGAAATTTGCTGACCCGGGTTCAAGTCACACACCTTGCACTGTGTTCATTGTGATCCAAGGCTTCCAAAAGAGTGTTAAAGCTACGAGTTCTAGTATTTTTTTTTTTGTATAATTTTCATTAAAAAAATCAAACCTCCAAAATCATGAGATACGACTTAATATAGTAAAACATAAACTATTTCTTTCATTAATTTCATTCACTTTTTACTTTAAAATGTTTTGTAGTTTCTGAGTTATTTAACTTAAATCCCCAATGCATTCTCAATGAAAATAGCACAAACTTTATTATGCTATTAGTCCAACACCTAGAAAACCCATTTATGGCTATTAATGTTGATCTTATGGAGCAGATGTTTGCCTGAAAAGCAATCTTTGAAATGTTTCATCGTTTTAGAAATATAGTGGGTCTAAATATGCCTGGAGCTGCCATTGACCCCCATTATAAGTCAAAAAGTCATGTTCACTAGAAACTACATTCACATGTTTTTTAAATTCAGCTTACTGTAGATATACATGCTGGAACTTTTTACTTTGAAATGTTTTGTAGTTTCTGAGTTATTTAACTTAAATGCCCAATGCATTTTCAATGGAAAACTTTATTATGCTGTTAGTTCTACATACTTTCACCTAGAAACCCCATTTAAGGTTATTTAGGTTCATCGTACGGTAAATATGCTTGCTTGAAAAGAAATCTTTGAAATGTTTTATCGTTTTAGAAATATCGTACTTCCAATTTTGAGGGTTAATTCAGTTTATATCGTTCCTAAAAGTAAATACTTGAGTGGGGTTTGAACTCACAACCTCAAGACCACTTCACCTGCAACCAACACACTGAGCTACTTGGTACAGCCTGTGAGTTGGTCTTTGTTTGCATTTGAGTAACAAAATTCATAGAACAGAAGCCAGGACATTTGTCTATTGTCTTGTTTTTTTTATCTACTATGGTATGCCTTTTTCATCATTTTTGAGGATTTTTGAAAAAATGTCGAAATCGAAGAAAAACCAAGGGCTATAGTACATGGTTTCGGTCGACATATGCCGTTTTTCATCATTTTTGAGCATTTTTGAAAAAATGTCACAATCGATGAAAAACCAAAGGCTATAGTACATGGTCTCGGACGACATACTATAGTATGGCGTTTTTCATCGTTTTTGATGATTTTTGAAAAAATGTCGAAATCGAAGAAAAACCAAAGGCTATAGTACATGGTCTCGGGCGACATACCAAAGTATGCCTTTTTCGTCATTTTTTAGTATTTTTGAAAAAATGTCGAAATCGAACAAAAAACCAAAGGCTATAGTACATGTTTTTGGTCGACATACCATAGTATGCCGTTTGTCATCGTTTTTTAGGATTTTTAAAAAAATGTCGAAATCGAAGAAAAATCAAAGGCTATAGTACATGGTCTCGGACGACATACTATAGTATGGCGTTTTTCATCATTTTTGAGGATTTTTGAAAAAATGTCGAAATCGAAGAAAAAACAAAGGCTATAGTACATGGTCTCGGGCGACATACCAAAGTATGCCTTTTTCATCATTTTTGAGCATTTTTGAAAAAATGTCAAAATCGAAGAAAAACCAAAGGCTATAGTACATGGTTTCGGTCGACATACCAAAGTATGCCGTTTTTCATCATTTTTGAGCATTTTTGAAAAAATGTCACAATCGAAGAAAAACCAAAGGCTATAGTACATGGTCTCGGACGACATACTATTTTATGGCGTTTTTCATTGTTTTTGATGATTTTTGAAAAATGTCAAAATCGAAGAAAAACCAAAGGCTATAGTACATGTTTAAGGTCGACATACCATAGTATGCCGTTTTTCATCGTTTTTTAGGATTTTTGAAAAAATGTCGAAATCGAAGAAAAAACAAAGGCTATAGTACATGGTCTCGGACGACATACTATAGTATGGCGTTTTTCATAGTTTTTGATGATTTTTGAAAAAATGTCGAAATCGAAGAAAGACCAAACGCTATAGTACATGGTCTCGGACAACATGCTGTAGTATGCCGTTTTTCTTCGTTTTTGAGGATTTGTGAAGAATGTTGAAATCGAGAGAAAACAACATACTATTCTAGACGTGTGAATGTTAAGAAGCAATGAAGACAAAACTCTGGTGTACTGTCACTTTCTATTTGCAGTTTTGTGAAGATGTAGGGCAACCACAGTAGCTCACTGGATAAAGATCCTGCCTTGAAATTTGAAGACCGGGTTTATTTAGTAAAACATAAACTATAGTATGTCTTTCATTAATTTCATTCACTTTTTACTTTAAAATGTTTTGTAGTTTCTGAGTTTTTTGAAAATCCTCAAAAATCATCAAAAAGATGAAAAACTGAAAGGCTATAGCCTCGCGTTTTTTCAAAATTTCGAAGTTTTCGAAAATCCTCAAAAATGCTCAAAACGATGAAAAACGGTATGCTGTGCAAGAGCGTAAGGCTATAGCCTTGCGTTTTTGACATTTTTCGTCATTTTTCGAAATTCTTCAAAAATCATCAAAACAATGAAAAACGGTAAGGCTATAGCCTTCCGTATTTTCGAAATTTCTACATTTTTCGGAAATCCTCAAAAATGCTCAAAACGATGAACAACGGCCTGCTGAACAAGACCAGAACATTTTTCGTCATTTTTTGAAAATCCTCAAAAATCATTAAAACGATAAAAAAAACGGTATGCTGTGCAAGAGCGTAAGAATATAGCCTTGTGTTTTTGACATTTTTCGTCATTTTTCGAAAATCTTCAAAAATCATCAAAACGATGACAAACGGTAAGCCTATAGCCTTGTGTATGTTTGAAATTTCGACATTTTTCGAAAATCCTCAAAAATCCTCAAAATGATGAAAAATGACATGCTGTGCAAGACCAGAAGGCTATAGCCTTGCGTTTTTACTATTTTTTGTCATTTTTTGAAAATCTTCAAAAATCATCAAAATGATGAAAAACGGTAAGGCTATAGCCTCGTGTATGTTTGAAATTTTGACATTTTTCAAAAAAATCCTCAACAATCCTCAAAATGATGAAAAATGGCCTGCTGTGCAAGATTGTAAGGCTATAGCCTTGCGTTTTTGCCAATTTTTGTCATTTTTCAAAAATCTTCAAAAATCATCAAAACGATGAAAAACGGCCTGTGGTGCAAGATTGTAAGGCTATAGACTTGGGTTTTTGCCATTTGTCGTCATTTTTCAAAAATCTTCAAAAATCATCAAAAAGATGAAAAACGGTATGCTATAGCCTTGCGTTTTTGCCATATTTCGTCATTTTTCGAAAATCCTCAAAAATCATCAAAACGATGAAAAACGGTAAGGCTATAGCCTTGCGTATTTTCGAAATTTTGACATTTTTCGAAAATCCTAAAAAATCCTCAAAATGATGAAAAACGGCATGCTGTGCAAGACCGTATAAGGCAGCATAGCCGTAAGGCTATGCTGCCTTACGGTCGATGCTGCTGTAAGGCTATGTTGCGCAAGACCGTGAGGCTATAGCCTTGCGTTTTTGCCAGGTTTCGTCATTTTTTGAAAATCATCAAAAATGCTCAAAACTTTGAAAAACGGCATGCTGTGCAAGACTGTAAGGCTATAGCTTTGCATTTTTGCCAGGTTTCGTCATTTTTTGAAAATCTTCCAAAATCCTCAAAACGTTGAAAAACGGTATGGCTATCGCTTGCGTTTTTTTTTTTTTTTTTTTTTTTTTTTGAAATTTTGACATTTTAAAAATCATCAAAAATGCTCAAAGCGATGAAAAACGGCATGCTGTGCAAGACCGTGATGCAATAGCCTTGCGTTTTTGCCAGGTTTGTCATTTTTTGAAAATCCTCAAAAGGATGAAAAAACAGTAAGGATTTAGCCTTGCGTTTTTTTTTTTTTTTTTTTTTAATTCGCCATTTTTCAAAAATCCTCAAAAATGCTAAAAACGAAAAAACGGCATGCTGTGCAAGTCCGTAAGGCTGTAGGAGTGCATTTTTGCCACGTTTTTTTCATTTTTTGAAAATCTTCAAAAATCCTCAAAACGATGAAAAACGGTAAGGCTATAGCCTTGCCTTTTTTCGGAATTTCGACATTTTTCGAAAATCCTCAAAAATGCTCAAAACGATGAGAAATGGTATGCTGCGCAAGACCGTAAGGCTATAGCCTTGCGTTTTTTCGAAATTTCGACATTTTTCTAAAATCCTCAAAAATGCTCAAAATGATGAAAAAAACGACATGCTGTGCAAGACCATAAGACTATAGCCTTGCGTTTTTGCCAGGTTTCCTCATTTTGTGAAAATCTTCAAAAATCCTCAAAACGATGAAAAATGGTAAGGCGATAGCCTTGCGTTTTTTTTTTTGTTTTTTTTTTTTCCCAAAATTTCGTCATTATTCGAAAATCCTCAAAAATGCTCAAAACGATGAAAACGGCATGCTGTGCAAGACCGTAAGGCTATAGCTTTGCATTTTTGCAAGGTTTCGTCTTTTTTTTTTTTTCAAATCTTCAAAAATCCTCAAAACGATGAAAAACGGTAGGGCTATAGCCTTGCGTTTTTTCGAAAGTTTGACATTTTTCTAAAATACTCAAAAATGCTCAAAATGATAGAAACAGTATGCTGTGCAAGACTGTAAGGCTATAGCCTTGCGTTTTTATCAGGTTTCGTCATTTTTTTGAGAATCTTCAAAAATCCTCAAAACTTTGAAAAAACGCATGCTGTGCAAGACTGTAAGGCTATAGCTTTGCATTTTTGCCAGGTTTCGTCATTTTTGAAAATCTTCCAAAATCCTCAAAACGTTGAAAAACTATGGCTATCGCCTTGCGTTTTTTTTTTTTTTTTTTTTTTTTTTAAATTTTGACATTTTTCAAAAATCATCAAAAATGCTCAAAGCGATGAAAAACGGCATGCTGTGCAAGACCGTGATGCAATAGCCTTGCGTTTTTGCCAGGTTTTGTCATTTTTGAAAATCCTCAAAAATCCTCAAAACGATGAAAAACAGTAAGGATTTAGCCTTGCGTTTTTTTTTTTTTTTTTTTTTTTTAATTCGCCATTTTTCAAAAAATCCTCAAAAATGCTAAAAACGAAAAACGGCATGCTGTGCAAGTCCGTAAGGCTGTAGGAATGCATTTTTGCCACGTTTCTTCATTTTTTGAAAATCTTCAAAAATCCTCAAAACGATGAAAAACGGTAAGGCTATAGCCTTGCCTTTTTTCGGAATTTCGACATTTTTCGAAAATCCTCAAAAATGCTCAAAACGATGAGAAATGGTATGCTGCGCAAGACCGTAAGGCTATAGCCTTGCGTTTTTTCGAAATTTCGACATTTTTCTAAAATCCTCAAAAATGCTCAAAATGATGAAAAAAACGACATGCTGTGCAAGACCATAAGACTATAGCCTTGCGTTTTTGCCAGGTTTCCTCATTTTGTGAAAATCTTCAAAAATCCTCAAAACGATGAAAAATGGTAAGGCGATAGCCTTGCGTTTTTTTTGTTTTTTTTTTTTTTTTCCCGAAATTTCGTCATTATTCGAAAATCCTCAAAAATGCTCAAAACGATGAAAAACGGCATGCTGTGCAAGACCGTAAGGCTATAGCTTTGCATTTTTGCAAGGTTTCGTCTTTTTTTTTTTTCAAAATCTTCAAAAATCCTCAAAACGATGAAAAAACGGTAGGGCTATAGCCTTGCGTTTTTTCGAAAGTTTGACATTTTTCTAAAATACTCAAAAATGCTCAAAATGATGAGAAACAGTATGCTGTGCAAGACTGTAAGGCTATAGCCTTGCGTTTTTATCAGGTTTTCGTCATTTTTTGAGAATCTTCAAAAATCCTCAAAACTTTGAAAAACGGCATGCTGTGCAAGACTGTAAGGCTATAGCTTTGCATTTTTGCCAGGTTTCGTCATTTTTTGAAAATCTTCCAAAATCCTCAAAACGTTGAAAAACGGTATGGCTATCGCCTTGCGTTTTTTTTTTTTTTTTTTTTTTTTTTGTAATTTTTACATTTTTCAAAAATCATCAAAAATGCTCAAAGCGATGAAAAACGGCATGCTGTGCAAGACCGTGATGCAATAGCCTTGCGTTTTTGCCAGGTTTTGTCATTTTTTGAAAATCCTCAAAAATCCTCAAAACGATGAAAAACAGTAAGGATTTAGCCTTGCGTTTTTTTTTTTTTTTTTTTTTTTAATTCGCCATTTTTCAAAAAATCCTCAAAAATGCTAAAAACGAAAAACGGCATGCTGTGCAAGTCCGTAAGGCTGTAGGAATGCATTTTTGCCACGTTTCTTCATTTTTTGAAAATCTTCAAAAATCCTCAAAACGATGAAAAACGGTAAGGCTATAGCCTTGCCTTTTTTCGGAATTTCGACATTTTTCGAAAATCCTCAAAAATGCTCAAAACGATGAGAAATGGTATGCTGCGCAAGACCGTAAGGCTATAGCCTTGCGTTTTTTTCGAAATTTCGACATTTTTCTAAAATCCTCAAAAATGCTCAAAATGATGAAAAAAACGACATGCTGTGCAAGACCATAAGACTATACCTTGCGTTTTGCCAGGTTTCCTCATTTTGTGAAAATCTTCAAAAATCCTCAAAACGATGAAAAATGGTAAGGCGATAGCCTTGCGTTTTTTTTGTTTTTGTTTTTTTTTTCCCCGAAATTTCGTCATTATTCGAAAATCCTCAAAAATGCTCAAAACGATGAAAAACGGCATGCTGTGCAAGACCGTAAGGCTATAGCTTTGCATTTTCGTCTTTTTTTTTTTCAAAATCTTCAAAAATCCTCAAAACGATGAAAAACGGTAGGGCTATAGCCTTGCGTTTTTTCGAAAGTTTGACATTTTTCTAAAATACTCAAAAATGCTCAAAATGATGAGAAACAGTATGCTGTGCAAGACTGTAAGGCTATAGCCTTGCGTTTTTATCAGGTTTCGTCATTTTTTGAGAATCTTCAAAAATCCTCAAAACAATGAAAAACGGTAAGGCTAAAGCCTTGCGTTTTTTTTTCGAAATTTCGTAATTTTTCAAAAATCCTCAAAAATGCTCAAAACGATGAGAAACGGCATTCTGTGCAAGACCGTGATGTTATAGCCTTGCGTTTTTGCCAGGTTTTGTCATTTTTCGAAAATCCTCAAAACAATGAAAAATGGCATGCTGTTCAAGAAGGTGTACTATACACGGTGTCCGCCCACTTCTCTCACATCTAAAATAAATTTGGGGCAAAAATATGTTTTTTGACTTATCATTTATTTTTATTGATACAATTAGTATTGTAAACTGCAGAAAGTAGGAGAACCCTGGAGCAACACAGACAGTTCAGGCCTTTTTTATTAAGGGTGCCAGTAACAAACGACAGGGGTCTTCAGGGTCATCCTGATGAAGACCAATTAGGTCGAAACGTTGGTCGTTTGTTACTGGCACCCTTAATAAGAAAAGGCCTGAACCGTCTGTGTTGCTCCAGTGTTCTCCTCCTTTCTGCACTTTGCTGTCCCTGCTCCTGTGATGCACCGGATTGGCCGCATGCCGGCTTGAGGTGCGTTTAGTAGATTCCCTTTAGTATTGTAAACCATCTTTCTCAACATGCTATACTTGTCTGTGTTCTTTTAATAGTGTGTATGTGTGCTTTGCGCAGGTACACGCAAACGCACATGCATGTGTGCGTGCACGTGTCTTAACACATCGACTGCGGGCGCATCTTCGTTGTTTTCTCCCCATTGCCACGGCTCAAACCAGTAAAATCGGTAAAAAAAAACCTTATTTTGAAGCCCCAGATCGCCTAAACAGGAGGGGTGCCGTCATGCTTATTTCTGGTGTCTTGACTAACCTGTCCTCTGACGATCTGAGCAAAAAGTTCCGGGTCAAAAATCAGGAAATGACGTATAGCCCTAGTTGATTTACCTGTGCGCAAACGACAACCAGCTCCGGAATCCGAGGAGAGGCTTTTGAATGCATTGGATTGAATGGGTGCAAATGGGACAAACAAAACAAGTTGTCGCAGCAATTCTGTTCCAAATGAAAGTCAGCAACGGGATCATTATCAGACGATGCGCTCGTTCTAATAGTTGGAATAAAGAATGAAATCTACATTTCGTCGTGATACGAGCCGTCGTCGTGACCGGCGTGCGTAATCTAACGGGAAGTCAACGAGGACCGCGAGAACGGCAGTCCGTGAGTTGAGAGGCGTCCCCCGACTTCTAAAAGTCCCACTACAACAATGCCTACTAGCCTGTGGAAACGATGTGATGATTTGGCTCCCTCCCTCCGACCGACGTTGTTGTCGATCCCCTCTGTGGTGCTTTGGTGCCATGATGCTCTGGACTAGCCTGGTTCAAACCCACCGACCTGGTTCAGACCAAGTCTCTTGGTCTGGCCTTCTATTGTCAACTTCTGATTTCCTTCAGTACCACGATGTGCTTAACAATGAGAGTCGGGGTTGGGGGTTGGTCTAACAAAAAATCCGAACACACGCAGCTGATTGGCTAGCAGCCCATCACTCAACAATGCAACAGTTAGTGTCAAACAACAACCATGGCGCCTGCAGCTGCGGTGAATCGCGGCCGTATCAATCTATCCATTAAACCGACCTATGACAAATAGTTTCTTTAAAGAAGTATTGGGTTGTACAGTATAACCGTTATCATCCGACATATTTTGCTGCTTTTGTTTGCATGCTAGCGCTGGTTGTCTGTGTTTGTGTTGTTGGCAAACAGGTTAGCCCATTAGCCACCACAACCTCTGGTTTGTTTGATATGAACCAAACCCCTGCCCCTTGAAATATCACAGGCAGCGGACAATTTCAGACTCAAGCTTCAGGAAGCTGAACTCGGGTCTCGGGGTCAGGCTAGCCCTGGACAGGATTGTACCCCGTTTCCATTTCCATGCACAGTCCACTATCTGTGGCTTGGGACCAAACTCACAGGTACCCTTCCATTTGTGTGTGGCCTTGACAAGCAGAGCTGTGCAAAAACGAAATAACAGTGTGTGTTATACAAACACTTTTCTTTCATTCAGTGCGCAGACACAAAATGATTAAAACAATTGTGTTCATTGTGTTTGCATTCAGACCATGAATCATGCCACTCCACACAAATTTGAGCCTTCATCCCAAAATCATATCTCACCCTGTCTGTGTGGAGAATTGTTTTCTTCAAAACCTTCATGCTATAGTATGTTCCTGCTCTAGTCTTTACTTTCAAGACTGAATTGTAAATGTCTCAAGCAATATTGTTCTAAAACTATGTAACGCTTCAAAGATACATTTTCAGGCAAACATGCCTACCGTAAGATGAACCTAAATAGGTTTGAAAGGAGTATGCAGCACATGCCAAACTTTCTCCTATTGCCATTGAGAATGCAATGGGCATATACAGTAAATAACTAACAAACTACAAAGTATTCAAAGAAAAAAGTTCCAGCATGTGCTGAATTATAAAAAATGAGAATGGACTTTCTTAATGAAAGTGTATTTTTTTGGACATGCCAAAATCTGCCATTGACCGCCATAATAATTTATCAAATTTGAAAACACTACTTTTATTGGGAAACAGTTCAAAGATTCATTTTCAGGAGAACATGTCCACTGTAAGATGAACATTTTAAAGTGTGAATGGGGTTTCTAGGTGAAAATCATGAAGAAAAAAAAAGCAAAACAACATACTATAGTTCATTGTTTTGGATGACTGTAAGACCGGGGACTTACAGTAGTAATAGAGGCCTTTTCCCATTGCGATTCACAAACATTCAAATATCTAGATAAAAACAGCACAACCAATGATAGACAAATATGGTTCTGTATGAGTGTTCCGGATAATTCTTTGGTTTCCTTTTGACTGTATTTTGTAGTTTTCGTGTTTTTGGCTCTCTGGCCTTATCCACCTGATGACACATCTATATTGTTGATGCTGCCCTTTTCTCTCCGTCTTTGGTCCCATCTTTCATCTATTCCAATCCAATGCAGTCATGAGTGAATGTAATCGCTGGTGCAAATAAATGAATTTATTGGGGGGAGGGGGGAAATATAGAAGCAAATACAAAACACCAATAAACTGTTCAAAGCTCATCATGATGATACAAAATAGTATGTTCACATTTTTCTTTTAGAGAAGCTGCACATTTTTGATCCATAGTGCTTTTGTTGACATGAAAAAATAATGAAAGAAAGAATAATCAATAATCCTTTTTTGTATTTACAAATCATGTAAAAAGTAAAAACATAACATATTTTATCACAACATGTCTGCACCCATAACACAACATCTAAGAAGCTGCTTTATGGAACAATTGAATGGTGTCCACAAGTATCTCGCCCTCTCCCACTATTCATATTCTGATTTGGGCTCTTCTTTTGCACATCCATGCTAGACTATGCATTGTAGCCTAGCCCACTTAGTTGCACACTGGTGCGGTGCCAAACAGAAAATAGAGTAAAATTAGCTATTTTCTGTGTGCCGTGCAACCAAGTATAAATCAGGCAATCCTTTGACCCTCTATACAGAGGAATAAAACAATGAATCACCAGACTCCACCATTGTTTATAGGAAAAAAAGAAAAAAAAGAAAAAAAAGCTGTGCGTTTGAAACTTCCATCCAGGCAGCGCTCAATATGCAATTGTACCCTCACTCCCACTGTTAAAACGTTCCATTTCTCAAAAGCCACAGCTTCAGCTTTTCGGGGAAATTAGCATGTTTCTGAAAAGCCGCTATATCAGGGAACTGACTTTTCCGTCAACTTACTGAAAGTACCCAAGAATACTTTGGCTTTCCCAGTATGATAGCAAGCCATCAGCTTCCATTAGGATTACTGGCCTGATGTGTTTCACTCCAACACCCCCCCCCCCCCTCTTAAACTCACCTTCGCCGACAGGCCCCGATCTGTCAGCATGCGGGAGGGATTGAATGACATTCTATTTGTGTCATTTGTTATGCAACAAACTGTTTCCCTGGAAAGAAAAAAAAACTCTCCCTCCTTTCTCCCCAGGAATCCCTGCAGAAATTCTCAACTCCTTGTTTAACCCGTTGAGCACATTTAAATGGAAATTTTGTGTGGGTGAGGTCTAACACCAGATTACATGACCCAGAAGAGGTACAGCAATAACATCACCATGAGACTAACATTCTCATATCATCTAGAGCAGATGAAAAAAAAAAAATGAAAACAAATTGTGCGATTTAATACCGAATTGAATTGACCCCCCCACAGACCATAAATCTGCTCAATTTAGTTTGGAAAACCAACTTGTTATATATATTTTTTGATGACGAATGGAAAGGTGTCTGAAAAGGGTAAAAAACATGTATTATGAAATTCCCTTTTAATATGGGAGCCAGGGAAGCGTTTCTCTCTCTTTCTCTCTTATTTGCCAATCTCTTCTCCTGCAATCATTTCTCTCGTCGGACATGAAAAACAAATCTTTTGTCTTTGTTGTGTATTATTATTATCATGGCTACGATTATTGCCAATTAAACACATTTAGCAAAGCTTAGTGTGCAAATAGTCTTCCTCCAAATACTTCACCAGATATTTCAAATTATAGTGTATGAAATTGCAGAAGTATTGTGAACCTAGACATAGACATACTGTAGCCTACTGCTCAGACCACTTCTAAAAATGTCTTTCCTGCATTGCTTTCACAGTTTTCTTCCCATTTACAGAGTGAGTAGTCACCTTGGAAAGCCCATTTGAGATAGTTTGTATTCCACCGAGCAGTCACCATTTTAAAGTCTTTTTGCAGTTTCCATGTTATTTCGTATGCCTAAAGGAGGGGAGAGAGAGAGAAATTTTCCCTTGTGTAGTCAGCGGCCATTCCTGTTTGAATTTTACTGTGTGCCCGGCCCTCCCCTGGGTGTGGAGCGGAGCGTGCGGCTAAAGGACCCTATATGAGAATAGGAAATCGAATAGAGATGAGAATGAAATGCAGAGAAAGCTTGTGTGTTACAACCCGCGAAGCGTTGAAACTTGAAACACCCAACCGATACGGCATCACTGAACCCTGCGCACACATTACAGAAAAAGAAAACAAAAACAAAATAACATAACCCCCAGATCCCAGTGACAGTCAAAGCACTTTTCTTTTTTACTCGGAAAAAAAACACTGAACAAAGCTGTTTACAGCCAAACAGAGCCAAGGGAATACGTCCATATAGTATGCATTGCGTCTGTCGGGTGGAAACCTCATAAGGTCCAAAACTGTTGATACTGACAGTTGGGGCGCCTTTCCATACTTTACTGATACTGTGCAACATTGTAGTTATGATCAAGTTGGACATTCATTTAGACTAGAGGAAGAAAAAAAAAATCACCAACAAAAAATTAGAATGAGGTTTCTGCTCGACAGCCACAATGTCAAAACTCGGCTCGCTGCCTTGTGTCAGGCAAGGCAAAAAAAACCTCCTCTGCAGGCGTGTTCTCTCCACACAATACACTATTCTTCTGAGTCTGAGTATTCAATACACTGAGTCCTTCTGTGTTTATTTACAACTGCTGAAACTGGAATTTGTGCCAACTGGGTAGAACTGACGCTCAGATGGCTTTTAGGTGAATCACCAGCTTGTCTCTTCTGTGTAGAAGGCGCTCCTTTCCAAACAGGTAGGCGTGTGTGTCTGTGTGTGCGTGTCTGTGTGTGCGTGTCTGCGACTCTGTGTGTGTGTGTGTGTGTGTGTGTGTGTGTGTGTGTGTGTGTGTGGCACCCTCATCCTTGAACGACAGGTGCACTGCTGTCTGTTCCTGTGATATCGTCACTGATGCTGGAGGTACAGGCTATAGCCGCGCAGCGCGGCAGCTTTCATCCCGTGGGAGATGGCAGCTGTAGTAGAGGGCTGCCTTCATCTGCCTGTTAGGCTGTGTGATATTGATTGACGGGACACATCATTTAGTAAATACGGCTCAGCCATGTCGAACGCTGAACCGAGTGTCTTGCAGAAAAGAGAGAAGCATGGAGGCGCGCATGATGTCCGTCTCTCACTCTCACACTCATACAGACAGACACACACACACTTGTTCTCTCTTCAACTTTCCTCCTTTAAGATTTCTAGTTTATCTCCGAAAGCTCCCCCGACAGTCTCACTGATAAGTTCCTACATTTCATTGGGCGGGTTTGTCTACATAACTGGCTTCTCTCTCTTTCAGTCTCTCTCCCTTTCTCTGTGCAAGCGATCAAATGATTGTGTGCGCGTGTGTGTGCGCGCCAATGTGTGTGTGTCTGATTGTGTGTGTGTGCGTATGCTGCCGCGTGTGTGTGTAGAGTGAGTCGGTGTGTGTGTGAGTGTGAGTGCGCGTGTGCTCACCCGTGCGCGCCGAAGGCGCAACGCGTGAGTGCGTGTGTTCCCAAGGCTCAGAGATGGCTGGCCTCGGCTCTCTCGTACAGGGCCCGCAGCTTCTCGAAGCGTGGGCCCCAGTCCCCGAGGGTCTCCTCTCTCCTGCCCTCCCCTCCTCCGCCCCCATCGCTGCCGCCTCCGCCCTCCAGCCCTGCCGAGCTGAAGGAGCTCAGGGAGCCGGCCGGCGAGCCCCCTCCCTCGGTGGAGAAGACCTGCAGCGAGTCAAAGGGCCCCGTGTCGGGGTGCTGGTCTGCGTCGCGGATGATCTCGCACAGGTAGCGGGCCAGGTCCTGACTGGAGAAGGAGAGGGAGCGGCGGGCCAGCTGCGGCGGGCGCGACTGGCCCTGGGCCGGGAGGCGGGCGGGGGGCACGTCCCTGCGGAGGCCGGCGGCAGCAGAGGAACAGGAGGAGGCGGCCGCGGCGGCGGTGGTGGTGGAGGAGGAGGTGCAGGAGGAGGAGGAAGGGTCCTGCGGCTGGACGTGGTGCTGCTGGGCGGGGTGGGTCTGGTGGAGCAGGTGGTGCTGGTGGTGGTGCTGGTGGTGCTGGAGGTGAGGAGGGAGAGGAGGGGGAGCGTGATGTAGCGCTCGGGAACGGCAGTACTGGACCGACTGGGCCGGGCTGGGCTGGAGGGACTTCTGTAGCTCGGCCATGTCGTAGGCGTTCTGCGCACGCGCAAGCACGCACGCGCACGCAGACGCACACACACGCACACACACACACACACACACACACACACACACACACACACACACCACACACACACACACACACACACAGACCAACAGGCAGACAGGCAGACAATAAAGTGTTTTTCAACCTTTTTCATACCAGGGCCCAGTATTTATTCAGAATTTGAGTCACAGACCACCATTTGATGACATTTTAGCCCCATAGAGTTTCAGAGAAAACGCAACAGTCAAACATACAGTCTATACAAGTCTATACAACATCTCTAGTTGTATAGACTTGGGCTAATTCAGATGGTGAATATTTGAATTCTTTAGAGTGTAAACATGAAAATGGACCCGCATTTGGTTTCATTTTTACGCTCTCAAAGAGTTACATCTGGTTAACCAGCGTTCCATTATTTAGCCTGGGGACCACCTGTAATCCTCTCAGGGACCACTGGTGGTCCCCGCACCACCTGTTGAAAACCCCTGCTCAAAAAGTAGACATACAATTTCTAGGAACGGGGCTGCAAGGCACAAAAGAAGCAAGGGAAAGGGATAGGCAATTATGGTAAGAAATCATCCTCAATGGCACAGCAGGCTCTGAGAGCATCATGTTCTGTTTTCTTTAACTCCGATAACCAAGTCAATCACTTCAACAGCACAAAATCTACCTGCTGAGACCGAAGCTTTAAAACCAAAGTCAAGTAGCAGAAAACAAAAATAATGATAAAAACAGAATAAGTGAAAGGCATTCAGAATTGGAATTTAATCTGACTGATACATCTTGATCCTGGTTGTGGAAGAAAAAAGTATTTGGAAGTAGTATCAAATATTGTTTTGAAGAAAGCCAAAATAGCAGAAATTTGAGTTGTGCAAAAACTCAAAGGGGCTCTACCATGAATTTAAAATCAAATGTATCATATACTGTAAATGTTGCCTTTTAATATATTTTTATACATAGAGCCTAAACATGTAAACATATACTGGGGATGTTAAACACACCACAAATGGTGGAGCCTGTTTAAAGTAACAATAAAAAAACATTACAATACACCATAGATCCATACATCTTCAACCACTTTTCCTCAAACCTGACTAAAGTGCTCATGACTGTAAATCTACGTAGCTGTCCATGGTTTTGATCAACACGGGAATATTCTGTCTTCATTTCTGACTTAACCTAGCATCTCATTTTGGAATATATAAATGCTTCAAGAGAGAGCTTAGATGTGACAGCATGGCATAATAGCGGAATATTATGTCTCCCTGATTTGGGTCACAATGGAAGGCGGAGCTTTTCAAAGTAAAACCTTCCTAGCTCGCCTGCTGCATGGGCACTGTAGCGCCACGATTCGGAATATTCCTGGGCAAAGAAAGCTTTGTTTTATGTCTTCTGGAGAGGCAATAATTCAAGACTTCTACCTACCATCTGTATTACATGCTGATTGACAAAGACAATCTCACTTGGCACTACTGAGAGGGATAATGATTGTGCATGTGCGTGGGTGAGTGCATGCGTGTGTGAGTACCTGGTCCTCCTCGCCTCCTCCCTCCTCGTCATAGTTGAGAACGTTCTCTCTGATGTCCTCCCAGCCGTCGTGGTGGGCAGACACATGGTACACACCCTCCTTCAGACCCTTGTAGCTCCGCCAGCGAGTGTACAGGAAAATACCCAGCAGCAGCACTACTTAGACCGCGAGAGAGACAGACAGACACACACGCACGCACCAACACACATACGCACCAAACACGCACAGGCAGGCACGCATGCGCGCGCACACACACATCACACCAAGTTACAGACAGACACACAGAAAGAGAGCAAATTATTATTTAGACAGACAGACTAGGGTGATGGTGAAGGGGAGTCGGAGACAGAATTAGAAAGAGGAGACAGAATAATTACATCTTCATTTATATTCCATCCTACGCATGTGCCACTCATCCAAAAACAATGCAGATAAGATAGCCTTTCTACAGTGAACTGGATAGATTGGCTGCTTTCAGTGAGTAACACCATCATACGGTGAGTGACATATTAATGAGGATATATATATATATATATATATATATATATATATATATATATATATATATATATATATATATATATATATATATATATATATATATATATATATATATATATATATATACTGTATGTACTGTATATACTGTATGTGGCCGCTTGTAACTGAGGTTGAGTCATTGGGCAAGACTAACTTGCCCAGAAATCTCGTTTTATTTTAATGCAAAATGAGTTAATATCACTGGCAGACTCTTCACATAGTAGAGATCGTCTGAAATAAATAGCAGAGCTGACATTCGACATATAAATATGAAATAAATGCTTAAACATCACAGAAATGAACCTTTAAAGACTGTTTACTCAACCCTGCTGTTTTCTGCAGGACATTACTCTAGAAGATATACAGTATCTCCAAAACGGGGGAGCCAAACTGAACAACCAATATGACAATTTGAAGCTATAATATCCTGCTTCCACATGGCATGAGGAATATGGGAAAAATTCCCTAAAGAAGTCACATACAGTATAGTACAGTACAGTGAGGCAGAACTGAAAACTAAAGTAACTTGCTGTCCAAACACCATCTAGTATATTAACCTTATGGACCTGGAAAAAGATGAATGATGGTCCTGACTTCTGATGTACAGTATAGCTTACAGTACTGGAGCCTTATTTTCTTCATTTTTAATTATTTTTTTTTAAACAAACAGCATCAATTATGTGCAGTCTCTTTGGGACAAATGGCAACATTTTTCCTCAGGACTATACTGAGAAAAAAAAAAAAAAAAAAAAAAAAAACTGTGGCAAACCGGTTTACACGGGCAAGATCCAGATAATGCAGATAGTTGTCCTTAGAGTGGTTGTATTCTATTGGCCAATCTTCTTTTGACAGTTCACACATCTTGCTGCTGTGTTTGCATATTATATATTATATATATGTTATATTTCTCCCAATGTACTCCCATCCAGTACTTCTCTTTTTTGTTCTTCTATTTTCCGGCTCAGGTCACCATTGTAAATAATTCATCAATGATCAATGCCGCCCCTAAATTATTTATTTAGTTATAAATCACATTATGATGTATGATATAAATATGTAAATATGCCTCTGTAGAAGGTCACAAGGACAGAATAGTCGGTTTTGCTTCAGAAAACCTTAAGTACGCAAACACTCCAAGGAAACCTCGACCCACGTGTCGTGAACCCATCAAAATAGCCGATCTACAACCGTGGCGCGTTGTGTCATCTGATAGATCTGTTATTTCTGCACCGGAAAGCACCAAGTACAAACCTTCTCAATGGACCCATTGGTCTTTCTAAGTAATTTGGAGCCCCAGACAAGATTTTCCCTGGAGCCCCCCTTACAAAATGGACCCTTACGGGTCCATTTACCTATGACAGGCACTGTAAAATGGCGCCCCAAGGGATAAAAATATGAACTATTTTTAAACTAAAGAACATATTATGTGTTTTAAATGTTCAATTCTATAGGACAAGTATAATGTATTTATCCATATGAGGCTTATTCACCAGGGATCCTTTTAAAGCAAGTCTGGTGGGCGCCCTTGTGCCCCCCCCTCCCCTCCCAGGCAACTGCCTAGTCTACCTAATGGCAAAAATGCCCCTGCAGTGACCCACTTTGGGACACCCTGCTGCAGACCCAGCAGGCGTCTCAGCAGGCATCCCATAGCCTCCCTGTCTCCGTCTACACCTGAACATGTACTGGCAGCGCACAGCAATTACCGTGCCATTAGTTTGCACACGTTTGCATTTTTGCATTTTTAATGAAGCCAGCCGTTTCAGGGGCTTCTAAATGGCACAGTCATGCTATAGCGAGCTAACTGAGGAAATGTGCATAATGAGCAGGCTGACAGCCCCATCTTTAATCATGAAGGAGCTACACTGCCGTCACTAAATGGGGGATTTGACTTGCTCGAATAGAATTAAGCCCCTAATTACTTAATTAATATCAATATGTGATAGTTCTCAAGAGGCGAGCGACGATTGATATCTACTGCTAGTAGAAGAGAAAGACGAGAGGCGGAAATAGGAGATAGAGTAAGAACAGGAGAGGAAAATCTAGGCAATTAATGTACATTGGCAGTACCCCCACACACAGCTAACTTTAGAGAAGCACGCACGCACGCACGCACGCACGCACGCACGCACACACGCACACACGCACACACGCACACACACAAACAGTTCTACATTGTGAACCAATCTGCACATAGTTTGCACTCTCACTTTACTGTGACCTTTTGTAGCGTCTAACAAATCCCCAGTGCTTTGCCCTTCCCATCACATTACAGTATATGCACTCAGCGCTGCCAGCACCTCATACATTAGTTAGCACCTATAGGGGATCCTCCGTCTCTTTTTTTGGGGGGGTGTTATTTTTTTTTCTCCACCTGGCATATCCTACGATTACATTTCCAGTATCCAGTATTTACATCTCACTACCTTTTATTTCCCTTAAATTAGCAATCATTTCATTTTGCCTTTGTTTCAGCTGTTACATTTTTCAAGTCAAACAAAGTTTTTATAAGGATTTTGCTTGTTTGGAAAGGCGTTGGAAAGGAACTCTCAAACGCTATATGGCTATACTTTGTCGTTGACCTACAAAGCATGAGTTTGTAGATCTGCTCTCCAAAGTTGGAATGAACAGGTTTATGTCGTGTCTCTCGGTCAGTTTACTCCTCAGGATGTTTAATATCCACCCAGGTTCCCTTCTGTTATTAATCTGGTCAAAATGTTACCTCCGTTAATGCTAAGATAACACACACACAAACTATTGCACAGGGGAGGACGGGCCACTCCACTTTTGAGCAAAATTACTGTATGCAGATGTCAACGCAAAACACTGTTAAACTGCTATTGGAACTGCTAAACCAGTGCCGATTCTCGCCCCCAAGCGGCCGGAATGATGCTGTAGTTCAGTCTAATGCTTTTTCTTTATCTTCTTGTTATTTCCTGAAGGAAAAAAATGCTTCATGTTTGTGTGTTAAATTAAAATAAACTCTCCCATCCAAAGAACCCCACAGGATGAAGCAAAAACCTTACACAGAACATTGATGACATTAGAAGATTTAACCCTTCTGAGTCATATACCGTACAATCACTGCACAAATAACGTAGTTGTGCCCGCTGCCCACCCTGTATGTTCTCATATGAGTTAGGGGCCACACAGCCTGCGTAGTGCACTAATACTGCTGCTAACTGGTGGTTACACGTTATAAGGTAATAGAGGCAACTTTAGTGTGTACAAACACTGTGTTTGTAAAGAGGTTTGTTTAAAACCAGAATCTAACTCCACCCTCCACTCTATTGGCTCATTATGAGTCTGCTGGAGACTGCTGTGCTGTGATTATCTAAAACGCTGCCTCACCCCACACAACCCCTCCCCTCACAAATTAGCGCTGCCTTTGCTGACCCCAACGAATGTTTTGTTTTCATGATTTGTTGACAACAAGCTCTGGACCATCTGCAGGACGAAGCTGTGTCTGTCTGCAGGGAAACACCTGCAGCATCAAAGTAGCAGCAACACACAATATTCAGTGCTGAATGTAGGCATGAAAACATTTTTAGCAAGTCTGTGAAAATCAATTCCAATCATATTTTCACTGTATTCAGCTATTGTCTGTGGTGTTAAATACTTTAATCTATTCCTGGCTTGACAACCGTAACACTGTACTTTAACTGTAAAATGTTTTTCATACTTCAAAAACTATTTGCTTATGTTTGTGAATTTTTAGGTTATCTATGTCAATCAATGCCTCAATCATTCCTTTATTCCTTTCAGCTTGACTGCATCCAGTTGGCAGGTAGGTGTTCAAAAGACATCCACAAAGACTTAAAGAATTAAAGGTTCATAAAAAATAAATATTTACCCTAATCTGACTGAGTACTCGCAACGGCAGAAAACAGCCTTTTCAATGCCATTCCTTTCTACCTCCTCTTCCTTTTTTCTCGACCATAACATTTCCCTTTCATTCTGCAACGCTGGAAACAATCTGCAGCAGCCCATCTATCAACTTTAACAACCGTAGCAACAGACGATGTATTGATGACCACCCATTTAAGCAGATCATCCTGAAAGAACTCTGTGTAGTTCAATCAGCCGTAAACCAGCTGCACAGTATGAAACGAAAAAAATCAATATTAATTTACTGTCAATTTGTCCTTCTCCCAAGAACGCACGTCTCTCGTCACATTTATTAGGTGAAACAGTTTAGAGGAAGATTTGCTACTTTGATTTTCAAGAGAGGACAAGAGAGTTTTAAATGTAATAAACAAAACTTATTCTGAAGCAGCAGGAGAAATGAACACGAGCCTGGCAGGCATGGCAGGGGAGTCCTGTCTGTGTCTGGGGAGCTGTCATGTTCATACGGCAGTGGCAAGTGGGATTGATTGATTGACTGATTGATTGATTACTTTACTAGTCAATAAACAGCATGGAGGTACACAAAAAGTCCTGGGGACCACACATTTTCTCATCTGGAGGTCCCTGGCGTACGTGGCCCAAAAACTTTGAGGACCACTGCTGTTGTCGCTATCATAGTAGCCTGACAAACCAGCATGTTGTTATTAAGCTCTAAACCAGAGGTGCCCAACCTTTTTTGACCCAAGATTTACTTTTGAGTAGCCAACCCCTCTGGGGTCTACCAGTCTAATGTCAACATATTGCGGGCACAAACTCACACACACTCACACACAGACACAGTTTTGACCTGCTATAATAGCAGACCAGACGAGCAATAGCAATAGCCATACGAGCAATAGCAATAGCCATAGCTGACTCAGCTCTCAATTTCGCAACATGCACAACATCGTGACATTGTGTATGTGACCTACGTATGCATACACACACACAGCACACACACAGCACTGTAGATTAAAAGGTTAGTAGACTAAATGATTAATTTCCTTTTTTCTACATACTGAAGTCAACTATTTCCGCTCTTTGTTTTTATGCTGTTGTCGAATTTTTCATTTTTCTTTTTTTTTTCTTTTTTCATTTCTTCTCTCTCTCTCTCTCTCTCTCTCTCTCTCCTAGCCTATATTGTGCATTTCTCTTACTACCTACTGCAGATTAGGAAAAATGTTTAGCACTGTCTTTGCAAGCAGAATGCTACAGGTGGAATCAATCTCTTAACAAGCCATTATGTGACATCATTATGCGTTGTGCACCGTTCTCCATGTCCAAACTTTCACGAAAACATCATGCCGCCCCTCGTCATGCCGCTATAATATCTGCAACCTATGCCATGATGCCACCTAACATAGGTATTTTACAGACTTCTGTGCATAATACAGGCCTATACATAATACATTAGCCTACCACAGCTTTTTTCTGGGACTGCAGGCTGTCCAGAGCGACACACACTTTGGTTAATTAGCATAACCTATGTGGACGCCCGTAACTTTGAAAACTTTCTGAGATGTTCTCGTCTGGCAGGCCGCGCAGACCCTTAAATGGAGATACTCCTGTCTTGGAAATGTTAATAAGCCATGTGTGTAGTAGGCATTGCGCCTTTCCTCCAGAACTGGCTGCTCTACGTTCATTTAAGAGGATGTGTCTAAATGAATCTATTAGGTGTAAACCTACTGTATGTATATATATAACAAAATGAACAAAAACTTTCATTAACGTCCACATGCACATTGTGAGCATCTGCATGCTCCCAATGTGACACATAGTAACACTTTGTAGGGCGGCTATTTTCACTATTTCAAAATTATTATTAAACCAATAATAAAAAAGGAGCAGTTTGAACATAGGGTTTTCATCTAACAGTAACAAAATGCTCCATACACACATGTATCTGTGATAGCACGTAACAATGTTTACAAATTAAATGAGGACGAAGCAAATGTATCTACTCCTAAATCCTCTACTTTTAACCAAATATAGTACACTTAATCAAGCTAAAAGTGCATATACGTAGCTAAAACATTTACAAATAAAAACTTGTTTCGTTGTGCCTCAAGCTATAGGCATACTCTGTTTGCTCATTTTACATAAAAGGAAAGCTTTTCAGGAGAAAATAAATCAGCTAAACGTTCTTTTAAGCCCCAAAGAAAATGTCAAGAAACAGTGAAGTATGACTGACTTATGGCCTCTATAGGTAGTTGTTAAAATTAGTTTACGTATATAACTATATTCGATAGCTGTTGTACTCAGTGTTGTAGTGGTAATTTTAGAAGTGGGGGGACGCCTCTTAAGACACGTGCACGCACACATGCATGTGCATTCGCGTGCACCTGCACAACGCAGACAGACACACTAAAAACATGCATATTGAATAGTATATTGAGAAAGATGGTTTACAATGCTTAATTGTATCCATAAAAGTAAATGACAAGTCAAAAAGACAATTTTTGCCCCCAAAAATATTTTAGATGTGAGAGAAGTGGGGGGACTCCGTCCCCCCGCGTCCCCCCTCCACTACACCCCTGGTTGTAATATTAGGTGTGCAACTGTGCATTGGGGCGCACAGTGCATGCGTCATAGCATTTCAGCGTATATGTTAAGATGTATACTCAACACTCACTCCCTGGAAGGATTGTGTGTATTGAATACCAAAAAGTGAGGATGGCCTGTAGGGAGACAAGATGCCAGAGGTCAGGGCTGGAATAGCCTCTCCAGGGGACACACATGTTGAGAAATAGTTGATCTCTCTTTACAAACGTGTGTGTGTGTGTGTGTGTGTGTGTGTGTGTGTGTGTGTGTGTGTGTGTGTGTGTGTGCGTGCGTGTGTGTGTGTGTGTGCGCGCGCCCATGCGTGTGTGTGTGCGTGCAGCTCTGTTTTTTTGTTTATTTGTTTACACAGCCTCGGAGGACCTGAGGTCTGCTTGACCAACACTTCACTTAGAAATATGTTTTCTTTCCATCGCTCCTCGGCTCGTCTTCATGCCCTTCCCTAACTTTGCTCCGGTTCACTTTCACATCTCTGTTTACTACATCATTCTACTCATGGCAGCCTCAGGGATGACCTTATCTCGCACCGTTCTTTGTGGGTTTCTCTTTGCAGGGAAGGTACTGAGACTTTGTCACAGATACAACACAGGCGGCTATATACAATGAGATCCGCAGCATCCTCTCTCCCGCTTCCCCTGACCTGCAGACTGATTCAGTCATTTCTTTGTTTCAGATACATAAATTCACTCGCACACACTCCTCGCCACCAGTCGCACAGGCATTGCATACGTCTACTGGAAGGAAATGCTCTATTAAGACACTATCATTTTGATTATTTCATTTACTTTCATTTACCACATGAACCATGAATGTTCCTATAGTGGAGTGAACATTTGGCTCAATTTAGCTCAGTAATTACATTATGCATACATTAAAATGTAAACATGTATATAATACGGTTCATCCTAGACGCAAACACAATCTAATCTAAAAATTATAATGGCTAATTTATGACAATAACATGTGGACTGTAAATAAAAGCACGCTAAACCACTCAAGTCACATGTGGTTAATAAAGCATTTAGCACTATTTACTCATGTGCGGCCTATTTGCAATCTTTCTCTTATTTCAATGGAGAGATCATCCTCTTTTGTCTCATACGTTTTCTACTGCTGAGTTCAAAGCTTAAAAGTAGCCTGGTGTGCATGTAGAATCGGAGTTTCCCCAAGTAGGATTAAGCAACATTTCTCCTTTGAGATTCCTTCATAATAAAGCCGTGGGTAGCATTGCAATGAAAACGTTAAGTGCAGTTGTCTTTGAGGCACATCCCTGGGCTCGAGGGGGGTCACTGTTTGTGCAACTGCCTGCCTTGTTTTAGTGGTTTTTAGTGCATAAATACAGTGAGTAACAGCATGGAGACTAAGGTTGAGATTAATAAGCTTCTTGGTGGTACTTAAGCGGTAAGTCTCTAATTTGTATTGTACCTCAGGGATCAATATTATCCTATTATGGCTACTGTTCTCCAGCTTTTTTCAGCCACCATCTGAGGAACTTTTTAATAGTTGTACGAGTACAAAAGAGCATTCTTTGAAGCTCATTGAACATTATGACGTTGATGAAATTAGAGACTCATTGAACGCTGTTTTAATGGGAAACAGTGTTTTGCTGCAACTACATTGCAGAGGTAAAGTGATAGTGTTGGCAAGTCTGTGGTTTTCTCCTACAGTGCCTTTACAGCCAAAACAGGCTATTACTGTTACAAATGAGAGGGATAAATTGAGCATATAAAGGGAATGGGCAAGGCAGTCTTTGAAGATGGCAACATTGAAGTAGCAACAGTACCAGTTAGACCTAATTAAGGCAGTTAAGCCATTGGGGTGATGCTGATACCGATTGAGTGTTCGAACAAAGCAGAGGCAGCCTGTACGCCATGGCGTTTATTGTTTGTATTCTTCAGCCAGCCAGTTTGTATTCTTCAGCCAGGATGGAAAACATGTTGATGGATTATCAACATGTTGAAAAGTATCTTGCCACAAACAAATGAAGGTACACATTATAATCTGAATTCAGAACATCCAACATCCGAGGAACCACTTCAATCACAGGGTGAATGCTGTCAAATACTGCGGCATGGTCATGCTGGACCTCCCGAAGGCCTTCTACACCGTACACCAATCCATACAGTACTAATTAATATGCTTAGCAAACAACAGTAAGCTGGCTGCAATCCTACCTGAGGGGAGAGAACAGATGGTGGAGGAGAACAGAATACAACAGAACACCCCCCCCCCCCACCACACACACACACACACACACACAGTGAGTGGTGGTGTTCCACAGGGATGCATACTGGGGCCTTTGCTGTAAACGACAAGGCATCAGCATGTGACTGCAATTCGCTCCTGTTTGTGGATGACCCAGCACTGCTGGATAGGAACACACTGCAGTTTGAAAAGGTCCTCGGCTCATAAAACTCAGTAGAATCTGCAACTGGCTCGCGATAACAAACCTTAGATCTGAAAAAATTGTCTTTGAATCAAATAGTAATCTCAGCAGGGGTTCACAGTTAAAGTAAAAAGATGAAATTACCTAGGTTCCATCCTGGAGGAAAATCTTTCCGGTGATAAAATGGCCAAACAAAGAATAAGATTAGTGGACAGCAACGGTTTGCAACCTTTTTGAAACGAACCTTTTGAAAGGTTCCATGTTTTTATTTTCTAGATGTGTTCATTTTAATTACACCATAAAAATCGGCCTTTTTCTTGCTTTTAAGAATGTTTGTCTCACATTGTTATAGTGATCGTTATTAGAGCAACAACTCACCTAACACCCAGACTCCGTACCAAGTCAGAGGTCAAAGTGTAATAGTAGAATTACTGTATATGCAGAATCTAATTTATATTCAGATGTGAGGGAGTGTGTTTATTTCTGTTAATTTCTGTTAATTTAACCCCCTCCCCCTCTCTCCCTCTTTCTCTCATAAAGGTAACTCCTCCACTAAAGGTGGGTTATTATTCATTCATACATAGTAGTATCATTCTAGATGTTGTTTAAATGTAGTCTAAAAATAGGGAAAGGGAAAACAAAAAAAAGTTTAAGAATTATTGGAATTATTAATATTAAAGGTAGGGGAAGTGATTTCACTTTTGTCAGATATGCTCTATTATAAGGTGTGCAGAGTCTGCAGACCATAAGTTTCCCCCACCCCCACGTTAGCAGAGGAGCTAATAAAAGTTCCCCAGGTGGAGGGTGAGTTCTCCTCCAATCAGGATCGAGCAGCAGGTTCACATAGTGTAGCTACTCTTGGGCGCCCCTAGTGCACCAGGCTGCTACTACACGATGAATTTCAAATCACTTACCCTACCTTTAATGATAAATGTGAGTTTACATAGCAACTTTGGATGTTGCTATACTATCTTGGCAAGGTTGTGGGTTAGAGTAATTTGCAACCTGCTTATGCCAAAGTTTATAGAGGAGTTTTCTGTTCTCACCATTAAATAAATAACTAATTGTTCATCATCATTTGGTTTGGCCTGCATGTTTTCCATTGTTAATATGTTGTTATTGCTTGCTTGTCCAAGGGCCCTTCCATAATTTAGATGCTGAAATATTATTGTTTATACTTTCAAATAGTCAAATAGTTCTTTGACACTGCACTTTCTTGTTCTGTTGATGGATTCAAACTTGCCTCCATTTTTATGCAAAACACTTTCTAAGTGCTCTAAAAATAAAGTTTATTATTATATAATTATGTTCTGGAGTTGGGTCGACTGCTGTTTTGGGCATAATTCCTCAACTGTGGTGGCTCCTCTGACTCATTTGCTGAAGGCAAAATCTAAATTAATTTGGCCTGCCTCATGTCAGCAAGCTTTTGGTATTACATTAAAGCTTTGTTTTTCTGTTCCATTTTTTTTTTTTTTTCTTTTTTTCTGTTTTTCTGTTTTTTCTGTTCGCATCCCGATTGGTTCACCCTCCCAAGCTGCAGGTGGAAATAAGCCAAGAAGTTCCACTCCTACCAGCTGAATTATTTTGTCGAGAGCTGACATTAGTCTTGGCTTTGCGGCACCTCCACTCAGGATATTGGTATATTATATATATATTATAAACCATATAACCCCCTCAGCTTTCAGAGATCAGAGGCTCACACGGTGGGCACTGCTTTTATGCATCCTTACCACTTGGACATCCATCATAGTAATGGAGAAGATGTTGTGGTGGGTGCCTTGTGCTGTGCACCTCTGTATCCTTTCACAACTTAAAGGGCTAAGACTTCTGGGTTCATTTTACATTTGTACGATCTACATCTTAAGTCTTTGCGAGCACCCCACACAGTCTCTCGGTTACTTAAGTTATTCAATATTTAGATATTTCAATTTGTTTTGATCCGACATACTGTAACTACTGTATGAGCCCATTCAACTTCGAAATTGATGTTAATCACATTAAAATCATTAACACACACATCACTAGGCCAGGCTCCAATGTTGCCTGACAGCACCACACTTCGCATGTTCGAGTCCCAATTCCCACACCCTTTGCTGCGACAGCTCCCCATCTCTCTTGTTGATTGATCTACAACTACCTACAAAATCTACATCTACCTCTATCTACACTATAGTATAGTATCTATTAATAAAGTCATAAAATCCCCCCCCGCCCCCCACCGACCCCTCCACAAATAATAAAATACATTCATACCATCACCTCTTTTGCTCTTGGCCTCCACTTTCCACTCTACTGTAGACTTCTCTACTAATGTTAGCAGTATTGATTCCATCACACTGAACAACCACCGCTCAGTTCAAGCCGTGACCCTGACAAGACCAGCATCTCCCATATACATGTAGGCTCCAGGGCAGGCTATTCAGCATATATGCATAACTTCTGTAGCACTCACAGTACACGCATACTGGAGCAAAGAGGTCTACAGTACACAGAAAAAGAAAAAGAAAGTTTAACTCAGAGTCGATCCATAGTTGAATTTTTGAGGGGCACTAGATTCAGCTTTTCGTATAGATTTTCCACTTACACAAGTATTGCATTTCCATTGCATATGTGAACGAGAAAATCGACATGTTACGTCAACGTTTAACGTTGCCGTTAAAGTCTAAACAACCGTCTATGAAAATAAAGGAGACATTAACAGCAAAATGTAGATTTCTGTGTAGAGTAATTTTTCTGATGTTTATATACTGTATGAATAGAAAATGGTGTGTATCTCTGTGTGTATGGTGGTTTACACTAAATCCAGGGATTTTTGCAGTGTAGGGCTATAAAAGAGAACCTCACTGACTTCCACTTAAGCAATAATGCTTCAGTAATGCTAATGGAGCGATACACCATCACTGTTGACAGTCAAAGCAATAATAGTAAAGATCAGTGTGCAGCACTGCAATTGTACAATGTTTACCAAAGAAAAACATTTCATATAACAAAAACATAAACTAAAAAGGGAAACCTAGCGAGTTTGTAAAGTAGGCCTACTATGGTTTCTTGCCCATCAAAGACTCTGTCCTGGGGCCATCCAGGGAATGAAACGGCTAGCTAGTGTAGCTGTTATTCACTTTCTGGCAGAGTTGGACTGACCATAGGGTGTGCGGGTCATATAGGGCCACTAGGGTGCGCTATAAAAAATCTGTATCAGTGAGTTACAAATAAGCCCTCACAGATCTTGAGTCCTTTTGCCAGCACCATTCTTGTGAGAGTAACACAGTTTACAAAGAACATTTATGGTGTCCTGTAATAGCGGTGCTATTAGGGCTTCTTTGTTTGTGTACGCGCCACTGATGTAGCAAGTAGTAGAGTTTCTGCTATCTGCATGCTGGTTGTGGTGCCAAAGATGACCGGGCCAATTTTTTGTCCCAGTCCAACCATGCTTCCTGGAGTTATTGCCACACTGAAACAGAGAAACTACATCTCACAGTAGTTGGTGTGAGAGAGAAGAGGAGGCAGTCCTCTTCTCTCACACCAACTACTGTACATCCATAAATCCTCTCCTTTGGTCTTCCTCCATGTCCAAACCATCTCAGCCTGCGCTCTTAGACTTTATCTTTATCTCCCTCTGATGTTCTCGTTCCTGATCCTATCTGTTCTTGTTACTACCAGAGATAAAATCAACAATGGTCTCTGATACTGTACCTCCACCTCTGCGCCTTTTCCCCTGTCTCTAAACCATACAATATATAGCTGGACTCACCATCCTGTACAATTATAGGTAATACTTTAACCTAAGAGGGCAAGTCATTAGTGGTTCATTCTTAATTAACTCAAATTTGAATGAACTCATCCTAATTCACAAAGTGTAATGCAATATCATTAGTTAAGGACACTATTCCACAGTTTCAGTTTACTTTTATGTCCAGGATGTCCACTCATAGCTTGGCAGGAGTAGTGAGTAGGGATGGTCCATGACCACCCACCCGATAATAACTTAATAACCAAATTTTAAATTAATTGATTTTTCGTCCACACAGATACGACATGACACTGCTCTATCGAGCTTCTTAATGGAGGTGAAATTCATCCTATCGGAGATTATGCCAATTAAACTGAGCTCATCCGGCCTGTGTATTAATCGCACATTAGTATTCCTCAAACGAGACTGGAAATCTGATGCGGCTGCCTGGCGTGCAGAAGATAATGGGCGACCGACCACCCACCAAAATGGATAGAGGAAGCGGAGAATCTTTGTATCAAGCGCATTAATGAAAAAGCATGAACAGAAACACAACACAAATAAAATACAATGATGGATTGTGTGACAAGTGCTTTTTGAAACCAATAATGCCAGTAACCAACAGGCTCTTGGATTTCATGGTAAATAATAATGAAAGTCGATGGGGAAGCAATGACAGTGATTAAGAGTTACAATGATTAAAGGGAGCGAGGAGGAGGGCGGCTAATGATAATATATTCTACACAAGGGGAATAACACTCCATTACAGAATGAATGTGTTTACTTTCTATGGCCTAGCTAAGAAACCAATCTCTTCAAAACGACTGGTAAAGGTTTATAATTCTCCCAGAACCAATCAGAAGAACGGATGAGCAACACATCAGCACAGCTCTCAGTCACTGACCAGACAATCTCTCAAGCAACTGACAGTCTTTATGTGCATTATCTCTGGAGCTGTACTTGAATGTGCAAAATATCAAGACAACATTCACAGTTAAAGTCCTGAATGTTAATAAATGCCTGAAGTATGGGTGCACATTTAAACTCTCACACTCTTTGCAGTCAGGATTTTGAATAACCATACGGTACCCGCTCATGTCACGATATGTTAGTCAGTATGTTGTCTCAAGACTTATTCATGTGAATCATTTTCATTTTACTACTGTACATTCTAAATCGATAGTCGATCCTTTAATCCATCTGAATTAATTTAATCAGGAAGCAAGATGTTTCAAAATTACTGTATGTAGGCTATAGTCTACTGGAATAGGGAGAAAGGTGGAGTGCACAGTACACGCAATGTAGCCAAAAGCTCACTCTGGTATAAAGTGTCTAACTTTTTAGTTTGAGGAGATTTGTCAGTCTAATTAGTCATTATTAGAGATGACTCATCTCCTTCCTCAGGAATACACTCAATACATTCAAGTACACATTACCATGCACTCCACCTCTACAGTACTTCCACTACGAGAACAATTTCCCCTTCAGTTCACATTGAGCTCGATTTCAAGAGAAGCTCAATGGAATGGCACGGTGACCCAATCAGAGTGACATCTCCAATGTTTTTTCCGCCTAAATGAACCTGTCACGATACACAGAGATACAGATAAAGAGACAAACTCTTGAGCACTGTACGCCATCAGCGGTACTGCAACACTACTGCAGCAGGGGTGGAAAGACCTTAAAGATGGAGTGCTGTGACTTTCCTCCCCTAAAACATATTCACAGGTAGAGTAACCATAGAGTAATATAAGGATAGAGGTCAGAACCAGAGCAACACGCGTTGGTCTTCTTCATTTTCAGTTTCCCGGCCTGGAGACCATCACTGTAATGATTGGCTTTTGTTTACCACTGTTAGCTCACATTGTTTACCTTTTGCCAGAAACGTTATAGGTAATGCAAGCAAAAATTTAGTGTGTACACAATCTGTGTTTGTAAACAGATTTGAATCAAACTCCACCTCACCTCCACTCTATTGGCTCATTATGAAACAGCTGGAGACTGATGCACTGTTATTGTGAATCAGACTGATGCACCCCCCCCCACACACACACACACACTAGCACCGCCTTGTCATGAACCTGACGAATGTTTTGTTGACCACAATAAAGTTCTGCAAATACGCTGTAGCTATATATTTTTTTACCTTTGACTAAAAAGTCAGCTATAACACCTTTAACATGTAGGGAGGAGTGCAGTACAAAATCACAAATGGCATGGTTTCAGCAATACGAGACACTGAAAATCATTCTTTGGAGGCAAATAGGGGCTGTGTGCTGGAGGCGACAAGGGCATTGCCTAGCAACCGGACCAATGTTAAAACCTAATTTCAGCCAAAACCGCTTCATAGATAGTGAGGGGGTAGTATGAATATACGGTATACTGTACAAAGCTGGCAGTTAACGTTACATGGAGGGGAGTAGGAATGTATACTGTACATAGCTGGCATAAAGGTTAAAGATAAACTAGGCCCACCACTTATACTGAATACAGATATGAATGTAAAATGAGGTATCGTGGTTGTTAAGGAAGTTAGCTGGGCTCACGTCCAGTGCAATAACAAAATAAAAAAATGATCTACTGTTGCCTGTTATGATGGAATAATTGCAGCAGCTGGGTAAGGCATGTTGGAGTTTCTCCAGCTGAGAACATTGGGTAGAGAGATGCTCTCTGTAAGAACATGAAACCATCTTTGACCTATTCCAGAATCTCTGATCTGAGAAACTCTTTAATGTAATGTACGTGCTTGCCGAATGGCCAAGAATGCCCAAGGCCGCCCTTAACAAAGAGATAAATCCATTGTAGGTCTGCTGTTTTAGCTGAAAGTTCACCTATACTTTCACAGAATTTGTTCAAAATAGGGAATCTACCTTAGTGCTTCTCAACTAGAGGTCTTTGGAAAAGATACCAACCAACCAACAAACTAATAAAATGAACAAATAAATAAATGAGACATTTGGAAGATTTAGAACACCTTCCTGTTGGTCTTCATGTGTGTCTAATTTATATTTGAGCAATGTCCATGATGTCATGGTCACTGCTAAAATTTAAAATATCTAAAACCACATACAGTATTAACACATGAAGGCCACAGAAACTTGTTCTACTGTAAATCCTCTAAATGTTCAAAAACAAAACAGACAAAGACCCACCCACAACAAGCCATATTATGACAGTGTTATGTGGAATAACAACATTTTACTTTTAGCTCAATTAAAAAATGTAGAAGAATTATTATTAAGGGACCAAGCAGTCTTGTTTTTGTGTTTTTTTTTTCCTTCTTCTCCTCCTCCTTCTTCCGCCAAAAATAGCTGTTCTGGCTGAACCGTGCAGTCAGTTTAAAAAATTAATAATAATAATAAGCTTTATTTGCATAGCACCTTTCATGACATAAAATGCAGCTCAAAGTGCTTTACATTCCAATAGAGAAGACAAAACATGGTGGGAATGAATTAAAGAGATCATTAAAATAGCAAAACATAAAAGAAGCAGTACAGTGAGGACCTGAAATAAGGCATAAAATATAAAATCATAAAATATAAAATCAAAATTTGTAATCTGGTAGAGGGTGATGCTAAACGGTGATGATGCGAAGCCACTGGTCAAATGGTGGCGCTCTAGCACTCAAGTGAAATTGCAAACTTTGAGCAACAAAGTTTGAAACATGTAACTTATATTCACTTATGCGTCTCCTTATGCGAAACAACTTTTCTATTCTGACTTTTGACCTCTGACCTTTAGATGAGCTGCCATCTTGAATTATATGTAAAACAGTGAAAATGACCTACACATGAACTTTGGAGCCATACGAACATGAAATGGTTGTGGACTTTGTTTTGGTGAACAAAATTATGTTTTTATGAGCCAATGAAAATTACTTGTTTGTGAAAATTCTTCTATTGCCCCTAATCTACACATGCAATGTAATCTGCTTATGAGATTTCACAGTTTTGTAGAGGGGGATGTTTGTTGTTTCCACTGTAAGTTGTGTCTGTTGCGTAGCCTCATTGGTAGAGCGCATGTCTTTGGAACGAGAGGTACTGGGTTCTAATACGGGCCCTGACAACTTGGATAATGAAAAACCTACACAATATCATTTGATCAAGTTCATGTTTCTATGGCTTATTTTAGTTATTATGAGTTGTTTCATTCTTAACAACAATGAAGAAAATCATTCTGTCTGTATAGCTCAGTCAGTAGAGTGCCAGGCTTAGGACTGAAACATTGTGGGTTCAAGTCTGGGTACTGCCAATCCAAGTGTGAGTCTTCAAGAACCCTGCCATGCTCCCACAATTACATGATGTATTTCTCAAGTTCAGGCTCCCATGTTTCTATGGATTATTTGTGCGTATTGTTTTGACTCTTTATTGCTGCTTGCTTGGTCCCATCTTATTGCTGCTTGCAGCTATATTTTATTATTATATCTCCCCTAATGGTACTAGGGGAGACGTGCTATGGTGTGATTTTTTATTTATATTTTTCTCCAGGCTGTGATTTTTTGGTGTGAAGCACTTCAAAAATGCCCCTAAGGGGACTTTCGAATGTATGCTCGAAACGTTCGGAGCAACGCAACCAAATAAAATGCAATAGTATTGCAATAACTACAGCTTTCCATCTTTCATCAATAACAGTTTCTGACTCAAATGCCCTTGCTGGCCTTTCCCAAAGTTATGGTTAGTTGCTGCATGATTTTCAGAAAATGAAATGAAAATGGATGACCACGAAATAAAATAAAGGAATGATCTACCTTTGCCTGGTACAGTATGATGGAATAATTTCATCAGTTTGTGAAGTGAGGTCAGAGTTTGCATCTCAGAACATTGGAAATACAAGATACTTTGTGTAGAGCATGAAAACATGTTTGACCTACTGTATTATCAGTATCTTTGCTCTCTACACTTCATGTCTGCATTTGACAAACTGTAATAATGTCCAAGGACAGCCCTTTGCAAAGATAGACATTAGGTGAACTCCGTGCACCCAAGGTTTGTGAAGTCTCTTTGTGGGAAAAGAGACACAAAGACCCTCAAAAGTCTTAAGAAGAGAAGAGAGAGTTTGTCAGACCTCAGGTCTCCACCAGGTCAGGTAGGCAAACAATCTTGTGTGCAAAGTTTATAGTTTATAGGGTCATATCTGATAGTTCTGTGACCACGGAGAGCAAAGGTCTCGCATTGAAATGATCTTCTATGAAGGTTAAAAAACCTGTGTGAAGTGATCAAGTGAGTGATGCAACTACAGGGAAGTTTTACATTGGAATAGTATATATGTAGTATTATGCAGAAGTGGGGATTGAACCCAGGACTTCAACTCTCCAAAAAGACACGCCAATAGGCGTGAGCCTGTTTGGCGGGGATGTTGTGGCTGGCTCATGGCTCAGTGCTACAGTACATATAGCAGCCATTTACAATGTCAAGTCACTGTTGTGATCATGTGTAAGTAATTTGGAGCCCCCCAAATTACTTACACACTCAAATTACTCTGGTTGATCTGACATGGCTCATGTACGTACTAGGGGTGTGGAGATTCATCGGTATTAATCGATACATCGATACCCACGTGCGCGATGCGAGTGCACCGGTTCATTCACCACGTATCGGTACAATTGACGGGTGAAATCTAGATTCATCTCGATGAATGCGTTTGTATCGGCGCGAAAATCGATGGTAAATCCGGCAAAATCCGATACAAGCGCCGTGTTTTTCATGTTAAATTTTATGCTTCTCCTTGATTCCCAATCGCCATGAACGCACCATCATCATTCAAGTTTTGTTTTGAACACGGACGGAAGCCGTGAGGCTCATAGGCTAGCTACAATACACTACACAGAGGCAAGAGGTGCGATATTGAGGGGGCGGAAAACAGCCTGGTCACGTGGTTTGTGCATTCGCATCAGCCCGTAGACTCCAATGCATTCCGTAACTGCTGGTTGTCCCCATTCAATAGAAGCCTTGGCTGCCATTCGACTGGGTTTGCGTAACGCTGTCTATACTCTATGGCTCTACTAGTAGTAAACAAACATGGAGGTACACGTGAGCAGCAGCTAGTCTTGGGCAATATACCGGTATTACCGTTTATCGCGATATTGGAAATCAATACCGAGTAATATCGTTGGGTCTATAAAAAATATCGAATACCGAATATCGTCAAATACCAACATTATACTGTATTCCAGTGGTTTTCAACCAATGGTCCGGGGACCACCAGTGGTCCTTGAGAGGATTCCAGGTGGTCCCCAGCTAAGTTGTTTAACCAGATGTAACTCTTGAGAACGTAAAAATGAAACCAAATGGACCCTGGCGGGTCCATTTGGTTTCATTTTTACACTCTCAAGAGTTAAAATATTCATCATGTGAATTAGCCCCAAGTCTACACAACTAGAAGATTAATGGTCATGGACAGAAGCAAAAATAAATCTTTAGTTTTGGGATCTGTAGGATCAATTCTGAGAACTAGGTGACTGCTGGAACGTGTCCGACTCTGATTGCACGCCATCTAGTGGTCAATACCGGTAATATCGAATATCGAGCTAATTAACACGTTATCAATACCGATATTAAAAAATCAATACCGCCCAAGACTAGCAGCAGCAGCAAAGAGCCGCAGCAGACTATATTTAATTTAATGCACCTCCAAACCTTAAGTCGTATGTATGGAAACACTATGGATTCTACAAGATTGATGGAAAGCTGGACAAGACGAACGTCATTTGCAAAGAACGCCGTGTTATAAAGCCGTACACGGGCAGTACGACAAACATGCAGAGGCACTTAAAAAGAATACACAACATCACAGACACGTCTACCGCCGCTTCCCCTTCAAGTACCGCTTCGGATACTGGAGATAAACCAAGCAAATCAGGTCAGGAGCTGAAAAGTGTCGCCTCTTATTTTGGGAGTTCCCTTCCATCAACCTCTGCCCGCACTATGGCTATAACTAAGGCCATCGCCTACTTCATATGCAAAGACATCCAGCCTTATAGCGTTGTGGAAAACGAGGGCTTTTTATGGCTTATGGACATTGGATAGAAGCTACTCAGTGAGAGTCTGTTTACACTACAGCAGCTGTAAGCCTTTGTCATATAAGGCAGGGGTTTTCAACAGGTGGTCCGGGGACCCTGGACCCGCCAGGGTCCATTTGGTTTCATTTTTACACTCAAGAGTTATAATATCCATCATGCGAATTAGTCCAAGTCTACACAACTAGAAGATTAATGGTCATGGACAGAAGCAAAAGAAATCTTTAGTTTTGGGGTCTGTGGGTCTAAAAATATCCTCAATTGGTGGTCCGTGGCTCAAATGCTCAATATATGGTGTGCCCTGGGATGAAAAAGGTTGAAAACCCCTGATATAAGGGTATACTTTGTTCTCACTATTGTAGTTAACATCACAATAGTGAGAACAAAGTATACCCTTTCACAACTGGGTTTAGTGCAAAGCAATTGTTGTAAACAATAATGCAGTCAGGCTCACTGCTGCTGTAGTGTAAACTAAACAGACAACCCTCACTGAGTGTCTTATATGTAAAGTTATAAAAGATAAAATAATAAAATAAAGGGGAAAAATACTTTATGAGGGCCACTTAGTGCAATTATATAGTGCATATCCCTGTCTGCCACACATATGAAGATTATGAACCTATTGAGTTCATAATCTTCATATGTGTGGCAGACAGGGATATGCACTATATAATTGCACTAAGTGACACTTTGAGAAATGTTGTTTAAGATGCCAAAAATAGTTTTAGGCATACCATATGGAATAAAAACAAATCATTTTTCAGGTTGAATCATCGTATCGCATCGCATCGTATCGCATCGTATCGCATTGATTTGAGCTAAAAGGTTATCGCAAAGTATCGCATCGGGAAGAGGGTGAATCGTATCGCATCGTATCGCCAAAAAAATACATGTATCGCTAAAATATCGTATCGCTGGCAGTGTATCGAGATGCATATCGAATCGGCCTCAGGGCTGAGATTCACACCCCTAGTGCGGACGTGTGCAAAAAACTGGTCAGAGTAGCATGACATGACAAGTTGCGCACACGCACACACACACACACACACACACACACACACACACACACACACACACACACACACACACACACACACACACACACACACACACACACACAGCTACGTGATGGAGCGGTTAGGCACCACTCAAAAACATAGATACGCCATGTACCTAACAAAAATGTGGGGAAAATGCATCGCTCCAAATCCATACAGCATGGTATGCCAGAATAAGACAAATCTACCTAAAATCCGTAGCATGTGAATCTGAATCTATTCCAAGGATTAGTTTTGAGCAAAAAGCAGTTCCTGGCCTAAAAATGTCCATATCCACTCTACACACATTCTACACACATGATGTGATGACTCTATGGCCGTTTTTAGCCCAGGAGGTGGATTCAGGTGGATTCAGACTCCTGTAAACCCCGTAGTTTGACACGTCACTTGCAGAATGAAGTTTAGCTAATTTTGCCTTGATGTGCCATAGCATGTTATTGGTGAAGGCCATATGGATTTGGGGCTCTTGAGGTACACAGGGTCTCAATATAATCAAAGGACAGAGTAATATCAGTAATATCAAAGGACAGGGACTGACCTCTGAAGTTTTACCATGGTTTCTGTGGGTAAAGTTTCACACAGTTCCATGCACACACACGTGTGTGTGTGTGCGCACACGCATGCACACACACACACACACACTCACACACACACACACACACACACACACACACACACACACACACACACACACACACACACACACACAGATGGACTGCTGAGTCAGTATAAGGGATTGAGAGACAGCATTAACATACATGTATGAGCTGTAAGTAGAATTGAGGGGAAAGAGGAGTAGGCTGGGAAATTAAGTGGAAACGAAGAGAGACTCATCATGATAACTACTCATGCATGATAACTAACTCAATATGATGTTATTACTTTATACAACGTATATGCGTAATTTTAGCACGAGCGGGGCTTCACGGCGATCTAATACCACAATTCCACAAGTGTTGCTGTTGAGTGCATCTGTTCCGTGTCTGTCTGTTCTAGGTGACTGCCATTCCACCTGAAGCATCTATGACGTGTTAATAGAAGTGCATGCATGAGAACTGCTCTAAAAACATATGCATCTGGTCTATAATTTATTTTTATTTCACATTCATGTTCTATATGTGAAGAATCCTGCCTGTGCTATTAACTCGTGTTGGATACAGCTGGAGGCTGCACAAAGACTGGCTATCACTCGAGTCTGGTCAGAAATGGACTGGAAAATAACAACAAAAGGTACTTTCTTCCTAATGGTAATGATTTGGAAGTATTTCATAAGCGTGGTGCTGGCCACCAGCCCAGCTCCAGCACAGTCGCCTCGGAAAACAAGGAAGTGAGTTGATCAAATAGTATACAATTTTCAGTTACTGCATCATCTATTTCTCGCTTCAGATGTTTTCAAAAATATTCTCGAGACGCAATGTTTAATTGTAAATGTCACGGTGTGTTTGTTCACATGGATGTCACACAGCAGCCTGTTATAGAAGCAAGCATGAATTTAGGATCAAGCATTCAACCAATCTGTAATACTATATAACTGGAATTGGCTTTGAGAAGACAGAGCTCTTATTCAGTAAGACTTCATTCTAATGCAAGTGGTAGCAATACAATACTACCATGGATTTACTACCATATCATCCCTTGTCATTGTCGCTGTGTCCCACAATGTCAGACTTCCATTCATGGCAGGATTTGTCTCTTGATCAAATCTGCACGACTTCTCTTACTTTTCGATTTCATTTCGATCATTGTGAAACCCCAAAGAGGACAAAGATTAAAAAAAATATATTGTAATATATTGTAAATTGAAGGGAGAATTGGATTCTCCGTTCAATTTTCACAAATGGAAAAATGACATCTCAAACGTCTTTTTACTTGGCACTCCATGTTCGTGCTAGTCAAATGCTTGGATTCACTCCAAACTGAATAAGCCCAAGGAAGAAGTAAGGCTTTAAAAATAAGGTTGTCCTTGTTGCTACTTAAGTTTCAGAGCGAGACATGCCTGGGTGATCGAGCGAGGAATGCTCCCCCAATTGAAATTATTACGAAGGCCCTGGAGCATTGATCTCCATTTCTGTGGGTTTGGGTAAACAGCACCTTGTACGCCTACAAATCAAGTAATTAACACTTAAACAACCCAGTCCTCGCTAGGATCAAGGTCGGATGCAGCTTTTTTATTTTAAGCCTTGAAAGTGGGGATGAAGAGAGGAGATGAGATTGAGGTGGTGGAAAGGGAGGAGAGATCATTTGATCAAGGAATGCAGAGGAAAAGGAGAAACGATCACTTGAAGTGTGTCTGTCTGGGAGGGACAGTGCAGCCTGAATAGCCAATGAGGATGAACTAGACAAAGAGATTGAGCAGACATGGCCATCAGCGCTGACGTTGCTACTGGTCTCACCATTCACCTCATTATTTGTCTCTCCCGTTGTCTTTTCACGTTGTGTTGCATTGCGTTTGGCCATGTTCTGGTTTGTGTTGCCTTGCTGAGACACACACTTTTATTTTAAAGGTATAGTAAGTGATTTCACTCAATTCAAATATTGTTATATTTACTATAGGGTGTGCTGACCATATAAGGGGTTCATTCCTGTCCCCAGTGAGCCCCTGGGATAAAAAAACAAAAACAAACAAACCCTAGTTTCAGTTTGGGCTTTTGGAGAATAACCTTTTGTCCAATCAGGATGAGAGCAGGCCTATCGCCTGTGGGTGGGTGTTGGTGCATGTGTGATACAGGAAAGGAAATTTCCTGTATGGGGAAATTGATTTAAATGTTATGATCCTGTGGTGTCAGTCATGCATTCATTCATTCAGACTAAGAGACCCCGCAAGCAAAGAATATCAGAACACAAAACTGCAATCCATAAAGGAAATATGGATTATGCCATTGTGAAACATTGCACTGAAGCAAACTATGGTTTACCTTCATCTCTAAAATTATAGATATATGGGATATACTGTACACACTCAATACTATAGTACCTAAGGGACAAAATGATGACTATAGCCTAAAATTCTTGTCGGGCTAACTGGCTAGAATGCCGTGTGGGAATGCATTTCTACAAAAGTAGTATTCCTAGAAATGCCATATTCAAATGAGTTTGTTTTACAAGTGATTGAACCTCCTCATGCATGGCTTGTGATTTCAGCTGTAGGTGAACTCTGACCCTGTTGTGTATTGACTTGAATTCACTCTATGAGAATGCTGCGATGAAGGCACTTACCAAGCAGTTCTTGCTATGAGCCAATAAATTAAATGGAAATGTGAGTACTTTGTATGCCCTTTATTGCATTTTGGCTGTGCTGCCTTTTTGGAATGTTTAATTCATTTTTTATTGTATCGTATATACACATTACCAATATTAAGTGCTGTTTTTAGGAATTTTACAAAAACTCCATATCGCTACACCTGGTCTACCGATAATGTATGCGTTCTCTGTGATCATGTTGTGGCGTGGGTTTGTCCAATTTCCCTCTATTTTCCAGAGAATTACTGTGTTTAATTATTTATAGCCATAATATTATTTTTCTCTGCACTATCTGCGCTATCCACAAAGAAAACAATTAATTTGAAAATCTCCATTAAGGAAATTATTGGTAATAAAGGTACTGGTAGCCAATCTGGCCTGGGGGGTGCACAAAGTACAATCTGGGCTGAACCACCACTGCTCAATTGTTTTTGATGCACCCACTCCCCCCAAGCAAATTGTGCAAAGAGATATTATTCAAAAATACAAATTATGAATAAAACATTATTTATTTAACCTTACTGAGTTTAATTGGCCGTCTGTTCATGAGGCACAGTAAATATTCACCTGGGGATATAAATTATGTAAAATATTCATATAAACAAGAACTACTCTACTTGTTCAAAAAAGCTTATGTTGGAGGTGGCACTTAAACCGACAGTATAGGGTATAGTTAGCCTTGCCTATCATCATCGTGTACAATGTATAATAATATATGATACATGATTCTGCACCAATGCCTGTGCGATTTCCTTGAATGATCTTACATACTGGCTGTACTTTTTTTTTTTAAATCTAAAAGTCACCTTGAGGCAATAAATGTCAATTTTTGATGGGACAGCTGTAATAGACAGTGAATCCAATCGATTTCTCCCACTGAACCCACGTTTGCCTTGAAGGTTAAATACAGTGTGATACAGTTTTTAAAAGCTTGAGCCAACACGAGCAGTCTACCAACCATTTCTTCAATCTCTTATACTAAGGTGTTTTTTGTGTGTATTCAGCACTATGTAAGTGCATCTCTGAAATGTACACTCTTGTTCACAGTCCTGTCTCGTCTGCCGTTTTCTTGTCCACACACAGTATACATGCTGAAAATGCACACATATACTCAAACATACACGCAAAGGTTCAAATGTTGACACATACAAATGCTCATGGAACGCAAAAAGAACACATGCTTGCACACACACACACACACACACACACACACACACACACACACGCACACACACACACACACACACACACACACACACACACACACACACACACACACCATGTGTGCATAATGCTGGCACAATATACACTCCATATTTCGGCATGCCCAAATTTTTGCTAATAAGATCCCCCCAACCTAAGCCCAAAAATGGCATTTTTTTCACGCACTCCGCAAGTGCAAAATATTTCGCCAGATATACCCCCCAGTGTCTACCTAGCAGGTCCATGAAGCAGATGCAGATAAGGTAGTGGAGTGTACAGTATATCTACTTAGCAGGGCCATGAAGCAGATGCAGGAGGAGTATACATTATATCTACATAGCAGGGCCATGAAACAGATGAAGTAGTGGAGTATGCAGTATATCTACCTAGTAGGGCCATGAAGCAGGAGGAGTATACAGTATATCTACCTAGCAGGGCCATGAAGCAGATGCAGATGGCGAAGAGAGAGCTGAAGCTAAGGCCAACGTCGTCCCTGTAGATGGCCAGCGGGGTTTCACAATGGCGCCCCCTGTAGCCCTCCGGGCAGTGGCAGGTGAACTTGGAGGGCGTCTGAGCCACGCAGGTCCCTCGGTGACAGGGGCGCGTGGCGCACAGCGTGTACAGGCAGGTTCTCCTGGTCCCGTTGACGCGCAACATGTGCCCGGGTGGACACCTATACGGGGACGGTAGAGGGAATACAATTAGTTAGTTAGTTTCATGTTTGTTCCTTTCAGAAAATAGAAAAAAAAATACACCGCTCATCTGCTGAAAATGCTCTGGTGAGGTGCTAGAGTCATAAAGTGACGATGAAAAAACGGAAAATAGACTCCCCGCACGCTCAAATCTGTGCACAATGAGATTTTCTTTCCTTTCCCTTTCAGAACAAAACCTTGCCTTATTCAGGCATCTGAGAGTTGCCTGAAGAATATGTTCCGTCTCAGAGCCTAGCAGGTGTCCATGTGGCTTCATACACACATATCAAACGAACATTCTCTGTTTCATGCGCAGGAAAAGCCTCAATGGAAGTCATGTGGTTTGAAACAACACTGAGGCAGTCAAGAAACACATACACAACAGAGAATGCTGTCTTTTGACCTATCAAAAGTAAACAATGTTACACGGTGCTCTATAATGGACACAAGTTCAAAAAGGGAGAAATAGCACAGTAGTGTAATAAGACAATAATGGAACACAACAGTAATTAAACAAATATTAAATACATTTGTTAAAACCAGGGCTGTTGAATGATTCAAAGATTTAATCAGATTAATCACAGCTTCAAAATTAATTTAATCATGATTAATCACCATTTGAACTATGTCAAAAATATGCCATGTTTTACTGTACAGGATTTGAACATTAGAAAAATCGGTTTATCTTTTAAACATTTATCTAAATATGTTATCTACAACATGCTTGTCAAACTATACTCTTCTGGTTACAAGGAGACACACTATACGGAGCTATATGTCTCTGTAAAACAGCACCCATTTTTTCGATGAAAAAATGCTTAATCATTGTGCACATGTGTTAATTGTGTTAAGAATTGAATCAGATTAAAAAATAAAAAAATAAAATCTAGAGCCTTAGTTAAAACTATAGACTGACTCAGCATGGGTATCGGTGGGTATCTCTGGAAGACCTTTATCAGAGGACATGAGAGGTCTCACTTTGGTATCAGGTGGCAGTAGTTCAATAATATACAGACAGGGATAAAGAGAGGGAGTGAAGGAAGGAAGGTATAGGAAGGAGAGGGATTTAAAGAAGAACAGGTCGAGATGTGATGTGGGAGAGGAATTGATTTTTAGATGGAAGGGAGAAAATTGGGTGGGGAAAAGAGGTAAGATATATGAATAAAATTAAGAATTCTAGTTAAAATTCTGCTAACGCCAGTTGGACTGATACCACCGTCAATTTATTTCGAACATTATTACTTTCTTGTTTAGTAAAATGAGCAAAACAGAATTTCATAAATAATGTGCATCTATAAATCTATAAAACTGCGTCCCAGCACGATTTTGCATGAGGTTCACTGTTAACACTAAGCGATACATACATTTATTCATAGGTTAGAGTTGCATAGAAATATGAAATAATTGGTCTCATTAACCTTTCCTATGTGCCCAGTGTGGGAGGCTGTTTAACTTGCTGGGTACAAAATGTAGTAGTAGAGTTTTAATTACAAGGCTTGGAGGTAACTGAATAACCAGCATTGGAGTCAGATAGACTCTAGTTATGCATGATTCACTGCTGCTGCATTCATATCAGTTAAAACACCCTGATGTACTTTGTGTCTTTCAAATATGACAGACACTTTGTGTACTGTCAGTCTACTCACTGTATGATGGGCCAATCCTTTAGGTGTGTAATGTATAGTTCACTGTTGGTGGGACTGTGTGTATTGTATATGTATACAGTATGTACTGAATTGCCAGTATTTTTCCTTTGGACATGCTTCAGTGACTAAGAGATATATTCCCTCTCTGTACTGTAGGCCATGCACCAGAGTAAAACAACACAATTATAATTGTATTAGCCTTTCAACTAATCCTTTAAACTACTCAGAAACCCAGTTCCACTGTAAATAAATTGGGAAGAAGTATTTTGCTGACTGTGACAGTAATTAGATGATGACTCTGTGTAAATATGGGGCAAGTTAATTTCTGTCTCCGTTCAGAAAAAACTTTATTTAAAGTTAAATTGGCAAAACCACTCAAACAAAACAAAGGGATCAGGGGATTGAATGTAATAGGCATATAGGTTGTACAATGATGGTGGTGAACTGGCAAGACAGAAAGTGTTTTTTTTAATAACTTCCATATTATTATACTTGATATTACATATTACAAGTGCAAACATGTTTGAGTTGGTTTGGATGTCTACTCTAGGCTATTGCAAGTATGACAGAGACAGACATGACAATCCCTCTAGAATCCTAGACCCTTGGAGAATATAAAACAAATGAAACGGTTAATGGGAAAGCTCTGATTATACACCTACATAGGTAGATTATCTGTGGCCAAGGCTGCAAATAGAGAATGACATGGTTTTATTGTCATTTATTACTTCCTGTTTTGTCTTTGCCTGCTGACATTCTGCTCTGCCTTCAATCTATTTTTGTAGCACTACCATTTACATTTTACAATTTACACTTCACAGCTAAACTATAGTATCTGCCACATCCGAACAAGATTGCAAAATCCACAGCCTGTTGTTTTCTCTGCAGAAAATGATGTTTGATTGGCAGATGCACTCCAGCATGGTTGTAAGAGACCAAATGAGCTTCTAGTGCCCAAACCCCTGGGTCTCTACAACTGTGGAATTTCTAGTCTAGCCTCTCAACTTTCCATTTATATTTTAACAAAGGAGCTGATTTTCATGAAACTATTACATAGTGCCTCCTTAATGGGACCAAGCAGTGGATGTGAACAACGCAATATAACTGTGGATGGATCAGAGGGCATTTGAGGTGCAATATCAAACAGTGAGATAATGAAAAAGATGCAGCAGAGCGCAGCTGGTTAGTTGAAGTTAAAGAAGCGCATGTTGGCGAGTGGGAGTGGAGGAGGGGAAAAAACAGACAATACACAGAAACGCCTGGGAAATTAGAGGCACACATGAACAGAAATCCATATGGTGTACAGTATACATGCAGTATTAAGAGCTCTCTGATTTTCCTGCGCATCGGCAGAGGGGTTGTTGCCGGGTTGTTGCCGAGTCTGACATCACAATTGATGGGTTCAGAGGTTTGACACACAACAGTGGAATGTATCTGGCGCAGCAAGGCGTGCACTGCAGGAAGATCTTTGCACTGCATTGAAGAGGCTGACACCATTTGCCTTAACTTTTGTCTAATTGACCTTTTGAACTAAATGTATATCGAAATCCCCAGTGATCCAATGCAAAGCAGAAGCCAAGTCTATAGGAGCCAAGTGTGAAATCTATCTCTTTGTTCATTCTGAGGGAACTAAAGCTTTCTTGTGGTTAACACAAGTGTGTTGAAAGTAGCCTCTAGGGTGTAGTTATATGCAGTATAATTGTGCTCTGGCACTTCGTTAATGGTTACAGCATTTACGCTTATTTTTTTTTACCCCCACATAATACTGCCGATCCGAGTTGATATATAGGTCTACCCACCTATCGGCCCGACAGCTGTAACTTACGGTAGGCCTATGCACATTTAAAATATTATCAAATAAGCGCCAAATGCATGGTTATGTTTTGACACTGCTATGAATGTGATTTGGTCATGGTACTCAAAATGTACAGACATGTTTATGTTTATGTCTGAAACTTAAAGAAAACTGGCTAGTTATTGAGTGTTGCTTGGTTTACTGCCCTCAGATTAGGCACCACAGACTGGCTGAATTGGAAATATCCATCCGAGTGGATGGAAATAGAAGGAATTCATTCACTCAGTAAAACAGGTCGCTGGGTTACACAAGTCATTGGTTCTATATGGCCCAAACAGCATTATACTGCAGTACTTTACCTCTCTCAGGCCAGCACGTAGCCCAGTGCAAGTACAACTTCAATTGAATATAATGGTGTATCATGCACTTCTCACAGAAGGGGGGAAAGCAAAAGTCCAAATCCAGACCCAGTACAAAAATAAATGAAATAAATACATATATGCCGGAGTACTTGTTGTTGTACTGCCACCAGAATTGTTCTGTTACGGGATGTGGGAATAGTCAAAAGTGAATGCATTTTAGCTCACTTGAAATGAAATATAGGTATATACCGAGAGAGAGAGAGAAAGAACGGAAGAGAGAATCGTCAGATACTGTATTACAGCTGTAATAGAGCTATGACAATTTGAATGCAAAACACAATGACTAGGCCCACTGCATTATATTATGTCGAGTCATATAGTATTTCTTGATGATTTAAATGGTTATTTAAAATCATCTCCCTAGACAAAGTTAGGTCTAGAATGTGAGTTAATAGCCTAAGGCTGGTTGTCTCATATTTCAGCTCTGCCCCGAGGTATAGCCGAAAGGCACACATGCAAATCATAGACTCCTCCCCACGTTGGAGAAAATGGTAAAATTCAAGGACATGCTCTTTCTTTCTTTCTCTCTCTCTTTTACACAAAATCCCCTTATCTACAGGCTATTCAAGACAGAAAGCTGTGTCATGCAGTATAGGCTTACGACATTGCTCTGTGTAGGTACAGTGCCTAAATCGTAAACTGTAAGGTCATGCATTTCAGTACTTCTCAGAGGCAAATATCTGCACTGCACTATACTATGTTTTTCCTATTTTATTTTGAGATTGTAGTCATCTTGTAGATTAGATTAAAGATTTTCTGCAGAGGGAATTAAAAGGTTCTTTCACAGGTACACCGCTATAATGTTAACTTAAAAGACACATATGGTTGGCTGAAGCCAATGCATGTACAAAAGTGCAGTGTATACTAAACCCATGGCAAAGAAATCTGTGTTGTGTGTGTGTGTGTGTGTGTGTGTGTGTGTGTGTGTGTGTGTGTGTGTGTGTGTGTGTGTGTGTGTGTGTGCGTGTGCGTGTGCGTGTGCGTGTGTGTGCGTGCACGTTCACCTGCATTCGTGGACCCTCCACAGGTCAACACATGTGAAGGGGGAGCTACATTGGTTCCTTTTGCAGGAGTCTGAGGAACACCCCAGAGAGAGCCCCTGCATGCTGACCTGGGAGACCCCGTCTCTGGGCTGGCTGTCCAGTGGGATGTAATGACCGTTGAGTCGCAGGTCCCTCATGCAGCCTGGTGTACCGAAGGACAGACAGAGGTGAAGCATGCATGGATTAATGCATAAACAAATGACTCCACTTTCCATACCTGGTGTGCATGCACGCACGCACGCACGCACGCACGCACGCACACGCACACCACACACACACACACACACACACACACACACACACACACACACACACACACAGTCTCTGCAATGTCTGCCTCTTTGACAGGGGAGGCTTTTAGAGTCCATTTAATAAACATAGTTATTTTCTCTTTCTGCCTGGGGCAACATGCTGTCTACACCTCTCACTGCAGGGACATCTCTCTCTCTCTCTCTCTCTCTCTCTCTCTCTCTCTCTCTCTCTCTCTCTCTCTCTCTCTCTCTCTCTCTCTCTCTCTCTCTCTCTCTCTCTCTCTCTCTCAAGGCCGTAACCCCAGCTAAGTGTGGAGATGCATTTGGAGGAATTAAACACTAAACTGACCAATAAATCATTCATTAGCATCTATATAAAAACCTCCCTCGAAAGCAAAGTGGTTATGAGTTCATAAAAAATGGCATAATTCTAGTGAAACCCTCCAGCTGAAGTTTTTTTTTTTTTTTTTTAGTTTTCCTGGCTTGTGTTGCAGCAGACTATTACCCTGTAAAACATTTTTGTGTTTCTCAAAAACACGCCCATGCATTTGGAGGAATTAAACACTGAACTTACCAATAAATCATTCATTAGCATTATAGTATATAAAACTCCCTCGAAAGCAAAGTGGTTCTAACTTCATAAAAAAGGTTTGATTCTAGCATAACCCTTCTCTTTCAAAAAAGAAAAACGTGCGCATGCATGTGTGCACACATGCATTCACTAGTGGTTTTGAACTGTCTAAAACCATCAAGCTATTTGATGCTAATTTCTTTCTGACATTCCTCTGTATCTAATATGAAAGAACGTTCTGTTTCAATTGGGGACTCAAGGGGCGGATTCAAACAGTAAAATACAGCGGCAAACGCCACTCTGCACCACTGTGTTGCTTTTAAGGCGAATGTTCTATTTTTAAGTTATGTCATAGTACATGGTTGTATATTTCTGTTTACATTAGAAAAGCTTTAGTAAAGTACTTTTATGATAGTGCTATATCTATATTTGAAGTCTTTTCTGAAATCTTGGGTCAGGCCTAAATGGGTTAAATAAAGTACTTTATTGTGAAATTGTGTATCATTGCTTTTATTTTGAAAACTCTCTGTATATTTAAAGTCACTTCATGTTAGCATCTGATGCAGCAGTCCACAAAATCACAGGCTGTGTGCCTAGAATCTCCACTTGGAGCATTTCAGAGGCAATGTCAGAGGCAAAAGTTGATTTCAATGGATTTTGTACATGTTTATCGTAACAGGAAAAGTTACTCCTTGAACATTGCACCGCTTGTTTAGTTCGTCTCTGTCTTCATCGTGTGGTGACAGTTCACTTCCATACAAGGTTCACTTCCACTGCTATGGCACACTGCCCAGGGTTTTTATTCCTTCTTCTTTCTTGAAAACAAAACGCCTGGGTCCGCGGGGCTACTCTGTATGCAGATCCCTATCCAATGGGCCACAGAGACGAGACATGTTTTCATCATTAAACCTATATACAGTAGCAGGCAAAGTGTTTCGGAGAACATAGCTGCCCTCGCAGAGAAAGTTCCCCTGGACTCAATCTTAGGTCCTCTTCTTAAAGACTCAATATCATTATGCAAAACTCTTGGCTCCCTTGACAAAATGTAAAAAGCTAGCACTGGCAATCCGCTCTGGCAGAAAATCAACAGCCGAATGGCCTGCGAGTCAACGTGGGGTGACTGGGGTCCCACTGCTCCACAGGCATTAATCAATAATTTCTGCATGAAACTTCCACACTGGATAGCCTACAGTACTGTGGTCTACACCAGTACACAGTAAAATCCTCAGTGTTCATTGAACACTGCGGAGAGCACACAAATGTAATCAACGTATTCATATCCCAGCCAAGCAATCACATAAACTACCTACATAACATCAGGCACATCAAAAAGACACAGCAAATTGATATTATTTTACATTATTATTATTATTATTATTAACTTAATCATTATGCTACTGAGCATCCCCCATCCCATCGGGATGATGTAGCGCCTCTGTCCGCTACTGCCCCACCTCCTCTCTCCTCCTCATCTCCCTCTGCACACTCCCTTTCCGCATCCTCTCATCATTTCAATCTTTGTCCTTGTCCATCTTGTCAGTCAATCCACAGTACACACAAGTATTAACGTTCCCTGAGGTGGGCACAATTGGGCTGACAGCCTGCTCCACTACTACTACTACTACCATCATAGAAGATGCCGCCTAGCCTGCAGTGGCAGAAGGGGCAGGGGCAGTCACAATCTTTATGTCCATCTCTCTCTCCCCTCTGCCTATGGAAGAAGAAAAAAGAAGTTCATGCTTTGTGTCACGTGACCTTTTTTGTCTGATGTTCAATGGGATGCAAAGTTTGGCTCGGCTTGAATTTTCAGCGACGGCAAGCTTTTCCGTGGAAGCTGGCCGTCACGGAAATCTCAATCTTGGGTGGAACTTCATTCCCATCCGCTACCAGCTAAAAAACATAATGTGACACAGCATGAGCATTTTCTTTCAATTCTACTTCATGCACTGCAAGTGTCTCTCTCTCTCTTCATTTCTATCTGTATTTCTCTGTCGTTCCAACCAAACCAGAGCTTAGTTCTGCCCGAGGTCTCTTCTGGTTAAAGGGGAGATTAAACGGTGTGGCTGTGGTGATTTGGTGTTAAATTGAGTCATGATCCCAAAATGCTGCCCTCTACTGACTGTGGTGACCCACGGTGGCCTTTCCTGCAGCATCAGTTTTAGGCCAAACTTTTTCACTTTCATGGAAATAGTTGTGCAGATCAACTCATCTACTGACAGATGTATTTCACCCCCTGCCTTTGGGACACAGCATGCCTTACTGAAACAGAACACAGCGAGGAGAAATAAACAAACACCAGCTATTTCCACTTTTCCAACAGACAGGGACCGGATGAGCATGAGATTTTGCGATCTACATCCATTTCCTTTGGGACTTTATACGAGATGGTGAAAAAAAAGGGGGGGGGGGGGGGGGGGGGGTTAAGTCATCCTTGGCAGAGAACACCAATGGGAGAAAAATCATCAAATCATCCATGGCAGGAGAGGATGATGCCCTTCACACAAAAGATATCTAAAAATCCACTGGCTGATTACAATGAAACTTGTTGACTACATTCATGCTTTTTCCGACTCTTTCTGATTCTGACGCACAATTGGACGTTTTTGCCTGATTGGGGGTAGTCTAGCCAATCAGGCATAAACATAACATACACTCCACACAATGCCTCAAAAATACTGATTGCCTTATACTGTACCTTCATGCTCATCATTGCCAAATCTATACCCTACTGATGTGCGCCTGATGGAGGGGAAAAGAACTGGCCATAATAACGTGTTCCTTCCATGCGCCACATCCTACTGTGGACCACCCTGTCACATGTTGTCGCTGTTGATAAAAAGTCATGTGCTCATTCCTTGAGAGAGAGCAAGTGCAAAAAACAGCAGTGGCCGCCGCCAGGAATAGCCAGTGCAGCCGGTAGTGTTTTATTCGGAAACCGAAACCCTAACCATAACATTAACCAAACCCTTACAGTAACCATAACCTTAACCTAATCCTTACCCTAACTATAACCGCAAGCATGGCGCAATGCACCGATCCCCATCAGCAATGGAGGGGCCGGCAATACAATGGCTAAGGTAGCAATGCAATGGCATTGCCGATGCCGGTGATTGCATATGCACATTCTGCATTCCTCAAGCTTGAAGGAATCATGAACTCAGTTCAGGTCTCTCCCCAGGTTGGCAGAGGGAGAGTAGCGCCCAGAATGACAGTTTAGGAAATTGGCAGTGAAAAATAGATTACAAAGCCTTTACCTCTAGTCTAATGCAACTCTTGTCTCTTAGCAAGTTTCACACCATAAGGTATTGTCTATCTAATGGGCAGTTTGCCATGAAACAATTATAACAATAATAATTATTATTTTATCAAAGTTCAGGGCCCCATAAGTGAAGAGGAATACTGTTGACCACTGGCTCACTCATCTGGAATCTTGCCAGAAGAATACTGCCTTTATTCTGGGAAGGTTTAGTACCACTGCCAAAGGTTGTCAAATTCTGACGGGTGGTTGGTGGTTATACTGTTGTAAAAGCACACCGGGTCCGTCACCCACGCTACACTGTTACGTTCACACACAGCAGTCATTCTGTCAGTCAGTCATATACATTATACACAACCTTTCTGTACTCAAAACCGCATGTCCTTCATTCGTTGAAACTTCACAGTTAGGAGAGGCAGGTGGTCGTTATGCTGTTAAAGCACTTTGAACAAAAAACGTTCAACATATCAGTAACCAGTCGGAGCTACTACACTCACTGTTACATTCACACAGCAGTCTGTCAGTCAGTCGCCATCCCTTCTCTCTGTTCTGTTTGAGACGCAGAGCACAGCCAGTCATCCAGCCAGTCTCAGAGACTCGCACTGAATGAGAGGACAGCAGCGGTGAATCTCTGTTGTCTTTAGTTGTTGTTGAACGGTGCCTGCAAAGGGATCGTTCAAGAAGTTGGTTTCTGTCACCAATACGATCCGGTTATTTAATCTGGTCAAATTTGACCTTCACATCACTAACACGCACGCACGCACGCACGCATGCACGCGCGCGCGCGCACGCACGCACGCACGCACACACACACACACACACACACACACACACACACACACACACACACGCACACACACACACACACACAAGCCTCCAGGGTTGTTTTTTTTAGGTGCTTGTGCCAGAAGCAGCATTAGATTTTAATGATTACCAGGGTGCGATCAGAGCCGACCTTCACATATCAAAGATAATGATGCTCACGTAATCCTTGGACTCGCACATACAGAATCTGGCCTTGGAAGATCTGGCCTTGACTGAGACACTGAACCCCCGACTGCCCCACCGGAGTTGTCAGTGGCCAATGGTATTATAGGTTAGGTGTGCTATTCTCAGGCAGCAGCTCCCATGGTGCATAATATGAGAAATGTGAAGAGAAAATACTGTATATCAACGGAATCTAAGTGCAACATTATGGACAATCTACACTGATGCCTTGGGAACCTATTCTGTTTGAAATGAGAATAATCTATCCATATATGGGAAGATGAGCTGGACTGGTGGGAAACTCAGTATAGTCTTTTTTATTGGCCTAAAAATATTGACTATGCACAGACATTCATGAATCCAATTGCTGACCGGCCTTCACTATTAGGTAATGTGTTTTATAGGGGTTTCTTGTGACCCTACCATTAACCTGTGGGAGGGAAAAAAAGTAAAAAATGGCAAACATTCCTTACGCTTTAAGTAGCATGTGATGTCAACCTAGGGGGGTTTTGCACAAAACATAATCCTTGAGCTAAAAACATGACACATGACATGACACAGACAAAAAGAAGCATGTCGGCTGCCAGACTGGAGGCTCTGTGTGCAAACTTCAGTTTCAATGTTCTAAGCATATCTGTAGGGCAGACTACTGATCGTTACACAGCAGGTTTTCATGAACATCTGGCCATCCATGCTCTAGATATTTTGGCTAACAAACAGACAGACAGACAGACAGACAGACAGACAGACAGACAGACAGACAGACAGACAGACAGACAGACAGACAGACAGACAGACAGACAGACAGACAGACAGACAGACAGACAGACAGACAGACAGACAGACAGAGGTGGGAATATAATCCTCATCCAATTTAGCCACAGAGAGGGAGATAAAAAGGTACAGATAGTGGAAAAAATATATTTTACAAAAATAATAAACGTATTAATACCTCAAAGTAGGCCCTACACACAACGCACCAACTTTTCAAATGTACACGAATCTGTTGATGATCCGTGGGTATTTACCATCTGAGTTGTAGCAGAAATTTGCTAAAAGTACTGCTGATAAGAAATAATCCAGTAAGGGTTAGCTCAACCGCCTGGGCACCAAGGCTGCTGAGCCGGCCTGACGATGTGCCGCGGGTTCGACTCCCAATCCCGATGTCCTTTGCTGTATCTCTCCTCCCCACATCTCTCTCCCCATTTCCTGTCAGTCTACGTTCAACCTATCAAAAAGGCAGAAAAAGGGCAAAGTCTGCCTACCCTGGAAGGTCCTGTTGAGTCCCGAGGGGAGGGCGTTCCCCAGCATGACCACAGTGGGGTCGATGACGATCTCTCTGCTCCGTCCCCGCAGGCCGGTGATTTCCCGCTGCCCTCCGCCACCATCCAGCCGCAGGGTCATCTCGTTGTCGTGGCGATCCAGGACCACCTCGTGCCACTCGCCGTTGTCCAGGCGGTAGGTGGGCAGCGTGAGGTTGTAGTCTCCGTCGCCCAGGTTGTACAAAACACAGAGGAGCCCCTGGTAGATCTGGAGAGGGAGTTAGAGGGAGGTGAGCGCTTCAGGGTTGACTTAGATCACAAACTATTATATCCACATTGATCCGGTCCAGAATCATTTCTGTGCTGTGAGCAGTGGCGGCCCTCTTGGAAATGATGCCTAATGGGGGTGAAACCCCTTTATGTAATACAAGATCAACAGAGACAGGTAAAACACATGACTATACAGCTTAATGCCTCAAACTTTTAAATTATTATTTCACAACAAACATAAGATGGAAGTTTAGTGCCAACTTGTGTTCATAAAAAAGGATCACTGGTCTTTTATGTATACGAGCAACACACAAACTGCATTTTAATTTAGAAAAAAACAAAAACAAAAAACAGCAACAGTGGCAGCTCAGAAGTTTAGTTGCATACATTGCACCGTGGCAGGAGCGTGCCTCACTTGAAAGCAAAAGTATATCTGATCGGCCTGCTGCCCTTCCCTCCTGATGCCCGGCAACTGTCTGATCTGCCTGATGGGAGGGCCGGCTCTGGCTGTGAGCACTGAGCACCTTATTTTACTCTGATTTCACCTCAATTCAGCAGATATGACTAAAACCTTGGTTATTAAAAGAAAAATGTGCAGGGAGTCTGCATCAGCTAGAGTTTTTTCATGTCAAGTCGGATCCTGTTGTGTTAAAGCAAAAATATTAATGTCAACTAGAAGAGATTTTCTAAAACAACAACAATGTGCTCAGTGTTGTCCTGATCAACAGTGTTCCTTCTCCATTGCCATGTGATGACTAGTCAGTCCATGGTGTGTGGATGGATATGAGAAAATGTAATTTGAATATGCAAATTAAATCAACACATACAGTATACAGTGGAGTGAGTATGTATTCTCTTCAGAGGATTTGAATGTATCATTCACAACCTTCCTGGAGCTCTGTTGTTTGTTTTCACGTTTCTGCAGCCCTCTGCATATCTCATCAGAATGACAAAACACTCAGCAAACACACCACACATGTTTTTATTCACTGAATCACTGGCTATGTTGGCGTGTGATTCACTATATTGAAAGTCCAGGAATGGAAGGTTTGAAACCAGGAGATAGTAGAGACTTCATAATATATAAAGCATATTCTTTCATGAGCCAATAGAGTGGAGGTGAGGCGGAGTTTCTGTTATTAAACAAATCTTTTTTACAAACACAGTGTTTGTACACACTAAAGTTGTCTCTATTACCTCTATTACAATGAATGTTGTGGGGCAATATACCAACTGTATAACTTTCATACTACAGTTGTGTATTGAGCCAACATGTTGCTCAATGGGCAGTTGAGATACATGCATTTTCAAGTTTTTACAGTGTATTATACACTAGTTGTACAATATCTCTTGCTGTAGTTATCTAATGGATATACAGTAAACTGCTCTACTAATCACACTAAAGCAGGGGTTTCCAACAGGTGGTCCGGGGACCACCAGTGGTCCCTGAGAGTGTTCCAGGTGGTCCCCAGCTAAGTTGGTTAACCAGATGTAACTCTTGAGAACGTAAAAATGAAACCAAATGGACCCTGGCGGGTCCATTTGGTTTCATTTTTACACTCTCAAGAGTTAAAATATTCATCACCTGAATTAGCCCAAGTCTACACAACTAGAATGTGGACAAAAGCAAAAGAAATCTTTAGTTTTGGGATCTGTGGGGCTCAAGTGGTGGTCCGTGGCTCAAATTCAGAATAAATGGTGGGCCCTGGCGTCAAAAAGGTTGAAAACCCCTGCACTAAAGTGTTCAGGGGTCAGGTGGATACTGTGTGACTTCTGTACACATACACGCACGCACGCACGCGCACGCGCGCGCGCACACACACACACACACACACACACACACACACACACACACACACACACACACACACACACACACACACACACACACACACACACACACACACACACACACACTCTGTTGGAGAAGATGAAGGAAGAAGGAAAGAATGGATAACAAGGGGAGTCACAGAAAGAGAGACGCTGCTTTGTTAACATTTAATACATAATAATTATATGTTCTTGCTCTTATGTTGACAAAAAAAATCCACCCAACACCGCGCTGATACATTAAAAGGCTCATCTGGAGACAGATGTTGTCAAGGGAATCCGTGACCACTGCCTTGCAGTCTGTGGTGATTGTGTAATCATTCTATCCAATGGGTCACATTGGGATTTACTTTTGGATTTATCAGGAGAACATCAATGCAAATTAGCCTTGTTCTATCCCAGCAAAGCACCACAGCACTGGCTTTACACTGGCAGAATGCAGAGGGGGTTTTAATCGATTTAATTTAATTCTCAGAAGGTAATCCTGTAACATAGCAGAATAATCTTAATGGCAGTAAACTGTAACATAACAAGTTACTTTCAAAAGTAATATTATGGTACCGAACACTGGGGCAGGAGTAGGCATATAGAGAGAATCAGAAAATTTAACCCATTTATATAAATATTCTTAACCCTGAATGGGTTAAGAATGTGGAAATGATGGGGAGAACACAAAATGATTCCATTTCAGATAGCTGAGATGCTAATCAGTTGAGGTTATCACTGGGAAATATTAATTCAAAATACAAGTGTGTGTGCGTGTGCATGTGCATGTGAGAGTGTTGTACATAATTTGCTCCCCTCCATGTGTTGATTGTGTTGTCTTCATGTTCTGTGCTTATTTCTCCCCATTTACCCTCACTTTCTTCCTGTTGTGCTTCTTTGCAGACCCTCACTCTGTAGTACCTTCTACAGGCTAGCGTAGTGTCTACCTTTGTTCACTCCCTCCTTCCCTCTAGTCCTCCCTCCCCTCCTAAGTGCAGCGCTGGTCGGCTCCAAGGTTGTTTAGCTGGAGAACTGCGGCTCATTTCAAGTCTCTGTGATGAAATATTAATTATATTTGGAATCCACTGGGGCGGCACTTTTACCAAGCGCACACTGAGTGCTGTGCACAGCCACCTGATTTTACCCCCAATTAAAGCTGAATAGAGCACAACAATCTGGCACCAGCTTGCTCCCTTGGTGGTGGTGGTGTGTGTGTGTGTGTGTGTGTGTGTGTGTGTGTGTGTGTGTGTGTGTGTGTGTGTGTGTGTGTGTGTGTGTGTGTGTGTGTGTGTGTGTGTGTGTGCGTGCGTGCATGTGCGCGCGCACGGGCCTGCACGCACATGTTAGTGTTGACTGTACATTTTCTACGTAGGCTAAGCGCATTATGTCCATGTGTTTAGTGTGCCTAAAGCAATGGTTCCCAAACAGAGGGGCGAGGCCTATTGGAGACAATGCAGGATTTTGCAATCGCCAGCCACAGCCACTATAATTACAATATCATTTAATTTATCAGTTGAGCTCATTAATTCCTAGCCTCGACAACCAGGCTTTCATTTTTGTCTGTGTTGTGCGAAAACGGAAAGCCTGGACTAATTTGTTACCCACCGTGGCCTAGGGGGCGGAGTCAACCTTTTGGGGTGGGTGGTAGGGGGAGGGGCCAGGGATGACAACACGTTGGTGAGAGCAAATCAGATCAGCTCATCTGCCGTGGAAAACTCACGGCACACCCCCCCCACCCCAAGGCCAAAATCATTTCAGGTTAGATCAGGCTAATTCATTCTAAATATGAGGATTAATATACTATTATTACAAGTATACCAAACGCAGAGAGCCCTTATTATGGAAGCCACTTGCATCGTTCCAAGTAGGCCAGTGCCCAATGGGCACTGCTGTAGAGGCCCCACGAGCACCGCTATAGCAATATATCAGTATACTGTATTAGGACAGTTATACTGTAAAATCCATTGATACAAATACAACCAAATGGATTTTATAGATGCAAGTACTGGCATGAAATGAAATAAACATAGTAAAATAGAAATGCAGTCTAGTGTAATAGATACCCCCAACACACAGACACACACAGACACAGACAGACACAGACAGACACAGACAGACACAGACAGACACAGACAGACAGACACACAGACAGACAGACAGACAGACAGACAGACAGACAGACAGACAGACAGACAGACAGACAGACACACACACATGTATGTAAGTACGTGTATGCACAAATAATGATGATGATCATGTTGCTGAACTGCTGAAGCAGGTACAAAAAGATGTGCTGAGAAAGAATAAATGCCTTTAAGGATTGTGTGCACACACAAACTTGTCCCGTCGTGAACGGCGTACAGCCAGCCAAGAGTAACAAACTAATCTCTTCCCCTGATTAAAAAGCAAACACACTGACTGAATAGTGTAAAACTTAATTCCACGGTCATATAGCTACCTTGTGGGGAGCTGCCGAAGGAAAGTAATCAACGTGCATCTTCACTCAGTTTTCATTTGCCTACTGGAATTTGTACAATATAAAACACAGGGACGGATTCAAACTGCAGGCAATTCTCTTCTTAAAGAACAATTTTGTTTCTTTCAACCACCGTTCATATTTTGAGTTTGTTAGCTGTTTTGGACAGGGGGCATCTGAAAATGGGGCTAAATACATATTTGTTCACACAAACTTGAAGCAATTTCTTTTTTTAAATGATCTACTACTGCCCTAATAAACCCCAGGAACTTACATATGGCCACAAAAGATACCAGGCTTATTATACAGTGTAAGATGCAGTATGGTTATAGGCAGTAATGGGCAGTAGCGTGTTACAAGTAGCTAGGCTACATAGCTTAACTACATTTTCCAATAGCTTGTAGTGTAGCTTACTACATTTGTTCTGGGAATAGCTTGTAGTGAGGCTACACTACTTGTTTTGTGCAGCTTGTAGTGTACCTACACTACTTCTTTCGAGTAACAAGGAAAGTAGCTTACTACATTTTCCCACACACATTTTCAAATTCCACCCATTTTTAATGGGTAGAAAACCTCTAATATAACTTAAACATGCCACCATCCTATGTTCAAACGCACCCCTAAATTATTATTATTATGATTTTTATTTAGAAGGTTGCACATTAAGTTGAGATATATATTTATATTATGTAGTGTTGATGTAGCAAGCTACATCAAGCTACTTTTGTCGTGTAGCTTGTAGTGTAGCTTGCTACAATATTCTGGGGATAGCTTGTAGTGTAGCTTAGCTACATTTTTCGAGAGTAGAAAGTAATGTAGCTTAGCACATTTTCCAAGTAAGTTGCCCATCACTAGTTATACTGTAGGTTATTGTGAGACGGTTATAGGTTATTGTGGTTCGGTTCTCACAATAACTTTTGTAACCAAATACATACACCCATGTTTGAATGCCACAGTCCCCTGTTGAAAACAGCTAAAATCCCTAAAACTAAAGAAAGCAGCAAATAATTTGTTTTCTTTGATTATATATAATAATATCAGGAATAGTATCGTGGAAGCTCTGAGTGCATGCTTTCCAATCCAAGGTTCTGGGTTCGATATGGCCAACTCGGTGTGTGAGGTGCACAACTTGGGCAATAAAGACTTACGAGTAATGAGGCCTGGTGTTGTGGTGCTCAATTCCTGGCCTGTCGTGTCGTGTTCGCTGACGCGAGTGGTATAGCTGTCTGAATATTTGTTGCTAACTAGCACAGAAATCCAAATTGGGTCTGCTCTCCCTGGGACATTCTGTCTGCAGTGCTTACTCTTGGGCGGGTTGGGACAGAATTGTTTATAGTTCCTCCCTTGTAACAAAACAACAAAAATCTAACGACAAAAATAAGAAACAGGCTTTTCCTAATTGAATAAACCGCGTCAGACCCACAGAGAAATCACTGAAGTTCAACATTTAAATATTTGTTCTACTCTGAAGTTGTTGACACGTCTTGCTAAATTAAACATAAACTCAGTAGCCGACCCACATAAATTGTAGTACCATTGCCAATGGTAACCCCAATGAAAATTGGGGTTAATTGGGAGAAGATAGAAGAAGAGAGATAACACTTAAAGATTTGGTCTACTGTAGGTATCACACCCAAAAGTCTGACATCAGTCAGGATCTATACCAGTGGTTTTGAACCAGTGGTCCCTGAGAGGATTCTACATGGTCCTCAGGGTAAATGATGGAAAGTTGGTTAACCAGATGTACAGTAACTCTTTGAGAATGAAACCAAATGGACCATTGTGGGTCCATTTGGTTCCATGTTTACACTCTCAAGAGTTAAAATATTCATCATCTGAATTATCCCAAGTCTACACAACTAGAGAATGTAGAAGATATAGTCATATTCATCTGTATGTTTGCCTGTTGTTGCCTGTTTTCTCCCAAATCTGGAATTGTGGATAAAAGCAAAACAAATCTTGGTAACACTTTGCTTGAATGTCGCCTTTATAATGTATTATAAGCTCATTTATAATGCAAAATACATTTATAATGCATTATAATTGTTGTAAATGTGCATAACCATGTATAACTCCTCATAACTACATTTATAACATTATAACTGTTGGTCATACTGCATTATTATGCTCAAAGGAACAGTACATTATAACTACCATCACTTAGTTTGTTATAAAGGCACACATTGAAAGTCTGTACTGCCTCATGATGCATTATAACCAATGTGTTTATTAAATGAAATAATGTCTTATAAACGTCTATAACATGCTATAAGATGGCTTTGATATTCATGTCTGTAGTTTATATTTTGGTATGATACAACTTATTAATAATGCATTAATATCTGGCCACTTTACTTAAATGTCTCAAAGCCATCTTATAGCTTATAGACATTATTTCATTTAATAAACACGTTGGTTATAATGCATTTGCGGCAGTACAACATTTCAATCAGTGCCTTTATAACAGACATAGTGATGGCCGTTATAATGTGAAGTTCGTTTGAGCTTAATAATGCATTATGACTAACAGTTATAATATGTTATAAATGTAGTTATGAGGAGTTATACATGGTTACGGACTTTTATAACAAGTCTTATAATGAATTATAAATGTATTAAAATGCATTATAAATGAGCTTATAATGCATTATTAAGGTGACCTTCAAGTAAAGTGTTACCGAAATCTTTAGTATTGGGGTCTGTGTGGCTAAAATGTCATCAAATGGTGGTCCGTGGCTCAAATTCTGAACAAATAGTGGGCCCTGGTATGAAAAAGGTTGAAAACCACTGCTCGAAAACCACACTCTATGCAGTTTCTAGTCTGTCTCTCTTGTTCTCTTCTGTAATGAAGACACAATGCCGTGACAAACCATGTGCGTGTACAGACCGTAATCTCTGGACAAACCTTTCAGTCCCACAGTTTTTCCAGCAGTGACAGCTGGCAAAAAAAAATATATCTACAGCTTGTTCATCTTCTGTTGATGCTTAGAGCAACGCCTTTTTTCTGCTTTCACGCCTCTGGAGTCCCATCATCAGATAACACAGGGGACCTCAACATGAGAGCGACAGAAGCACCATGGGAGCAATATGGCAGTTTACGACGTGAAGGAAATAAATGACTGTAGCCGGAGGAGAGTGGAGGGGCAGAGCAGGGTTAATGCATGTAATCAATAATAGTATTTCAGATTGCGTGATATACAGAAATACTAGTGAGAACTCTTCCCGTACTGTATGTGTAAACAGCTTAATCAAGTTATTCTCGCCTTCCAACCGAGAAGCAATAACCGAACTGTTCAGTTAATGCAAATGCAATAAGAGACATATAACTCAAATATAAATATGCACAAACTGTACGCACAGATGAATGCACGTAGTACCCCAACCTCAAAGTACACATTTAGAAATTCTCTACAGCACTTGGGCAAATGGGCACTACAACGTTGCTGATATGATATACTACAATCTATTTAACCCACAGCAACTGAACTCGTCTCACAATAACCCCAACCTATGCCAGAACGAGATCATCTGAATAGCTATTTAAAATCTCTTGCAAAAGCCCCCTTTTTAATTGATTACAAATCAATTAATTTCTCACATTTACAGTAACTGATGGGCTTGGGAATACTGAGCTGCACTTTACGCCGGCACATAGTGTGTTTGTTGGATTCTCTAGATAAAAAGGAGAGCAGATGATAAACACACACACATGCACGCACACACAAAATAATGGCAAACATAAACATGGATGGAAGGCACTCTTTCCCTCATGTCAATAACTGTTGGATGTTTTTTATGGGATTATAAAGGTATATTTCACTAGGCACAATGGCATCACAACCTACATACACTCAGGTTTTGAATTAACAGTCTGGTCCGGTACTGACTTTTCCATTTGTCATAGTTGACGTAGACATTTTGCCAACTGTGTTAAGCAGTTTACAATTAACACACTGCCTGAAACTCGTGACTGAGGCAAATGACCACGATGGCACATAGTCACTACACTGGCTGTAGACCCACACAGGGGACAGGTGTACAGGACAACAGACTCTCCTTTGGAGATTGGACAATTCTATGAACAACCGATTTAGTTGGCCCTGAGGGAGTATCTGGAATAATTACATTGTTAGTCAAGGGTGGATGCAGTGGCAACATGGAACGCACACACACTCACACACACAGCCTTACTGACCTCCAGCCGTAGGTATTCACTCTGTTCCTTGGAGATGAGGTTGAGGATGGTGCTGCTGTGCTTGCGGGTTCGTACCAGAACCTGGACCACTGTCCTCCGGGCTGGCAGAGGAGACGACAACTGGTAGTGTGCGTGGCTGCGTCCGTCGAACGAATACTGAGGAACCTCTGCTTATCACAATGTAGAGGCAGAGATGTGCACACATACATGCATACACACGTACACATAAATACAATCACACACACACAACACACACACATTATAACATTATAAATTAACACAATTTGCACAGTTTTCATCTTCAGACAGACCAATACGAAGCCATTGGAACTAAAACAGATTCCCCAAATGTCCCCAGAACGTGTGGACATTTAGGACACAGAATGGGGGAACTTTTGTACCATGTATGGTCCACACAACATCTCTAAGTTATATTAATGACATAGTGTAGGGGTTTTCAACCTTTTTGGTCCCAGGGCCCACCATTTATTCAGCATTTGAGCAAAACTAAAAATATATTTTTCTTCTGTCCATGACCATTACTGTTCTAGTTGTGTAGCCTTGGACTAATTCACATGATGAATATTTTAACTCTTGAGAGTGTAAAAATGAAACCAAATGGACCCATAAGGGGTTCATTTGGTTTCATTTTTACATTCACAAGAGTTACATCTTAGATTTACAGTTACATTTTACATTCTCAAGAGTTACATCTTACAACTTAGCTGGGGACCACCTGGAATCCTCTTAAGGACCACTGGTGGTCCCCGGACCACTGGTTGAAAACCACTGACCACTAATTGTATCTATAAAAGTAAATGACAAGACAAAAACATAGGCCTACTTTTGCCCCAAAAATATTCTAGATGTGAGAAGTGGGGGGACTCCGTCCCCCCGCGTCCCCCCTCCACTACACCCCTGCTCAGGCCAACATTCACTACCATTCTATTAGGTAGTAGAAGAAGACCGCCATCTCCGATCCCCCAAAACAGCAGTCCTGCTGCTGCTGGCACGGATCGGATCATCATCAGAGTGTTCAGAGACATTCATATTTTACACACTATTGAGCCACGGAACAGTTACTTTGTTCGTCTAACTGCCAACTGAACTCATTAACCCCAAAATGGACTAGAAATGCATCAACAACATAATTCCTTTTCTTCAATGCATTGTGGCTGAAGGGAAAGCCAAAACAAATCAATTATTCACTCCAAGAGCATGTTTAAAGTCTGTCAGGAGGATATTGTACCTGTTTCTATACACTAGCCTTATGGTTCAGAGGTTAGCACTGTTGCCTCACAGGAAAATGGTTCTTGGTTTAGGGCTGTGGCAAGGTGCAGGTGTTCTTTTGGGTGCTCTAGTTTACTCTCACACCAAAAGACAATTTGGTGACAATAATATTTAATATTAATATGTTCTCATGGATACCACTAAAAATATAGAAGATATTTAAAGATAGCAATCACAATGTATAGCTGAATAGTGTGTTTCCACTGGCTTCTTAAAATAGCAAATAAACAAAACAAAATCTGGAAAGATGCTCACTGACACCCTTTTTCTAAGCTGTGTATAGAGGGGCTAGTGTCCCTCAAAAATGACGAAAAGAAACCCGTGAGACCCGAGCCAACTCGGGATTTTTAAACATACAACTCTCGACAAAGGATTTGTCAACCTTAACCTTTTTCATGAATGTGAATGTATCCTGCCATTTTTTCTTCTTACTAATTCGATATTGTATGATAATATTGTCTTGAGACTGGAGTTGGCTTTGTCCGTGGTGTAATCGGCTCTATATAGTTCATTTTCGAAAAGTCTATGAGGAAAATGAATGGGGAATCCATTTCTGGAGCAAGGGCGATGTCACGAGAGGGGCGGGACTGCTCAGCTCTTTTGAGAGTGTTGATGCATTAGGGACTTTGTTAGAGGGCCTGTTTAGCACAGAGCAGAACTAGAACTACACCCTCCCCAGGCCAAGAGCAGGGGCTGACAGTGACAAGAATACACATGAGAGCATCTGCCATAATTACAACACAGCAAAAAAAGGGCGACAAGGAACACACACATTGTATAACTTTAGTGTTTCTATGAAACAAACAAACAAACAAACAAAACAAAGCTGAGCTCACCCTCTTCACACTGGTGGCCTGTGTATCCAGGCACACACTGGCAGCTGAAAGAGCCCCACTCGCCCCGGCAGCGTCCCCGGTGGCCGCAGGACGGATAACCCATGTTGACACAGCTGCTGTCTGTGGTCAGGCAGCCAGGAGAGCTGGCCTGGGAGTCCGCCGGAGAACCCAAGTCATAGAGCTGGGGAGGAAGAGGAGAGGAGAATTTGCTAATGCGGGAAACGTGAAAAACAAGGCGGAGTACACTGAAGCAGACAGAAATATAACATGGCAGCGGCGATGTTGAGGGCAATGAAGCCAGCATAGCCTAATATTATGGATGGCAGTATTGAGCGTCATCCATATAATGTGATGGACAAAGAGCACACCTGAGGCTCAAAGGACCGCAGGAGGACCTTGAAACGCCTCGCTTCCTGTCCTCACAAAAGCACTCAATAAAACACATGAATATGTTCAACCTCTCCTCCCTTGTCCTCTTTATGAGCTCACATCACCGCAGGTGTGAAAAACATATGATTATTAAGGATCGGGGGCGGATTGGCACATATTTTCCCACCAGGACAATTTTGCCTTTGCCAGGCCACCCTGGGGGTGGGGCAGCTGGTTAACCAGATGTAACTCTTTGAGAGCGTAAAAATGAAACCAAATGGACCCTTGCGGGTCCATTTGGTTTCATTTTTACACCCTCAAGAGTTAAAATATTCATCATGTGAATTAGCCCAACTTCTACACAACTAGAGAATGTAGAAGATTAATGGTCATTTTGATCTGTATGTTCCAGGCGAGCATCTAGCGCATTCTAGTTCATTTTGGAAGTGCCACTAGTGCATTTTTGATCTTGTCCAGGCCACTAGGTGGCGCAGACCACCGGGAAAACTCCCTGTACTCCAGATGGCCAATCCGCCCCTGATAAGGATTGTGAGAAAGAACAGACCGCCGGTCTATGGTTGTTATCATACAAGGATGACACTGATTGCTGTTTATTTTTGCAACAGGTCAAGATTTAGTGTAGTCTTTTTCACAAAAAAAATACATTTTAGTTGTTTAATATAGTCAACCCTAAAAGGTTTTTATCTAATATTGATGGTGGAATACATCATCTAGAGTGAATTCGTTAACAGATTTTGAATTAACATTAACTTAAGGTAGACCTTATGGTAGACCATATGATGTTTTGAGTCATTCGCGTTTTTATAGATGACAAAAGTTGATTGAATATTGTAATTGCATTTTAATTTGTTTATTCCCTACGACATACAATGAGGAAATAATTAACTTTGAAATTAACTATGATAAATTATTATCGATGATCATTTTAAAAATCATGTTGAGGAATGCTCTGCAACTTTTGAGCCATGCACATTTTTTCCTTTGTTTTTTTGGACCAGGGTTAACACAGGGTTAATACATCTTCATTATAAGACTGTTTACTGTTTGCCTTGATGTAAGTATATTAATGAGTGTCAACAAGCATCAGTGAGACAGTGACACATACACACCTCAGCTGTGCTGAACTGAAAGTGATTGGAGTTAGTAGGGAAAAAGCTGTTGAATATGAAATTATGTTTACTGTAATTATGGTAATGATGCAGTTTGTATCACAGAGTAACAACTCCTGCAAATTTAACCAAACATAGTTTTTGTGCTGGGGTAATCCCCCAGTACACCCTCATACATGTGCATCATGCATGTGCAGAAGTCGGCGTATTTTTGCATATTATCCAGTGATTTTGGTCTATTCCTGTCTTCCCAGCAATATGCTTTTGCGTCAACATCTTGAAAAGCTATCATAGTTACATTGTGTATTAGTTTAGTTACGGTTTCTCGAAACTTATTATATTATCATATGCCTCTCTACGCTCTTTGAGTGACAGGTAGTCTTCAATTAATCTGCCAATGTATTCCTGTATTCCAGTGTTTTTACTTTATTTCTTTATTCTGTATTCTTCTTTATTTCTAGACGAGCAAACAATGCTTGCAGAAAGTCAACAAACGTCTGGACACGTCTTCATTCCACATAGAACATATATTTCATAGTTCGACCAACTGTTGTTTTAGTTGTGGGATGTTAAATAAGTGTTTTGATCAAAAATTCTGTTTGGCCCTGGGAGAATAATGAGAATACAGAATTCTGTATTTACCTTATAAGACATTGGGTGCAATTCCCAATCACTGTGGTGTAGCAGGTATGGTGTAAGTCCTCTCATTGGCTGCATGGCAGCAAATCAGGTTTGGGGCCGTGCTCATTGGCTGCATGGCAGCGAATCAGGTCTGGGGCCTTGAGGTAGGCCCGAAAGCCTATACCACCAGGCCTGGGCCTGGGCCTACCAAATAATTATCCATAATAATTAAAACCAGTCATCAAGAGCTTCAACTCATGATGAACAAAGCCGGGGAGTACAGTAACATTTGGGGGTCAGGTGATTTCTGGATCTTTTGACTTGCAGGTTTTAATTATTCTGGTTAATTATTTGGTAAGCTCAGGCCCAGGGCTGGTGGTATAGGCGTTCGGCCTACACCAAGGACCCAGACCTGACTTGCTGCCATGCACCCAATGAGAAGACTTACACCATACCTGCTACACCACAGCGATTGAGAATTGCACCCATTGCCTGTTGGCTGTCAAGTCAAGGGTGACGACATCCCCCAATCAGGCACCACCAGCAGTGCAGCAGATGAAACATTGTTGAACAGAACAAGAGTACACATTGGATTCCTTCTTGATTGTTTGTACAATACAAAATATTCAGCAGTTAGGCCAAAAATCAGAATCAACGTTAGAGAGGTTGCTAAGCAACATCTCTGTCACCTCCAGCTCCAGGATCTTTGCACACAGCAGGATTTTCAATGCCTTATAACTCTGGAAATACCGGCACTCTCCATGTTCTCCATACAAAGTCCGGACGTTATTTGTAATTTTGTCTCGCTCCCATGTAAACGTTTCAGGTGAGGTAAGCAGAATGAACTAATGCTAATGATAATCAATGGTTAGATTATCAGACAGACTGACGGGTACACACACACAGCACAGGCTAACTGATGGACAGTTGGTTAACCAGTGTAAAAATGAAACCAAATGGACCCTTGCGGGTCCATTTGTCCATTTAACCAGTGTAAAAATGAAACCAAATGGACCCTTGCGGGTCCATTTGGTTTCATTGTACACTCTCAAGAGTTAAAATATTCATGATCTAAATTAGCCCAAGGCTACACAACTAGTGAATGTAGAAGATTAATGGTCATGTTGATCTGTATGTTTCACTGTTTTGTTTCCTAAATCCAGCCTGGGATTGAGTACAAAACCAAAATAAATCTTTAGTTTTGGGATCTGTGGGGATAAAATGTCCTCAAATGATGGTCCGTGGCTCAAATGCAGAATAAATAGTGGGCCCTGGTATCAAAAAGGTTGAAAACCACTGCTGTAAAGGTTTAGTTACATTTCCGCTGCCGCTATCATAGCAAAAACAGAGTTAATTTGTCAGTCCTGTTCTATAAAGTCAGCTTTACAGTACACCACACATCCCCTACCTACAGTAGTCTGTTCCACTATGCGGGGCATGTCTGTGGAATCAACCAACGCAATGCATAGCCATAGTTTCCAAGCTGATGGGCCTCACTGCTCAAACATTGCAAAGTAACCACTCAAGCATGTACGGTATTCCCCACTGACATTGTCTCACAAGACATGTATTTGTCTGATGCACTTTTCTCGTTAACTTTTAGCCTACAATTCTGCTGCAATGCAGTGACAACATCATTCTTTTTCGTGATACCCATTGAATTCGGTGAAACCAACGACGCACACTGAATGCGTGTGTTTAAATGTGTGCGTGCTTAAGTGTATGTGTGCGTGTTTGCCCGCGCGTGTTTCCGCGCGTGTTTGCGTGTGTGTGTGCGTGCATGAGTGTGTTAGTGTTTGAGTGCACAAGTGAGCACAGTGTGATGCAATAACACCAGCTTCGTGCCGACATCTGTTTTGACAGCTCAGAGGTGAAAAAGCAAACTTCACTTTGCATGGCACTGCGCTAAATGTCATATACACAAGCTGTCCGACGTTGCTTACTATTGCGTTCACTCAGCATGTAAGCTGCATCTTACTGTACATCTTTATTTATTTATAACGTTTGTTTTATAATGTACATGATGTTCTCATTGTTGTATACCGGTATGTTATGTATCAATGTCTATTGTTTCCTCTGCTGATATTGTTTGGATGAGACACTTATGAAGTTCACTCATTGTTATTAGTATTCATATTATGCTGCTATTATTTAATATTGAGAAATGGGCTGGCCTAGCCACATGTATTAACCTGAATCAAAGCCTGAATGACTGTTTGTGTTTGTTCTTGTTTGTGCCTGTATTGAATTCCGCAGCCTATGTCACGTCTGTTCGAACCGCATTGAGGTGGCCTGGAAAAGCAGAAGGAAGGCGATTTCCACCTCACACGGTGCTTGAAAAGTAATAACAACATGAAGGCAAATGCCAGGAGAGAAAAGTCAAATCTGGCAGTAGCATTAAAGCATCTGCATATTTCATTATAACAGCTTCAAATAAATCTGTAGCATCTGTTTTACCTTCCGTGTGCCGTCTGTGTGCCTGTGCTCATGTGTGTGTGACTTGTTGTGTAAAGTGTGCAAGCGTGTGCATGCCTGTTACCTTGCTGTCCACAATGAGATTGCGGATGCAGCCAGAGAAGTGTTTGTGCTGGAGTTGGGGGTAGACGTAGGGAATATCCTCGTTGACACCTCCTAGTTGGAGCACCTGGCTCATGTTCAGGTATCTGCAATACACGCACACACGCACGCACGCGCGCGCACACACACACACACACACACACACACACACACACACACACACACACACACACACACACACACACACACACACACACACACACACACACACATTGAATTAATTAACAAAGGCTCCAACACATTATTGTCTGGTGGGGCCATGCATTTACAACTGTGTGTTTGTGTGTGTGTGTGTGTGTGTGTGTGTGTGTGTGTGTGTGTGTGTGTGTGTGTGTGTGTGTGTGTGTGTGTGTGTGTGTGTGTGTGTGTGTGTGTGTGTGTGTGTGTGTGTGTGTACCTGTCTGTGTTGGGTGTGACCCCAGTCACCTCACAGGAGGAGTGGTCCTCAGTGGTCAACCAGCTGCCAAGCCCCTCCATCTCCATCACAGCTGCTCCCGCACAGCGATCCAGAGTGAAACGCACTTCCTGGAGGAGCACATGCACGCACACGTCACACACACAAGTGAGGTGATTTTTTTTTTAAGAAAAGTGGGCAGAAAGTGTTAAAATTACCGGTATGTTTTTATGTGGCCACACCCACCACTGGTTCATTACTATTCCTGGTTTTCACCTTAGCACCACCCAGCTGAACTTAATCCTCGGCCACAGTGGTTGATAATCATGGGGAGGGGATGATGTACGTTCGGAAATCCACACCTGGAATGTGGTCAGTTTGAATGGTGCACTCATGTCACAGAGTGTGTTCAGTGACAGTGTGCCTTATTTACCTACAACCAGTTAAACTAAACAACACACCATACACTTCTTCATATCAATTCTGGGTGAGAATTTAGCCGTAAAAATCTTCTCTTATGGGTGTTACGACCAACGTCCTTACAAGCAACACTCTTACATAAGGGACTACTTTTTGCAATAACGTATTTACATTTTCTCATTCAGTAGTGCTCTTACAGTTACTGTGTTTTAAAAGGGTGAGTTAGAAGTTACCCAATTTACATGCAATGTAATAATATGTACATGTAATGTAATAATAATACAAAACTCTTCCTGCCTATAACATGTCATGTAAACTGACATGGTGCACTCATGAGAAAAATAAAGTAGTTTCCACAAGGCATAAAGTCATTATAATGATGATGACTGACTGGTCAACATAGTGCTCCGGAGCCGCAAGTGGCTCTTGAACACACCCTTAGAGGCTCCCTGGCTGTAGCATTACTTATTGTGGGGATGCGGCCAAATAATATAAACCTTTCATCGCTGACAGCACCCGACTGCGCTGTCTGACAGACAGTTATGTCGACAGTTAAAGTAGCACTGGTTGCCGGTGCCACAAAACCCTAGCCTCCATGAGAGATGGAGCTCTAATGTTAACAGAGGCGCGGGAGAGTGTCAAAGTCGTGTCATGTGGTATCGGCGGCGAGTGCGGCCAGGAAAGTCCGCGATCGCGGTTCCATTAGTGGTTTTCTATGGTTATTGTAAAAACCTGGAATAGAGTTTCTGGTGTGTGGTCATTATGCACTATGGGCTTACAATTCTTTGTGGTTCCAGGTAGATTTTGAATTTATTTTTTGATCAGAAATGGCTCTTTCAACAATTTGGGTTGCTGACCCCTGACATAGGGTAATTAATATAGGTTTGACTGAGCATGGGCAGGGCATCAGTATTATAACAGTAGACTGGATATTCTCTGTAATTTTGGATATTGTACTATTGGCATAAGTGCACTTTTTTATTGTATTGGCAAGTAGCTTAAAACAACTGGACCAGTGTCATTAGGAAAACAATTTAATGTGTCTGAATTATTATTTATTTATATTTATATAAAATATAGTAGTTACTTAATTTAGTAATGAGAAAAGTAATGTCTTACTTTTTCAGAAAGGTAACTATAACAATAACTGTTAATTTGTTAATTTGACAGTCTACAGCAAGCACATTGGTGCTCCAGCGCACCAAATGCACTGAATAAACAAACAAAAACAGAGCACACATCAACGCAGGTATTTTGATTGGACCGTCAGCCTTTACAAAAGAAACCAAAAACACAACTCCAACACAAATCACAGTAGTCCATCTTCAACCATCTGCTACTGAATCCAAAGCATAACCTATTGAAATTCGCACTAGGACTAATGCTAATCTTAAAGATAAGGTACCGGTAAGTGATTTTCTTTGGTTAAAATAGGCGTTAAAACATGATTTGTGAGAGTACTCGATTGAACTTGGGGTCATGATGTGATCAGTGACCTTATATGGATATGTACGGTTATGTATACATGTAAAAAATAAAATCAAAATGCTGTAACTTGTACCATAAACACAACAGAACACACAAGGTTGTGTGTTTTAGTAAATTACATTCCACATTATAAAGGACCACTTGATCACCACTAATCAACGTATCTTCATATAACACCTACTCACTAATGTACATGATAAAATACCAGTATTTGTTTCTGCTCAGTCTGTGTCTCACAGGAGGGCTGTGGGTAGTTCAGAAACAGGTCTTCCAATGATATCATCGCTCAACAGATTATTATATATTTATTATCAGGAGAATGGTGGCTTCTATTTTCGCGTTGCAACTTTTCAGGAATATAAAGCCTGCAATTTCTCTTAAGGCTCCTATATGTAATTTCATTGTCAATTAATAATTGTTGCTTTTTATTGTCTTTATGTTTTACATGAAGTCTCCCTTTAATTAGATCATCTCCAAAAAATCTTGTCTCTTTGACGCCTCTAGGGGCTGCAGGACGCCTCCAAAGATATCCCTATAAGCTATAACAGTCCCGGCGGAAGTATTGCTTAGCAAATCAGGAAGGGCCTCGCTGAGCTGCCTCCGATTAAGGAAAAAGGCAGGACTGGTGGAGTCAAATGTGGAGGTGGTGGAGGACTATGATTTTTAAATGGCCACTTTTAAGGGTCATATGATTGTCATAGATACTAGATATTTTCAGGAAGTGATCTAATAATGGAATGTTCTATGAAAAAAGAAATGCCAATAAAATGGCATTGGCAGAGATTTATTGCTTATATATTCTTTAACTTGGATTCTCCATTGATGATGTTATTGGAGACAGGTTTCTGAACTGTCTACAGCCCTCCTGTGAGACACAAATTGAGTAGAAAAAGATGTTATTTTACCTGTTACAGTATATGAAGTTACGTTGAAAAGTGGTGAAGTGGTCCTTTAACATGTGCGATCACTGATCGTCATCATAGCAGTGGTATTATTCAGCAAGAAGGCACTCCCTCTCTCAATGTCTAAAAATGTTAAGTGACTTGTTACGGTGGCAGACGTTTAGCACAAAATGGATATCGCTCAATTTAGCAATTTGAGTGAGAACAGAGTGGCATCTTTCACAGTCCCTCTGAGCCTAGGGTGAGCTTAAGGGTGCATATGAATGGCCCCGTCAGCCCTGATAAGCGACAGAGCAGTCTCTGGAGGAAAACTAAATGGGCTGGCTCCTGTGCTGTAGTCACTTCCTCTACTAACATACAGTAGTCAATCTGCCACAACCTCCCCGTGTTGCACACAGTGGTGGAAAAAGGGACTCAAGAGTTTTAAAAGTATCAATACTGCAATATAGAAATACTCTGTGACAAGGCATTAAAGTCACTTTCCCCCCTATAGCAGTGGTTTTCAACCGTTTTGATCCGAGGGCCTGCTATTTATTCATAATTTGAGCCATGGAAATTTGTCAATTTAGCCCCACAGACCCCAAAACTAAAGATTATTTTTCTTTTGTCCACAATTCGTCAGTTTATCAAACATATATGACCACTAGTTTTCTACATGATCCAGTTGTGTGAATTGGGCTAATTTAGATGATGGATATTTTAACCCTTGAGAGTGTAAAATTTTTACGCCCTCTAAGAGTTACACCTGTTTAACAAACTTTCCATCATTTAACTAGTAACAAACTGGAACTCTCAAGGACCACTGGTCCACGGACGACTGGTTGAAAACTACTGCCGTATAGTCTATTTTCTTCATCAAAAACAGACAGATCTACAGCCTACAGTATATTCACTTCCTATTTTTGCTTGAACAGTCACCTATTACAACAGGGTCAACCTTGACACTATGACCATCCTTTCAGATTAAGCCTCTAGTATCTTTGTACAAACTATTCAGCCGTAGTGAATAGACTTGTGAATGAGGCAAGCACTGCATCACCATCACATTATGAGGCGCAGGGCTCTGTGACTCTATTCAGTCAAGCTGCCTTCTTCTAATTATGGGTTTGTATGAGTGTATTTTTTAAAGCACACGCATCAATATGAGGGCTGACCATTAGGTTGATTTTTATTGAACTCAATGAACAAAAGAAACACACTTCGGTTGCAACATATAAATAATTAAAAGTTGTGAGATATAAGTTGATTAGTCGGTCGCACAGCATGCATGCTCTGTATGTGTGCGCGAGTGCACACACACACACACACACACACACACACACACACACACACACACACACACACACACACACACACACACACACACACACACACACACACACACACGCACACACACACACACACACACACACACACACTCTGCAGGCCTGTGTTTCCCATATGAATCAAAATTATACTAGTATGCTCTTTGGAAGCATACTATGTTTGATTTTTAATTATTCATGTTGCAGCCGTCGACATGCGGACACTTTTAAGTGTGCTCTCAGGCAGAGTGTTGATTTTCATTGAACCTGAAATTGTTGCTTATAAAACATCAATTCTACATTCTGCTCATGGACATTTAAGACTGGTTGCTGCAATCGCCTTGCTTTGTACTTCCACTCTCTATCTATGATTTGAGAGGCTGCCCTATAGGTGGAATGGACGATGTTAGTAGACTGTACAGCCTCTTCTTTTAAACTCCCACAGGGATCAGACTAAGGCGTTGAGCCGTTGACTCTACAACTTTATGAGCAAAGGAAAAGTGAAAGTATAATAACCTGGGGCTGTTAGTTGGATACAAAAAAGTAAACTTCCAAATGCACTTAAAACATATTACACTGTGCACAAAATATATAAGGCCACTGAAGCCGAAAGGAATGAATAGAATTATGTTGATTCTCAGGCCATGGGAATGGCCTGCATGATGGAAGCTGTCTATGAGGTACAGTATGACTATGATATGGGAGAGGTTTCACCCCGATCTAAGCCTCATGGACCAACAGGGGTCCAAGAAGAAGGACCTTCAACCACAGGGACCCTTACGCGTTCCATTTGTACCCTTAAAGAGTTAAATGAACCCAATAAACAGTGTAGACTGTGGTCTCTGAGACAACCAAGGTCTTTAAATTAAAAACAATAGAAGCTGAGCTGGTTCAATTTCTATACAAATATACAAATCTACAGCTGTTAGCCGCTGTGATGAAGCGAAGCACAAAACAATCAAATTGTTTTGAGTTTTTTTGTGTGTCAACCCATAGCCTACTTTAAAACAGCACTGGACTGAACACTGGACTGAGTTGGAGGCTAGGCTAAAAGTTTGCATGTGGTTGTAATGCCTAATTCTGGCATAAAAAAAATCGGACCTGTCTGAATTGATTGGTGAAACAGTGATACTGTGGTCAACAAATGCTTGGTGGTCAACAAATGCTATTGCATCTGAAAGTATGTTCGAGTCTGTTAAATTAAAACTCAGCTCACCATCATGCACCTATGCATAGTATGAAGCTATGCATAGCTTCATACTATGCGCCACCTGTAGGCTACACTAAACATACATACACAGGAACATAGAGCTGAGTTGACGTGTGACCGTATAATGGCAATATTGAGGATGTTTTTTTTACTGTGATTATTGGCACTTCAGTGACGCTTGTGAATCTAGGCTTGTTTAAAATGAACAGCTAAACTATTTTAGAGACAATGTGTGTGCCTCACATATATCAGTGCACTTTTTGCCTTTCATACTGTTTGAGATTAGCTTCTGTGGGTGGTCCAGGTAAAACGAGGACCAATGTAAAGCGTCTTTTATATTATCCACAGCCAGTATTCTCAATAAATCCTGGCTGTTGCTCAGCGGGTGGAGACTCATACCTTGCTGACGCTGTTGCTGCGGACATCAAGCCGATGCCACCTCCTGTCTGCCACGTTCACGTTGCCAGGCAACTGTAGCACCAACGTGCCTGAGCCATGGTTGATTTTGAGGGTGGGGGTGCCATCTATTAGCTCTGGACAGGGAGGGGAGGGGGCAGAGAGAGAGAGAGAAAGAGAGAGAGAGATAGAGAGAGAGACAGAGACAGAGATAGAGAGAGACAGAAGACACGAAAAGAAGTAAAAGCAAGAGTGAGCCGAGTGGCTGAGAATGACTTTTCCTGTGATTGCATTCACCTAATTATGCAGGTGGTAAGTGAATGTCCACATTTAGAAGGAAACACAGTTATGACAAAGACAAATTGACTGATGCATGCAAATGTGCTCCACGTCACTGTGGGCCCCTGTTGCCATTGAAACCAAGCAGCACAGCATCACCAGTCAAACTGTCAAAGCTGCTTCTTCTTGTATCTCCTCCAACTTTAAAAACGATTATTGCACAGCCTGGCATAATGCAATTATTATTTCTTCACTTCTCAGAGCAGACAATAAACGTGTGGGGGAAAAAAGTCACTCTATTTTCGGACTTATTCAAATGGGAAATTAAAAGTTAATGAAGCGTCCGAGTCTGCTTGTGTGCTCTGCGCTATGCAAAGCAGTATGGGAGTGTGCGTCGACCGGCCCAGATCTGGCAATCCATCATCAGGCCCAACTTGTGGAGTTCACCAAGATATAAAGCACTTTACATTTGGGGTTTAATTCTTTCAGCTTGCAGTGTGCTTTGCACAGGGAGCCCTAATTTGCTCAGCGACTCACCATAAGCGACTGCCTCAAAGTGTAGGAAACATAACCTGAGACCCATGGCTGGCTAATTGAACGCCTGATAACTTTATACAGGGCTGCCCAAGGTCTGTGAACCAATGGTTCAGCAGAGTGATAACATAATCATTTTGTGGACTATTGCAATGCAATCGCCGGTGAGTGATTCCCATAGGTTCCTTATTTGAAATGATACATAATGATGAACCCTGTAAAAAAAAAAACACGCATAGCACATTATTTCTCAAGCTTTATTCTTTGTTAAACACTAAAAGCCGACATTATGGTCCATGGCAAACGGCGTCACCCACACAAAATAGCAGACCTACTATAAGCTCTCAGCTCTCTGTGGAACTATGATGCTGACTGTAGAGTCCTGGGAGAGTCATGGGCAGATCAATGGCTGATGAATAGCACTAATGCTGATAAGGTTAAGTGTTTCATTTCCCCTTTTACACTGCATTTTTCAAACTCTGACACAGCTGGCGGAACCGTGAGAGAAAGCAAACGCATTAATGACTTAATAAAGTTGACAGGAATCGCTTTACAATAGTACTTCACGTGATTCATAATACACCTGGAAACAGTGGCGGTGGAATTTTAAGGAGAGATTTCGCTCCTAAAGACAGCTATGTGTGTCTGCGTAAGTATCTGTGTCCCTGGCTGTGCCACTGTCTCACAGCCTAACACACAGACACAAACAGGTCACTGTCATTCCGTTTGTCCAGGGTTAGCTTAGAGTTCAAGTTCAGGTTCAAGGTTCTGTCAAATATCTGCATTACTTGATTTACAAGAAGTAAACACAATTAGAGAATGTTTGCCTTCTAATACAACACAAACACAGATGGAATTGTGGACAAAACATCATCCAACATCAACAAAATAAGCTATTCTTTAGTTTAGGGCTGAATCTCATTAAATGTTGGTTCAGATGGTGAATAAATGATGGAGTTGATATGAATATAGTTGAAAACCACTGCTGTAGGCCAGGATGCTAACTTACACATAGTTTATAAAGTAGAGCAGTAGGCCTAGTGGTGGTGTGTGGCATCTTCTGTATTTGACACTGATGTGGACAGCTTCAGGAAAGTTACATTTGTTTTCTCATTTTTCAGTTCAAGTCGTAACATTTAAAGGGATAGCTCATATTTTTGGAACTTAATTTGCATGAAATACTGTCCATTAATATGGTGGTGTCAACTGTATTAATTGATGTCCAGAGTTCCATGGTGGGAGTTCTGCTCTTTTTTTGGTCAATATTAAGTAGTTCTGGTCATTTTGTGGGGGTCCCTGGGGCCATGCAGCAAAAGTAAATGAATCCAAAAAACTAACATATTTTGTATGATTGAATTAGGACCTCCTTCGTTCATTTTGATAGAGGGGTCAAAAATGAACAAAGGATGCGTTAAAATTTTAGAAATGGGCCAGTATTGCCATCACCCAGGTGGGTGAATCATGTAACTTTCCCGACATTAAATATAAGCACGCACACACACACACACACACACACACACACACACACACACACACACACACACACACACACACACACACACACACACACACACACACACACACACACACACACACTTTTTATAGAGGGACAGATAGTTGGACAAGAACTGGGGAGAGAGATCGGGGATGACATGAAATAAGGACTATGGGGATCAGGAGTCAAACCCACGGGCACTGCCAATGCTGGATTACCAGCCAGGGTGCCTGGACCGCTCAGCCCTGGCCCAGGCCAATTATGCACCCTTTTAGAAATAAATTAATCCCTGCGTAATCTGCGCCCTTTGGCTGATTACGCAGTGATTTCTGCAATTGCGTAATCATCATATTTTTCTGGAAGGTCTAGAAAATAAATCAACTGCAAATAAAGGTAAGAAACCCTTCCAGGGTGAAATTCTCCTTTAACTTTATTGTGTCTGTCACTTCCAGGGAGTGATTTCTGTGATAAGAGTCGTGGCAAGGATATTGGCACTATTCTGTCCCATCACACTTCAAGGTGGTAGCCTATACGCTATACGTCCCTGACTTTGTCTGGGCTTTCATCTTCCACCTTGGTGCACGCGTCAATGTTTCCATGCACTTTTCACTTTCATCTCATATCTCTCCATGTGCTGCCATTGCCGTTTTCATTTATACCGTACTACTACACAGCACTCTACTACAACCTTGTTCACATGACACTTGCAATCCCTCTATTACAGGGGTTTTCAACCTTTTTTTGACACCAGGGACCACCATTTATTCAGCATTTGAGCCACGGACCACCATTTGATAACATTTTCACCCTAAATTCCAGGCTGTATCTGGGAAACAAAACAATGTAGACTTCTTAATTAAGTGGTAATTCAGTTTAACTCTTGAGAGTGTGAAAATGACACCAAATGGACCCGCAAGGGTCCATTTGGTTTCAAGAGTTACATCTGGTTAACCAACTTTCCATTATTTAGCCTGGGGACCACCTGGAATCCCCGGACCACCTGTTGAAAACCCCTGCTCTATTACTGTACATTGCTTGTATTGCATTGTGAAATTACAATGGCGCTGATTTCTGGCTCAATAAAATTCTTAATACTAAATAAAACCATAATACAGAAATGTTTGTCAATCAGGGTGAACTATACAGCATACTGAACGATATATCATTTGTAAAGCAAATCCCTGTAAAGATGCTGGACCCGGCCGTGAACCCCAGTCAGTCGCAGACGAAAAATGAGTTTGCCCCTCCTGGAATTTACTCATTGGGAGACACAAAACTGAAAAGACTGCTTTGTTGTGGCTGAATAGCTGGTTCTTTCTAATGAAGATACAGACTAAACTCTGATCTATTGCAAAAAAGGAGGGGGGGTATAAAGTCTCTTGGTAGTCCTCTTTTTTATCTCTCAACTTTCATTCAGATAAGTAGAAGTTGCCAAGCCTGTATTGACTGCTTGATGAGTATGTCTTGCACTTTTGGAACAATCCATTTAATTTGAATATACCACCGGAGATCAGATAATCAACCAAAGTAATTGAGTGAATTTCAAAATATCAATTTAATCCAAGGATGGTCTCCTTCCATGAACTTATCCATCAATTGCTCATCAACTCTGCCCCCTTCTCTATATGTCATTAATTCAGGGTGCCCATTATGTCTTCCTATTGAGATATCTAATTCAATTAGTCTCCCCTTAGGCTAACATCAGTCTGATCCCCCCTCCTGCTGCTTTGTTCTCTCCCGGGGTCTCATATCTTTCTCTGTGGACTTTATTAGAGCGCCATTGGGTCCAGAGGATGTGTAGGTCCCTGGCAGCTGGTCAGAGGCACAAAGACAACCTGTCCGAGTCTGATTGAGAAGACCTTTTCATGAACACTGACACATTAGCTCTCTCTGTATCTGTATCCCACACACAAACAGATGCACATTATACACTCGTGTCCACATAGAAGGGAGGTAAAACTCAAATACACACACACAGTGAGCTATACACTATACAATGTAAGCACTAAAACATGGTAATGCATTAGACATCCTATAAGTCACTGCTATCTCAGTCTAACGAGGTGCTATCTAAAATACCTAGGAGGGTACTGCAAGTACTAGTGCTATGGGCTGAGGGCGAGTCTGAAGAGGTGTTTTTATAGACAGAAGATAGGGAGTGAGTCTGTGGTTCTGAATGCAATGGGAAGTGTATTCCATAGTTTTAGTCTTCTCCCCAATAGGTAGAAGAGCTTGGGAGTACTATTGGTACAAGTCAAGGGCTGACATGGTTCAATGTTTATTTAAAACATATTGCAATGATTGGATATATTGAACTTGGACCTAACACAGCCTAAATTATTGCACCAACAATCATTCAATGAATTAGTTCAAAAAAATAGTTTCAATATTTTTCTCCACATCTCCGTTGATCCGTCCGTGTGTGTGTGTGTGTGTGTGTGTGTGTGTGTGTGTGTGTGTGTGTGTGTGTGTGTGTGTGTGTGTGCGTGTGTGTGCGTGTGCGTGCGTGTGTGTGTCCACCTGACCCGGTGGAGACCTGTGCACATAAGGGCAATGTTTCTAATTCCTCATGGCTCTGTCAGTAATGTCAAGGTAAATGGTTTTCAACAGGCAGGCAAAAAGAAGTATTTTTCCTAGCAAAAATCAATTATTTGTCACTTAATAGCAAGATGCAGGCAGAAATGAAACAGCATGCATTAAAAACTGAAAAACATTATTAAAGCTCAGTTTGCTGTTACATGATCCTCACCAGTCACACCATTCATATAGAGAAAAATAAGAAAGTAAATCAAATCAGTTGCATTAATTATGCATGTCTGCAATTGTCATGTCTCCTTTCAGCTAAAACATTAACATATAGTATATACTGTACGGTATATGCAGTGCCGGACCACCACTAGATGGCGCCCCAGGTGAGATTCCCATGGCCCGCCCTCATACATGAAGTGCAGGTGCATGTGTGGAGAATCCACGCACACGCGAGGTGTAACAATGACTCTTCATTGGCTGTGTATTTCCGGACGGTCATGTTAGAAAGTGACACCACAGCAGCAGAGTGAAGGTGTTGACAGACAGTGACAGAGCCAGTTCATTATATTATCTGTGAGCTGACAGAATAGGGGCGTAATAGAGTGTATTTATATGCTTCTCTGTTAGTTTAATGGGGACGCCGTGGAGCAGAGGGGTGGCGGGGGTCGGGGCCAAATCATTTTACTTCATATATTTCTATTTAATATAAGAAACATGTATTTTTGGAGGGCTTAGAGAGGCGCCCCTAAGGACCGGTAATCCACGTGGCTCCAAAGAACCGCCTGTCCTAACAACCGGGTGTATGTAGGGCCTACTGCACGTATATAGGTGCAATAAGGTTACATTCACAACATCACAGAACAATAGGCACTCTGTGCACTAATGGATGCGTATAACTATGAGTGGCAGCGTCTCCGCCATATACTGGAAATTATAGCAGAGGCAGCATAATACTTTGCCAGACGTATTTTTCCAGTGATTAAATCATGACAGTGTGACTCATTGTTCCAGAAGCGTCTGTGAAGTAAAAGGACACAGTCTACAAGGCTGCTCAAAGCCATCTATCACTGTTTTAAGGAGAAAAAATCATGTTCACACACACTCACACACACGCACGTGCACACACGGTTTAATGGATTGAAACTGTGGCAATAGCATGAGATTACGGAGAACTAAAATGTCGTGTAGGTTGACGTGACATTTTGTCCAGAGCAGCAGCCAGACAGTACTTGAGAAATGGAGGAGAGAGGCAGGAGGAAATTATATCAGACAGACGAGGGACGATTCACATCACCAGTGGCGCCCTCCAGGCTTGAAGCCGACAGGGAAGTTTGTGTTTATGTGTGTTTTCTGGAGGAACCACCGGTGCTGACGTCATATACCACATCTCAACACATAACGTATGTATTATGACAGATAATAAGCTCATTAGAAGGGCAAATGCGTAAGTATTCCCTACTTCCGGCAGTCTTCCGGCTGCTTCAAAACGCCACTGTGCAGCTTCTATTTAGACGAAAAGGGGCGGGGCTTTCGCTCAAGTTAACCCTCTAGTTGTTATAACTCTATGGGGACAATGAGGAAGAGAAAGATCAGAGAGAGAGAGAGAGAGAGCGAGAGCGAGAGAGAGAGAGAGAGAGAGAGAGAGAGAGAGAGAGAGAGAGAGTCAGTCAGATGGGAAGATGACAAGCCAGACAGGAGCCAGAGAGAGAAACAAATGGAAGAGCAAAAATGAATATGAATAAGTAAAGAAATAAAACTAGAAAACAACTGCAGGAAAGCAGAGAAAACTAAGGGGAAGAGGGAGAGCAGCGAACAACATGACGACTGATATAAATGGATCATAAATCAGGAACGAGATACAAACTTTCATGGGTAAACAAAGAGTGATGTAGACAACATATCGAGAATAATAGTGTGTGTTTGTCCTTGAGGTTGCAGGTGTTCCCCCAGCTAATTTATGGAGAGTTGCTAACTAAAATTGTCCCTTATAGATGATATTTTAGGCTGGCTAAAGGCAGACTGAATCAGATGTCGGGAAAAAAAGCTTTAAAAATTGATTGATGAACGGCCTAAAGTTTACAAGAACCCCCTCGTCCCAACCCCCCCAAAACCACCCCATCTGACAACATTGCCAGTGCTTTGTATGATACAATAGCCTGGTTCAATTAATCATTAAAATATCTGCGCTCGAGTCAGGATTATTACACAAAACGAATAGCTTGGAATGACATTCGCTTTTGTCTCTCAGTGTACCTGACAGCACATTTTCAAGGCTATTTTTTAGGTGTCCTTCCCCATGAATAGGGATGCTGGGTGGTGGTGGTGGTGGGGGGGGGGGGGGTCAATCTGAAAAGGTTATTTACGGACGAGAACTGCATGAGCCAAAAGGTTTGAGTTCCACAGCCGAATATGACATTTCTTCTTTTTTATACTCACAGTTCTCCAGACCTACAGTTCTCTACACCCGCGTTTTAATTGTTTAATCTGCACTTGTAACCCGTGTTTATTTCAACCAGGCGATCGGGAAGGACAGCTATGGATATGAGGCCAGTAAGGATGACGTCACCGATGACGTCAGAGCGCAGAGGCTTCTGGGAAAATGAAAACAAATTCAGTGTTATATGCTCCAAAGGTATAAGCAAACAATTCCATCAGGGAGATATGGTTTTACGAATCGATAATTAGAGACTCAAAGTGTTAACACTCTGGGACTTAGTGGACGAAAGTGCAGCCATCACAGGTACCACAACGCTTTAGATAATATATTAGCACCTTTGCCAGCAGTTGAAATGAATTAAATGTGCGTGAAGAGAGAGTGCAAGAGAGAGAGAGAGAGATTGAAGTGCAGACAGAGCCATGGTGACAGGAGAGGACGCATTGAGAGCTTAGTGCAGAGCGGAGCGCGGCCACAGCAGCTTCATGGGGGCTATAACTGGCATGCTTCTTAAATGCTGTGGGACAGCGGCAGACACACACCCTGGCAGTCGACTCCGCTTACGACAAGACTTTGCTCTTAAACGGCTTGTCCGAGCCATTGGGCCATGCTGCTGCTCCTCATGCCTAATTCATCGCGACCTCCCACCCCCACACACACACATCCCCCCCTCCCTACCGCCCTCCCCTTAACTCTCCTAGCTCTCATCCTTACACACACACTCCTGCAGAGGATGAGATAAAGATGGAAACAGACGAGGAGAGAGAAATAGAGGGACTGGGAGAGAGGGAAAAGGTGGAGAAAGTGAGTGTGCGTGTGCGTGTGTGTGTGTGTGTGTGTGTGTGTGCATGTTTGTGCGTGCGTACGTGCGTGTCTGTCGGGGGGATCTGTTGGGGGGGGTGGACACCCACAGAGTCAGGGCTCTTAAATATGAAAAATGTCCTCTTTTCTGATAGCCCGAGGGGACCCAGGAGTCAAACTGAGAACATATGGATTGCATAAACAGCGTTACAAATCACATTGGCACACGTGAATGCACGCACACACGCACACACTGGCAGACCATGCAGAGAGTTTTTTTGGTATAAACGATCCGTCAGCCGTCTAGCCAGCCCGCGGCCGACACATATTGGATCTCCCTACCCAGCAGCACTTTCTGTTTGAAAAGCAGGCACACTGCTATAGGCCAGGGGGTTAGGCTGCAAAACAGCTCTGTGGAAATTCAGCTTAATTCAGGGCGGACGTGTGCACACGTTTTCCGTGCATGTACTCTCAGTCCGCACATCTAGGTGTGTGTGTGTGTGTGTGTGTGTGTGTGTGTGTGTGTGTGTGTGTGTGTGTGTGTGTGTGTGTGTGTGTGTGTGTGTGTGTGTGTGTGTGAGAGAGAGAGAGAGAGAGAGAGAGAGAGAGCATGCCCATGACATGCTCTTCTTCTCTACTTTACGGCACCTTCTTCATCGATTATTCTACTACCTTCTACCCTCCAGAAACCATGTCCTCAAATACCGCATGTAGGTTATGGATCGCAGCTTGTGAACAAAGCCTCCGATGTGTTGGAAGGGAAATAGTTTCCGTTTGGACCAAAGACAGTAGAGATGTAGCTATCAAATGCCTCATTTTGGAGGTGGTGTAACGTGCACATGTGTGTGTGTGCGATGCCTCTGATACTCAGCCAGAGTCTACACTACACGCAGCCAACTTCTCTATTGAGCGAGGAAGAGTAAACAGCATGTAAAAGCCCCGGGCTTTGTGACAGTATCTGTGTTTGTCTGTTTCCCTCTTTCCAGATACTCCCCCACCTCATTTAGAGATTGGTGGTGTCACCTGCTTGGCACCATTATACGCTGGTTGATTCCAGAACGGCTTCGTCTCTCTCTCTCCACGCTAAGGCCTTTCATGCACTCAATTAGGTTTTTGTTTGCTCTTTTCATGTGGTAGTCGACATTTTAGCTTAACTTATATATTTAATTTAAATATTTATATATTTAACTCCTGGCAACATTATTTCTGAAACAAAAGTTGAACCAAAGAAAAAAATATATAACTATAGTGAGAAAACACAAGAGAGGAGAACGTGTACGTGCCAAGAGAATCTAAATAATGTGATGATTTAACCTGACTGGGGTTCACAAGTTCACAACGTAGCTTGTGAAACAACTGAGAAGAAACCTTTTCCCATCTGGCGGGGTCAGGATAGCTAAGCAAAACAAGTAACATGAAAAAAGGCACTCAAATGTTGATAATTGAATTCAATGTAAATGATAAAACATTACAAAGCTCTACATTATGTTTTGGCTAAGTAAAGCATGGCAGTTATAATGAAAGTCAGCAGAAGTAAAACAATACATGAGTGACAACAGGGTGGAGGAGATATTGGAACAGTGGCTAAATCATACTCCAGGGTGAAGGGAGCTTAGGTGAAGCGTTTTCACCACAGTGCAGTCTTTTTAAAAGCTTGATCCTAGGTCATACATGCTCCAGGGTGAAACCTTAAACACTACACCGCAGTGAAAACTCTTCACCTAAACTCACTTCACCCTGGAGTATGTTTTTAAGGCTCAAGGATATGGGGACTAAAGTGCAGGTAGGATGGGAGAGTGAGGGGGAATTGTTGTACTGTAGAAGAATACGCACACATGCAGACACACAGGTGCAGATAATCAATGGAATTTATAGTGGCGGCACGAGACTCTTTCAAACAGCCAGGTGTGCCAGTGGGAATTCTTGGGGGTTCACAATGGAAGAAAGTAAGCAACTTCTGGCTGTTACCACCTCTGGGCTCAAACCCACCTGCTGGCAAGGGGGGTGCACTGAACAAGCACCATGGCCCTGATAGGACTTGATCTGCCACTGCAAACACAAGCACGCACACACACACGCACACGCACACACACACACACACACACACACACACACACACACACACACACACACACACACACACACTGCTGCTAAATGCTGTCTGTGCAGCATTTATTTCTTGATATTCTGGTGTATTTGCTCTTTAAACTATAAACACTTTTGTGTAAATGGCTGGCCTGCTTCTTATGTGTCTGTCTAGAGTGGCTCCTGATGCTTTCAGGGCATAGATGTTAGTGTCTCCACAAATTAATCTTCGCCCATTAATTCATTGTGAAATTTGTAACACCTCTATCTCTCTAAGTTACTTTTAGAAAACACAAGCATGCACTCACACGTCTCTCTCTCTCTCTCACACATGCACGCACACATACACGCACAAATGCGACAGTGCTCTACAGTATAACCCAATCTCTACTCTGTGGTGATGCATAATAAGCCCATAAGGTACAGTACATGCACCTTCCTCTCTGGCCTACGCAGCACTGATGGCTGGCTATGAGTGCCCTGCGGCTGGATGAGTAGGCGGCTTTGGAGTGGCCAACCACAGTATCTTAATAAGCGTGTGCACTGCATGCGATGTGTATACACTGTGCATGAGAGAGAGAGAGAGAGAGAGAATGAGGGGGATGATAGTCTAACCTGCCGTGCTTGAGGTATAGACGTGCTTAACCAGGTGAAATATCATTCTCTCTCATGAATTCTCTCCAGCACTCTCTCACACGGTCACACATGCTGAATGTGAGAGTACATGTGTGAATTCAGACAATATTCTAATATTATTAACTCGCCTGTGGGCCAATATCTCACATTTGTGAGAATGCTAAACAAAAGCGCAAATCCTGTACTTTTTTTTTTTCACAACATGCTGTACCTTCTGCTCATCTACATGTTGTGCCTCACGGGGACCAAAATCCCCCCTAGCTGTTCTCTCTGTGCCTGCCTCGGCGCTGCAAATGATATCCCTCTCCGGGCTATGTTTCACACATGGAGTCGACGTCAGCAGCAGCAGCAAGGAGGATGCAATTTTTCCATGTGATTGAATTTTTTTTAGGCAACCCTGGATGGATGTGCGAGCCGACGACTCTCACAGTCAATTTTGCACGATGGAGGAAACTGAGCAATCTGTCCGTCGTTTTTCATTTAGCGTGGCTGATGTGCCATGCGCCACCCTGCGCGCCAACATACAGCAGCGCCAGAGGTTCCGTAGACGGGTGGTATTCAATTTTGAAATGCCGAGACTGCCTCTTGCAACAAACAGCACCCCACCCCCACCCAAGGTTCCCGCCACAACGCTTGCACAAAATTCAAATGGCTCGCTGCTGCTGCTGCTGCTGTTGTTGTTGTTGTAGGAGAGAGCGTTGAAAGTTGAAAGTCTGTTTGGGGGTAAGCTAGCTACAGTACGCATCAGCTTAACATCCTCGGAATGATCACTGGCAGCATCCTGTCAGACTTGTTTTGCTTCACGCTTTTGTCTTTGTTCCAACTGTTCTCTCACTCCCACGCACTTGAAAACATTCCCCATGCCATGTTTTGCCTTTCAATCAACCGTCTCTCTCTCTCTCTCCCTCATCTTTCTACCATTAGGCATGGGAGAAGTATAATGGTTAGTAGTACTAATAGCACACTACTGTATGTATTGTGTGTGTGTGTGTGTGTGTGTGTGTGTGTGCGTGTGTGTGTGTGTGTGTGTGTGTGTGTGTGTGTGTGTGTGTGTGTGTGTGTGTGTGTGTGTGTGTGTGTGTGTGTGTGTGTGTGTGTGTGTGTGTGTGTGCGTGCGTGCGTGCGCGCACACGTGTGTGTGTTCGTATTTATTGCTAGGAGACAGAAGGTAAACAGGAGCAGGGGAGAGAGAGGGGAAGACAGAGGACAGAGACTTGACCCTATGACAAATTGTGGCTCTGGACTACCAGTCAGGTGCCTGGACCACTGAGCATGCACGGCCCAGGCCCATTATATGCATGCATAAATAATGGCCATGTCCACACCTCCCATTACTCCCCAGGCCATCTTTGAACAAGCAGTGTTAAGACCAGCTCCGAATGAATATTGTTTCTGACCCTTCGCATGCATCGCACAAGAGAGTACCAGCTAATGCCATCTGGCAGGAGATGTAGAACAACATGCTGCGTCTGTGTGTGTATAATAGAGTTAAACACTAATTTGTTCCCCTGTCAATCAAATTGCAGACCTTATTGACTAGTTGCACTCTATCAAGGGAATGTGTGCAATATCTCTGTTTTTATATATATCTGTTGGTATATTTTTATTTTCTTTCATTTTTTTTCTTTTTTCTTTCTTTGAGTGTTTTTGTTTTGTTTTAGTTTTTTAGTATGCAGCTGTGGCTCTGTCTCTAAGACAAATTTCTCTTTAGGGAGACAAATAAAGTCAAACCTTGAACCTTTTCTTTGTTATTGTTATGTTGTGTCAGCGTAGTACTGTGTACTTGACCGCACTTGTATTTTGCTGCTTGCGTAATGACAAATTACATGTTAGTCTTGATTCTTCACTACTTCAATTCTTGTGTTGCTCACTGGAAATAGCAGCTCGCAATTTAGTGGATGGTGGGTTTTGTTTCTTGGCCATTTGGCATAGTCCTCTACCATATTGCAGAGTTTAGCAGAAAAATGAATGCACAGTTAAGCCAGAACTGCCAAGATACTGAATAATAATAATAAAACTAACAAATTCAAAAGAGAGCTTCCGCACTGTTGTGCTTGGTCCCCAATAATAATAATGATTGCAATCGAGCAGTAGCAGTTAAAGGACCACTTCACCACGTTTAGTAGGTCCTCACTAATAATCATGCCACAATAAAATGGCAAAATAACAACAATAATAAAAGAAAATCTATAGTCTTCGTCAGGGGTGTAGTGGAGGGGGGACGCGGGGGGACGGCGTCCCCCCACTTCTCACATCTAAAATATTTTTGGGTCTGAAAAAAATCATTAGCATGGTGAAATGCATCTTGATGACAAGATGTGTTTCACCATGTTAACGAGTTTCCTTTTTTCTGAGAGTGTACAAATGGAATCAAATGGACCCACTAGGGTCCATTTGGTTCACATTTGTACACTCTCAGAAAAAAAAAAAAAAATGGGGTGAATTCCCCTTTCAGAGGCGTCCCCCCACTTCTAAAAGTACCACTACAACACTGGTCTTCGTTTTATAGGACTGTGGGCAGTTCAGAAACCTGTCCTAAAAAAAGTCCTAAAAATGTCTGAAAATTTAAAAGGATCCCTGGCTAATATGACAACTATGCCTTAAAACACTACACTTGCTTTATACAACTAAAACATGCAGATAAAACACCTTCAATACTTTATTTCTTTCATAAATAGATAATCTTTCACTCAACAGGAAGTGCTCCAGTCGCAGGATGATGCTGTCATGAGCATATGCATTCGCTTTATTCCATAAAGCTAGACCACACAAGGGTGTTTTTATTTGTTTATTTTAGTTATATAGGGAAAGTATAATGTTTTAAGCGATGTTTGTCTTATTAGTTAGGGATCCTTTTAAGGTATCGTTCTCCCAATAATACAAATCTGAACATTTTTGTAAAAACATCTTGTTTAAATATATAAGTATAAAATACATTTAAATATAAAAATAAATGACATCACTGCTGAACTGCCCTCATCCCTCCTAAGACACAGACTGAGAAGAAAAGAAATGTGCTATTTTATCATGAGTGAAGACTGATTAAATCAGGGGTAGCCAACCGGTCACAGACTAAGAGCCACGTTTTTCACTGTGTTACTGCACAGAGCCACATCAAACGGTCACAACGGTTATAAAACCGCTGCGACGGCCGTCACGGTCCCAAATAGATTTCCCCTCTCCTGCCATAAGACACGTGCATTTGTGTGCAGGTGGCTCAAATTTTGAATAAATGGTGGGCTCTGGTATAAAAAAGGTTGAAAACCACTGGTATAGGGAATGCATGACTGCGCCAGTCCGAGCATTTTTAACGGTTTCATGTGGAAGCCCCTTAAGAGCTGCATGTAACCAGCTGAAGAGCCGCATGCGGCTCGCGAGCCGCGGGTTGGCCACCCCTGGATTAAATGATAAAAGATAAGTTGAACAGTGGTGAAGTGGTCCTTTAACGTGTGGCCCAAAACGCCACTGGACAGCCAACAGCTGGAGGGAGAAAGTCTTAGTTAAACTCAGAAACTTTCAGACCTCTGGACTTTCCCCAGGTCATTTGACCAAGCAGACAGCAAGATGTCTAGACAGTATGTACAAACTTCAAAGGAAATGCAGGCAACACTGTGCCTCACGCAATATCAAAGTGCATGAGTCAACCATCCGAAAGAGATTGCAAGAATTTGAGGATAGGCATGAACAAAAGCATCTGTTTTCAAACATAAATAGACAAATAAAGACACAGCTTGCTTCTTCTTTGCTCTCGAAAGAGAATATAAATGCAGAGCCTATGCCTATATATGCTTTGGTGTACAACATTAACATTGGTTGATTATTTCTGCGCTTGGTTAATCTGTATTGTGTTGGGTATCAAATTCATTGTTAAAGGATTTGTGGCAACATTTGGCAAAATGTGTGGGTAGCCAAAATCCCCTGGAATATGTTTGGCCTTCACTCTTGTTTTGAGCTTCAACTGCTGGCAGGCTTGTGTGCTAGTCACAGGTGTGTGCCATTGCCTGACACCTGAATCTGAATGAATCTTCCCCACACTGCTGAGGTGCCTCACACTGAGAGTAAACTGAATACAAAATGGCTAATACTGTGTTGTTCTTTCCTTTTGTTGTTATTTCCTTATTACTGTGGGATATGGGTGATCATCCAAATCCATAAAGCAACTCAAAACACGGGTGATTACCAACAGAACAAATTATTCTAAGGGGATTTTGCCAAAACAATTTGGGTTTGCTACCCATACATTTTGCTGAGTTCCACAAATGACCAGATCCTTACAAGGTGTACGTCTTTGAAAAGGTGACTCATGGATAAAAATGATAAACCTATTAAAGGGTGAAATGTGTGTGTGTGTGTGTGTGTGTGTGTGTGTGTGTGTGTGTGTGTGTGTGTGTGTGTGTGTGTGTGTGTGTGTGTGTGTGTGTGTGTGTGTGTGTGTGTGTGTGTGTGTGTGTGCATGTGTGTGTGCGCACGTGCGTGCATGTGTGCGAGAAAGTTTGTGTGTGCATATGTACTGTAGTCGCAAACTCCAGCAAAAGGGATACACAAGCAATTTTTATAAGACACCTACTCATAACACACATCACACATGCACACGCATGCATCCTCCAGGCATATCACACTTCCCACACACATTATTTGGCCTGTGATGACAACATAATTTCTCCCGAGAGAGAGAGAGAGAGAGAGAGAGAGAGAGAGAGAGAGAGAGAGAGAGAGAGAGAGAGAGAGAGAGAGAGAGAGAGAGAGAGAGAGAGAGAGAGAGAGAGGTTGTCTCTGACTCTTCATAATCCCTGATTAAAGGACTAACTATACTGAGACAGACATTTTGTTCTCTCTGTCTTCCACCTGCTGCTCACACTTCAATGGCCTTGCTTCATTGGCAAGAGAGTTGAACAATGCTGCCAAAGTGCTGAGACAATTTTTCATATCAAATCACTTTAGTCGGATGTGTTTCTGGCTGCACGTTTGTTTTCCAGTGTTTGGTGACAGCGTGGCTGACCATTTTGTATCAGCGGTAACCGTTTTCACCAGCTGGTATTGACTTCAGATCTTATCTTTCTTTAGACGCAGTCACCGCAGTCCACAGCCCAATGTAACTCTCACCGGTGCTCTCTGGTGTTGGGGTACAAACGTGGTTAGCCTGTACTGGTGCATGAAAAGGCTAAAATTTATTCAATCTACTGTAGATAGTAGAATCCATATTATTACATTATATACAAGTAAACACCTGGCGAGATGCCACCACAGGTCGGCTATTATTTATTTGTTTGTTTGTGTGTTTGTTTTCATTTCTTTGAAAGGGTAAGGGCCGAAGCCTCCTTTGATGTGTATGTGTGCACATCCCTGGAATATAGGCTACTATGCTGCTAGTGCTGCTAGCAGCAATGCTGTATGGTGGATAAAGACGTGTTGTGTGTTAATCTGATTCTGACGTTAAACAACATGTACTGCGAGGCAAGGGTGGCAAAACAACACATCATGAATCAACGCTATCGGGATCATGAAGAAAACGGTCTCATGTGGGTCATGTTTTTGAGAAAAACTCGTCCTCCGGACAAGACCATATTTCAGCGACCTGCAACGCACACACAGTGAAATTGATGTTGTGATTTTTGTTTGTTTATTGGCCCATCTGTCAGCGTGTCTCTTCCTTACCTATGGCCATGAAGTCCTCGAGGTCCCAGGCTTGCAGTTGAGCTAAGGGCCCGCTGTAGAGCAGAAGGCCATCTGCCACCTCGGTGATGAACTCCAGAGACACGTGGCTCTCGAAGCAGGGCATCATGGGTGGAAACCAGGCATAGCCGTTACCGTGGAAACTGTGCTTGGTCTGCTGGCACTCGGGTCCCTCGAACGGCGCCGGGCACTGGCATCTAGGGAGCAGAGGGAAGCAGCGGGAGCCAAAGCACATGAATAAGTTATCAAGCAGAATAGTTTCCTTGTCATTTTTATTATCACTTCTTTACTCTGTTCTGGCCCTTAAAGTTTCAGGCCTCATTTGACTCCCACAGAAGCTGTGGAAATGCAGTTAAACATTGGAAAATGCACACACAGCGCCAATTTCATGCAAGCGTGCACACACGCATACACACTCGCACGGACACACGCACACAACACACACACACACACACACACACACACACACACACACACACACACACACACACACACACACACACACACACACACACACACACACACACACACACACACACACACACACACACACGCACAGTTTACAGCATGCACGACAAACATGTCCTATGTTCTCGATTACATCATGCAAATCATCCCATTTAGAACAAGCTCTCGTTCTCCATCACTCTCTCTCGACCGCCCATCTTCTCTCCCTTAATTTCCATGCTTGCTCACCGTCACTCTCTCTCCGTCTCTCCCTCCCTCTCTCTTTCCCTCTCTCTCCCTTTCTCTGTGTCTCAATTTCTCTCTCTCTCTCGCAATCTATTTGTTTTATCCTCTCATACGGTGTTCGTTCAGCTATCTTTCCTCCAGCAAGCCTCTAGCCCTCTCTCTCTCTCTCTCTCTCTCTCTCTCTCTCTCTCTCTCTCTCGCTCTCTCTCTAATGCAGATGTTCTCATTAGTGACACTACCATTGGGGGGGAAAACACCTCATCACTGGAAACACAATCCTCTTCTATCTCATGCAGTGCTGATGTGCACACACACACGCACATGCACGCACACACACACACACACACACACACGCACATACACTCCTCCGTGCACCTCACCTCTCACTGCCTCTACCAACAATCACTCGCCGATGTGTGGCCGTTGAATCGAAACACTTTGAAATTGGTCCTCTTGTTTCAGAATACGCCCCCCTTCCTCTCCTTCTCCTGCTTATTGTTTGACTCTGTGTGCATGCATGCATAATGTCTGGTGCAACCTTTATATACACCCCTCTCACCGGGACTCATTGTATTCTTTTGACAGAATGCAAGATTCCCTTTGATTCAACAACTTCTTCCCGTTCCTCCAAACCCCATGCACCTCCTCCTTGTCCTGCCCCTGCAGCTCTCTGCCCTCTTCTTCCACAACATTGCCCCATTACCCATTTTGCTTGCTGTGGCTTTCTTTCCTTTCTACGTGCTTTGTGTGCCACGGTGTACAAAGCCAAGCGCTCCTGTCACCACCACACAGCAGCACAGCCTCTTCGCATTGTGGTACTCGCTCGATGCACACGGCAACCGCACATGTTCTTGTCACTGAAAATGCACACTTCTTTACATGAACCAAGCATATGCACACACAGAAGGAGACTCACTTCTAGGCCTCGCCACTCCTAAAGGCAATTCAAGCGCTAATGTTGAAATGAAGAAGTTTGCGTTTGCAAGTTCTTTGGCAATGCCCCTGCAAGCTCGCTCGGTTTGTCACTTCACCCAAGCCACGCTACTTGCCTCCGTCACATACGCGCGCTTGTGCGAAGTATACACCCGAAGGCAGATTCGGCACAATGATGCATGTGAGTCGACAGCTCATTGCTCACATTATTCCAGCCTTCCCTTGCAATTTCTCTGCCCACATCCAGGAATGAAAGGAGAGACACCCGGACACAAAGACGCAAGCGCGCGCACACACACACACATGCACGTGTGTGTGCAAGTTTTTTATTTCCGCCCCCTCAAACTTGATTTAGCATTCTTGTTGCATATGTCTGCTGTGAAACTGACTGTGTGTCCTATAGTGCCTACTACACTATATAGATATTTATACCATATACAGCAAGACCAGGACTACTGCCTCCCACCTGCACCCACAGGGCTCCTAGTGGGAATCGAACCCAGGACCTTCCACTTGTGAGGCGACAGCACCACCAGCTGTGCCACTGTGTCCCCAAGAGTTCTAATACATTCAAATTATTAAATGATTCCCATTGAGGACAGAGTGTATGTGGATGAGTCACGTGTATGTTTGCACAACATAGATGTAGAGTAAACATACCACATACCAAACATACCACCATACCTGCAACAACATCATACTAATTCTCTAAGGAAATAAGCAATAGTTTTAGCAATAAGTACCAAGCCCTTTAGCAAGCTGTTGTTTACTCACTCCCTTTCTGGTGGAAATTGTATTTGTTCACACTGGAACAGGATGCCTAATCTCCAAATCCCATTATCAATAACAAGGCCCATAATTATATCTACATATACTGTACATATTATAAATGTATATGTAGAAAGAGAGAGATTTTTTTTTACTTTAAACATAGGCCCATATCAAACATTGATCATTTTGTAATTTATAAGAATTATATGGCATTCGAAAAAGATATATGATCCAGTATATTTTGTAAAGCACCTCGTATGAAAGGTGCAACTTTCAAAAGTTTGCATATTGCAGATGACATTTATATTAAATTTTACAGTATGTCTGCTCTGCATCTGACTGCGTGCTCAGACTATGCAATCAGAAGTTCATGTCCTCAAGGTTAAATTAAAAGTATTAAATGGTTCTCGCAGGGTGAGGACAGAGCAACAGTGAATGACAAGGATGTATCCAAAAGGCTACGTAGCATTTACGCCTGATAGGTTTTCTTACTGGAAAGTCAGCCGTGTTAAGAAATTCCCCCAAAGTTATACAATGCATACTGTAGATGTGCAGTATAGGCTATACTTCTCTACACTT
>CM076966.1:15365043-15482543 GCA_039105355.1 Benthosema pterotum
TTTGGTCATGGCAGCACCAGCGATAATTATGTATGTCACCAGAATGTTTGTTAAACATGACGAGAAAGGCAAGCATGATGTGTGTACACCAGAGACATAGGCACTGGAAATCAGTGCCTATGAGTCCTAAAAACAGTTGGCACATCATATTCTGATGTGGGCTAAAATAATGCATGGAGACAGAGAGACAGAGAGACAGAGAGACAGAGAGAGAGAGAGAGAGAGAGAGAGAGAGAGAGAGAGAGAGAGAGAGAGAGAGAGAGAGAGAGAGAGAGAGAGAGAGAGAGTTTATTATTATTTAAAAGGGAATTGTTTGGATTTTCTATGTTGAGCTGTCCATGGTGCTGAACATGCACAAATTGCATTTATGCATTCTGCGACACCAAAAATATACCAGTAGGGACCCAAACCAACTTTAAGAAATTCTGTTAGTTCCTGATGTCAACTCTGTTTTCACCAATCCAGAAAGCACTCATTGTATTATATAGGCATATACCTGTATATGTGTGTCTATCTACAGTATGTGATAAGCAGAACACCTATAGTCAAGACCTCAACTTTCATTCCATAATATCCCATATAGTGCTGTGTCTGGCCAAACTGAACTAGTATTACAAAAATATGCAGAGGATTTGGTGGGACACTGTGCTAACTAATTCCCAAAAAGCGGACTGTAAATGCAGCATTTATAAAGCACCTTTACTCAAGGAACTTTACCTAGTGCAGCACATTGATACATTCACACATATTCATACCCATGGACACTTCCCAGCAAACACGGTCAGGACCGAGCCAAATTAGCGATGTCTTGATTGTAGCCAGATCAAGGCAATCCAAGACTAGTCAAATCTGGCCCAGAATATCACCTGATTTCAACCAACACTAAAGACGGACATCACTGCATGAATCAGAGAGAGGTAGATTGAGGCCAGACTAACTGAAATGAATCCTAACTAGGCAGATCTAGAATAAACGGAATAGTTTATTAGAACAGTCTTGAACATCACTGGAATCCTCCAGAGATGACGTCCTCCAGTGACTCCCAGAGAGGTGCAAGACTAGGCCAGATCACAGCCCATATGGGGATGATCTTTACGTCATTTCCATGTGAAATAATACAGCTTATTCTGTGCCAGATCTGACTAGTTGTGATTGATTTAAGTTAGACTGCCCCCAATCTGTCTCTGTCTGTCTATGTCTGATGCATCCGGGACATCCAACAGGATTTGTGTTGGTTGAAATTAGGTGATATTCTGGGCCAGATTTGACACGTTTCGGATTGCCTTGATCTGGCCACAATTAAGATGTCACAAATTCGTCCTGGTCCTCAGCATGTTTGCTGGGTTAGGTAGACAAGAGGAGCCAGGATTCGAACCACCAGCCGATCGGATGACCTGGATCATCAGATGACCTGCTGTACTTCCTGAGCCACATAATGCATTCCTCTTCTAGGGATACCACGGGATGAGACTGACTTGTCTATACTCTAAGAGTTGTTGTACTGCATATGTGCAGCATCATGCTGCGCCCCAGGCACTGAATTATAGTAAACTCAAAAATCTCACGGTATCAACACTTTTACTATCGCAGTAATACCGAAGCACGGTATACAGCGGCATGAACCAGCATCACTTGTCTGTTCTTTTAGTGCGTTCCTCTCTGAAAGAGGCCTTCAAGAATTGCTCAACCGTATTTAGAATTATCTCGTCAATGTCTGTTCACCGTCAGGAGATTTGAGACTGGCTTGGAAGGAGTCCACAGGTTTTTATTTTAAAGTGCCTATGGGTTGCATCCAAGCGATGCTCTAGCTTTGGCTTTGACATATACTGTAGTGTACAAGAAGACTCACTGATGCAGAGCAGCAATGTATAATATACAGTACACTGCTCACAATGTGCACCTGAATCCTTCCTCTATCAGTTAAAGAAATTGAACAACATTCCCTTGGTATCGCTGTTCCGCGAAAGAAGTCTGAAGTGTTGTCTAGTATAGCATGCCATTGGCCTGACATGTAGCGCCAGCATGGTTCCTGTTATTAGATTCCTTATACTGTATGTAACAAGAGTTGAGATCAAAGTCCCAAAGGGGCGAACATGAGCCCCGTTATGAAACAGTTCCTCCAAAGAGAGACGTGAAGGGCTTGTTGGAATTAACAGCCCCATAATGAGGTTTCAAAAGTAAAACCAACTGGGCAAGTTGAGCAGGCGTCATCCTCTATCCCCCCAGGATCAGCCAGTGGTTAAAGAACCCTTCCAACTCAAAAGAAGGTAATTCACCCGCTACGTTTACTCTGCAACATCAAAGAGACTGGGGCGAGAGACCAAGACTGGGGTTAAGAGTCTGTGGGCGTGTGTGTGTGTGTGTGCGCGCGCGCGTGTGCGTGCGTGCTATAGAGCAGTAGAAAGAGACAGAAGTGAGCACGAGAGAGAGAGAGAGAGAGAGAGAGAGAGAGAGAGAGAGAGAGAGAGAGAGAGAGAGAGAGAGAGAGAGAGAGAGAGAAGAGAAACTCTCCAATTAGAGATGAAACTGAAAGAAAAGAACAACCAGTCATGTTAAATGAGGTCACAGCTTCAACTATGATGTCTGAAAATGTTATCTATCTAACACACACGCACTATACAGTAGTGAGTACAGACGTGCAAGTATGCGCGCACAGCATGCACACATGCAGTCTCTCTCTCTCTCTCTCTCTCTCTCTCTCTCTCTCTCTCTCTCTCTCTCTCTCTCTCTCTCTCTCTCTCTGCCTGTTGCAACTCCATTGGCCTCCCAAAGTCCAACTGTAATTCCAGGATTTTGTCAATAGACAATAGACTGCAATTTTCGCTGGGAATTAATATTTGGTTTTGTCAGGTGACCCAGGTCTCTAATAAAAGTCAGCCAAAAATAGGGCTGGTTCTGTAAATACTGAATCGCTTGTATAAAAATGTCTGAACCAATTAGTCTGTGGACAACTTTTACAGGGCCATTATGGTCTTTCAGTCTACAGGCCTAATAATAGATGAAAAACAAGTCAAAACCAATCAGGTCTCACTAGAATTTTCTAGGGGTGTCTTATCAAATTAATATCACTGATATAAATATTGAATCAACCAACTTAGGCTGGGGTTCTTGTTAATATTGCAAGCTAGCTTCAATACATATACAATACATACTACAGAATGATCAGCTTTAGTCTGGTTTAAAGCCGACAGAACCATATTTACACCCAATTTAGACATATTTAAATTAGAGGTATTAGAATACTTCCCAGGTTCATGCATGCAAGGCATGCACACCTCACCCACACACACACACACACACACAAACACATACCTGTAGCCGCTCTGGGTGTCCACGCACACCCCTCCGTTGAAGCAGGGGTTCCTGGGATACGCGGCGCAGGGCTGGTGGGAGTGCTCTCTCCCCATGCAGCCGCATGCGGCCGTGGACTCCACCGCCACCGACACCAGACTGGTGCTCCCACAATCCACCACGGTGGGCGTGTCCCGCACGCTCAGAACGTTGGCACAGCCTCCAGAGCCGGCGCAGTCCGAGCCTGGACACTCGTCTGCCCTCACCTGGGACACGTTAACCTGCAGGAAGGACTGCAGCTGGATGGGACGACACACAGAGGGAGAGAAATACACATTAACCCCAATGATGACTTATGGCAGGGGTTTTCAACCTTTTTCATACCAGGGCCCACTATTTATTTAGCATTTGCATCTACGGACTACCATTTGATAACATTTTAGCCCCCTCCCCAAAACTAAAGATGCTTTTGTCCACAATACCAATATCAAAATGTCCATTAATCTTGATGATGAATATTTTAACTCTGGAGATGTACCGGTAACTCTCAAGGAGTTACATCTGGCTTTATTTTTTACTTTTTATTTTTTCGCATAAATATCATGCCATTGGCCATGATATTTGCATATACTGGAATTCATACTAGTCTCTGGACTTGCAATGATTTGATGATTTTTAACCCTGAATCTTTAACCTTGATAAAAGTAGATAAAATACATGCAATACATATATTCACCATTAGGATGTCTAGAAGATGTACATTCATTATTTTGAATGATACCCCCCAAAATGCATTTTTTAACGTATTATGATTATTTTAATATGTATCATAAGTTTCCCTTTTTAAAAACAAATCATAGTCGCACAGAAGGTTGGCATCTCTTTTATGCAACTACTGTAGTGTTCCAGGGTTAATGTTCTCTGCCAAGCACGTTGTGAATTGACGCGGATGCATGTGCTGTGTTTCCGCCGGGAAATTCTCTCCCTCTCTCTCTGTCTGTCTGTTGCTCTCCCCAGGTTGGCAGAGGGAATGTAGTGCCCAGTAGTGTCAATTGTCTCTAGTACTGTTTCCTCTTTGACTGCGAACTCTGGGGCTTTTAACACAAGATTTGAAAATGTTTTTTTTTTTTTTTTTTTTTTTTTTTTTTTTAAGGCAGTATAAATCATCAAAATTCAAACATAACAAACATTCCTAAAGTCAAATGGCTGTCTTCTCTCTAGCCACCAGTACAATAATGTCCTATCTGGATTTGAACCTGGGTCTTTCAGCAAATTTCCACCAGTCACCCAAGAGCCAATCCCTGCTTGGCTAGTGGATATAATGGACTATGAGATTCATACTAGTAGTGAACCAGAACGCTTCCTGCCTGACACCAGAGACTAATATGATATCTCAGAAAAACGAGGCTACCGCCAGCCTCGGCAGATGCACTATTTATATTATATTAAATGAAATAAGTTCCAGATTACGACAATAAATTCACACTAATTTGCACTCATTCTAAAACAAGTGACCTCAAATAAAACACCTGGCGCCAGGAAATTAATTGACAGTGATTTCTTAATAGCACTACCACGGACTATGTTCTGTAATACTATAAACACCTCAATTAGAGCAGTGTAAGTGGCTGTCAACCTTTCTGGTTCAACATTGAAGAGACACATAATTACTCTGGACACCATTGTCTGGGTGGCAAGATAACTGGGGCACGAAAGTGTGCAGTATTAATGACACAATGTCACACACAGTGAAACTTGCTCATAAGATCATAGCGGAGTCAGATCGGCACACCCTCTCCCTCTAGCTCTGGCAGATAAAAAGAGGCCTTATTTAAATTGTCCAACTCATGCAGTATAATATGTAACACCCTGCAGGAATCATGCCCCGGGTGCCCTGTGTAAAAAGCCATCTCATCCACTAATCCAAAGGGATATCCCTGTCACTCCAAGGAGATGTTAGACTACTCTGAGCTACATATAATGTAATGTATAGCACTGTATAGCACGCATGCTCACGCTCACGCTCACACTCACACACACACACATCTCTCTCTCTCTCTATTAATTAAAGGAGCCTCGGAGCCATGCAGTCGTTGGGCAGAGTGTTCCAGACATGACAGCAAAGGCTTGGTCACCCTTTGTCTTCTACACAGGAACAACCAGCAGGTTCCATATTGCCTAAGGACCTCAGGTCTCCCATGAGCTCATAAGGAATGAATGACTCTAAAATGTAATTAGGAGTCAGACCATGAAATGCCTTGAAAGTAAGTGGCTAAATGGTGATTAGATGGGACAGGACAGGGTCTGTTTCCAAATTGGGATTACGTTTTGCTCTACAAAGAATACAAAGTTCTTGTGTAGGCCTGTGTTATCTCAATTAAGGGAGAATATTGTGGTAGCCGTTTTCTTATGATGATAGCAATAATAGCTGCAGCGTCTATGGGCTGGATGCTGACTCGGGTTTCATAGTTGCTGTATGGAGTACAATTCTGCGGTCCGCTAAACTCATGGGATCCTCTACTCAGGCTTATGTGAACCCCCCAGACAGTGTTTAAGGTGGATGATTCAATATTTAGATATTTGATCATCATTTTAGATGCCCCGCCCACGCACGCCTTCACATACAAACACATTATAACTTCAAACTCAATTTTCAGCATGGTAGATTAATCAAAATTACCCACCCTTTTTTCTGTTGACTGATAATGTCCTCCTAATACATGAGGGGGGCGTAGATGATTCTGTGCTGTTTTCATTTATCGTTAATAGTTGTTTTTGTATTTTGTGAGAGGTGCTGGAGCCTAGGTTCTTTTCCATATTCATTTGTAAAATTAAATGAGAACAGTGACTGAAAAGTATTTTTGATGATTCTATCATTGTTAAAATGTTTGATGTCATCCTGGGTTTATATAGTCAGGAGGCAGGGGAGCTAACATATAGATCAAATAATATCTAAATAAATATTGAATAAAACAATATATAAGACAATAAAATGCATTTAGATTTAAGTTACAAGTGGAATATCCCCCTTAACTTGTTCTTTTGAACATTTGAAAGTAGACCAATCATCTGCTTCTGCGGCCATTTTCATCACTTTTTACAGTGTGCACATTGGTGACTTTTCTTTTCTTTTTTTCCCTGTCAGTTTTTGTAGTGTATTCCCACATGTGTGTTCCACTGGGGAATGTGCCATATTGGTCTGAGGAAAATGACTTTTCAGATGGAATGTGTGTGTGTGTGTGTGTGTGTGTGTGTGTGTGTGTGTGTGTGTGTGTGTGTGTGTGTGTGTGTGTGTGTGTGTGTGTGCGTGTGTGTGTGTGTGTGCGCGCGTGTGTGTTTTGGAATAGTAAGAGGCACTGCAGTGGCCTATAGCTACAACTCTCAACGGTATATAGATTTACCAAAAACACTTTAATCTGAATGCTACTGGGAGTTTCAACGTGATGACTGGGGCTGAGTAATCATCATCATCATCATCATCATCATCATCATCATCATCATCAACATCCTTGTCACAGTGTTGTTTCCAATGTGATAATGAAGTGTCAAAGACATTGCACTAAACAACACACATGTGTTGCTGTAATATAGAGCATAGGAATGGATATTACAGAGCAGATAATGTCATCAACAATGTCAGAACGCATCTGTTTAGTGTGGGCAGCCTATGCCACTGCCGCACGTGTGCCATTAAAAAACAATGTACTGCATTTTCCAACTCCAGTTTGTCACCTTTCATGTGGAATGTGAAGTTGTTGTGTTAAAAAGGAAGGTGTTTGTAAAGGAAGGTGTTTGTAGCAGACACAGCATGCCTGTCGGAAAAGTACTGGTAAGACTTTTGCAAGCGAGCACTACAGATGGTGGTGCTACCACGAGTTAGGTGACATGTAGAATTGTCCTGCATGGTGATGATGACGTGAAAAAAAAATGTCATCGACTGATTATCTCAACAGATCATTAAATCTGGGCTGTTGCCGCGACTCCAATGCATTTCTGCCTTTGTCAGGTCAAGGTCCTTATTTGTTGTCTCCATTCTCAATAGAAGTCTATGTAGTAGAGCCACCATTGGACTGGCCTCATGAAGTGAGTTTGCGCAACTCTGTCTAACAGCTCTGGCGCAGCCAAGCCGTGCCACACACAGAGTTGTATCAAATCTACACGTTTAGAACGCAGACGTGTCATCTGTGTGGACATTGGTCAAAAAACAAGCTTTTGTTAGGCTACTTATTTCAAATAATTAGTCATAATGGTCACAACTCACACATGGCCTCAGCACCAAACAGGCCTCCTAGATCCTCTCTCTGTCTCTCTTTCATCAGTTTCTCATTTCATTTTGGAGATCACACAAACTAACTGACTGCTTCTCATTTTTACTTTGATATAACCTGTAATTTGTGCAACAGTGGCTAGGACAGACTCCAGACTGGTTGGGTGGTGGCGTGCTTTTAGAGTGCCAGCCAAGTCTATGGACTCTTTGTTTAGGGCTCTAAAAGCAGTGAAGCAGCTAAGCTACAGTGTCAGTAGTCTTGCTCCTCTTTTCTTAGCCTGTAGAGTTACAGTACAATTCAAGCACAACTGAATACAAGACAACTGTGAGTGGATGACACTAAAGCTTACATCAGTTCAGTTTACATTCAGTTTACAATCCTAGAACTGTTATCAGTATTGTGTGAATTGATTTTTATTTTGCACTGGCACAGTAATGGCATCTTGTTCATAATCTTGATCATGTTAATATCTTGCGTCATTTTATAGGTATAGGAGTAAATCCCTAATTTTGCTGCGTTCACGCACAATGCAAGTGTGATTTTCAAAAGTTAGATCCTGCGCTTCCAAATGCCTGTGCATGTCCCTGCTCCCAAAACCTTAATACCTGTCAGAACTTGCTATAAACAGCAAATAAAGCTTGAATTGAGTATACCAGTATGTCATGCCATACTTGAAGAGATTTTTCCAACTGATGAAGTTGGCAAACAACAACTTCATCGGGAAAGTGGAAATTGTAAAGCTCAAGGTTGGAGCAGTGCACAGAGCACACAACATTTATTTATCCTATTATGTCTTTCTCTGTTCGCCATGGCAACCATAATAAGGGACCTTTCAAAATAGCAAGCAACTGGGCCCTTCAAAGTGGACACATGCACAGGCATACACGTACGCACGCACACAAAAACACACACAAAAACACACGCACATCAAAATGTGCATTATGCTTGACCTGAGAAGAGGGTCATTTCATGCCAGGCGATTTGGACTGATTGGACCACACTTAGATTGCATCTGAAATCGACTCATACTTGAGACAGTATACTATCTTCAATCATTGTCCTGTCCCAATCTTCATCATTTTGCTATTTGATGTTTCATATTGATTCACAATAGCAGAGTGATCGAAGTGGAGTAATCGAAAGCATCCATGACGCAATACTCCCATAATGCTCTCATATAGAGTTGCCCTCAGCCAATAAAAGCATTTAAATTTCATAGCTGGAAATTATGACTATTATGAGAGAGAGGTAGACTGCGCTGCTTAATTGCAGCCCTCCCCCGCCCCATGCGGAGTCTCACACACCACACACCGTCAAGCAAAAGAGAGAAGACAGAGCGGCACTCACCATAATGGGTCCCAAACTTTTGAGATTTGATTCCTTCCATGCGTCTTGAATTTAGAACGGATTTTGATCATTCAAAGTGGTCTTTACTAAGCTCATGTTATATTTTCATTGGCTGTATAAGATATTTATATTGATATGCCTTTAATGGAATAATAATGACTGAGAATGTCGCCTTTTATTTCCATGTAGCCAGTGCTGCACTGTTTCAGCGGTGGTTTTAATTAGGGACTTCTTCATACACAGCTGTGCGATCAATAAGTAAATACTCTGTTAGGGTCTAAGGCCTACTATGTACCGGTATGTTTATCATCATGTCTTTTTTGCATTAAAACAAATGCTTGACAGGATCTGTCAAATAATGGTAGCAGGCCAGCCAAGAAAAAAACCCTCCATGTCTCTAGATCCTTGTGCAGAGATTAATTGTTGTTGATCAAAACTATACTTGTTGGCTGTTTATCCAAACAACAACAACGACGTCTCATGCAAACTTCCACCTCCTATCCCCCTCCTTTCCTCCCTACAGTGCAGCCTGCATGCACTGCCAGTATAGTACATAAGGAGAAATTCGGGCCGTATGGACTATATCAAAAGGGGACTACATCCATGTCTCTGTATCTGTACACACATAGCAACTCATTGGAAGAAGCTAGGACGTTCTATAAAAAAAATCGGCTACTCTGGGGAGCATTGCTCCCCAAAAAGGGGTAAGAGTTAAGGACCAGACGGAGCCATGGATGAAAAGGGAAATATCAACCAAACTGAGAAATAAATACTACCCTGAATATAACAAAAAGTATTTTTTTCTCCCCTTCCCTTCAAGAATAAAAAATGATTATCCCTCCTTCCGATTTATGCAGTCAAAAACTGTATATTTTATGCTTTATGAGGAATATTCATATGTGTTCTGTCTTATTATATATCAATTGTAAAAGATTTGTTTTTGGCCTTTTTTGGGGGGCTTTTTGTGCGTTTATTGATAGTCAACAGTAGCTATACAGGAAAGGGGGGCAGAGATGTCAGGCTCGGGAGTCAAACCTGCGGTGTACCGTCAGGTTGGTTGAGCTAACTGCCTGGGATGTTAATTATTATTCATGCCCTAATTGTGTATGAGTGTAATGGAAACAAGACTGCAAGGTCTTTCTTCCTTTTGGACAAAATGCTTTACTGTACATTGTGCTGTTTGGATTTTTATTGTCTAATACAATGTTCAATCATCAATCAATCAATCAATCAATAAATCAACAGTTTCCTTTTCATATGCCATGTAGGCGTATGAACATAGGCAACACTCTTGTGGTGCATTCTTTTAATGGAATCACGCAATGTGTTAAACTGTGGTGAAGCAAATTGCTTTAAACAACATGGAGACAATAATAGTTTACTCCTTGTGCATTCCCTTGACTGAAACATTCTCCACTTTTCGCATAACGTTGTTGGCAGTGGCACCATAGAGCTCAGTCAGAACAACTGAGAAATGGAGGCTGGTAATGTAGAAAGAGATTGACGTAACGGGTTGGGTAATAGGGGTTATTGTCTCAGTGTCTGCCACTCACTGGTATATGCTATTGTAGGTTTGTTGTATGTTGTATGTGTTTCTATTGTGCTCTTTGAATGACAATCCAAGGCCAAACACCAACTGTTTGTCTGTTTAGAGGACACAAAGCTTACTTACTCCAAGGATTATTGTGTGATGAGATGCAGGTGTTTGTTTGTGCGTGTGTGTGTGTGTGTGTGTGTGTGTGTGTGTGTGTGTGTGTGTGTGTGTGTGTGTGTGTGTGTGTGTGTGTGTGTGTGTGTGCGCGCGCGCGCATGTGGTGTGTACATCAGTGCGTGCGTGCGTGCAGCATGTCTTTATATAGCTTTATACTTTTAAAAATTCCAGGAATCCTGGGATGTTAAGTGTCAATCAATGGTGTAAAATGTGTGTGAAAATAACATTTCTTCTTCACCACTTCTTTCTTTTCAGAATCCTTGACTATAATGTGATTAAAAGCATTCAGGCTACACTATAAATTATACATTTTGTGTGACTTAGGTGTTGTGTCTGTGATCATTAACACATTTAAATTACTCTGGTTTGACACCTTAGCATCTTCATTTGTCTCTAATTGGTTCATCTGTCACACGTCAGGCCTTGTATACAGGAAATTGTATGACCCTCATTCACGCTTCACAAACAAGCTTGACATAAAAAATACAGCAGAATATACTGTATCTACTGTATATCAGTGTCTATACAATACAGTACAGTACAGTAAAATCTAAAGTTAAAGTAACTGTTCTGATTTAAATTACAGGAGTTTGTGTGTAGTACGTTGTATAACAATAAGAATCAAAAGGAAAATGGGCTGGGTATGTACACATGTGTGAATGTGTTTCTGCATACTTGGCTTTATAATCCATGCATGAATGATACAACACAATTCCACTCCAGGTATAATATTGATTGATTGATTGATTGATTGATTGATTGATTGATTGATTGATTGATTGACTGAAAATTACACAATAGTCAGTTTGATAAGCAGCAGATAAGAAAGTTCGAGAGCTATTTCTGTTGGGGTCCTTTGAATACAGTATGTCATCCATGTCTCTGTATCTGTACACATATGCGTAACAACAGAGCATGTGATCACTACTCACTGTGCATCTATTTTGCTTCAAACACAGCTCTCACTTAAGGGAGGCTCAATTCAAGTAAAATCAGATTTACAAGCTACTGTATATCTCAAGCCGGCCTCTTCAGCCCCCTCCTTACGGGACCAAGCGTGGCCGAGAGACTGCTCTTTGTGCTTTGGTTTTTACCTCCAGTCTTATCTCTCCCGACTCTGCCACCCCCCGCTCGAAACTACAATACCCCAAACCCCACAGTGGGCAGAGTCTGTACAAGGGCAGCGCATCCTTCAGGAGAGAATGGCACCCTAGGGACGACAACGGTAAAAAAGACGGTTGTTCTTTTGCACAAGAGATAGAAAACACAGCAGGGGGAAGAAGAGAAAGAGATAATAGGGGAGAGCAGTTGAAGGCTTAACTCCTCAGGTGGGCTGCAGTGGTGAGCAAGCTGGAGTGGCAGGCGTTTTAATGGAGCATGTGGGAGTCTGCTTCTCAGAATAGGCACCACAGCCTGCTATTAGTGCCAGAGGACAGTGGTGGACTCAACTAAAAGCAAGACAATGTAACCTCCATACCCAGGCTTTCATTTTCGTCTGTGAAAAAAAGGCGAAAAAAAAAAGAAAGAAAGCCTGGAGCAACGCATTGGCCCCGCTGACCTGGAAGTGGGAGTCAACCCTCCTTGGTGGGCCTTGTTCCAATGATGTGTCGTAGCACAGCACTGCAACAGGGGGGAAGGAGGAGCTGGGGCTGACAGTGACATTATCTAAACTAATCATAAGCAGTTTACATTACAACCATACAGGAAGTCTTATTTCTGTCAGATCTAATGTTGTGCTTGTGAGAAGAAAACAGATGAAAGCTTGGATTCAAACAGGAGCAGTGATCCCTCTGAACCTAGGGAACAAAACACTATCAGGGTGAATCGATAATGATGATCCATTTGCGGTTTCCGTAATCAGCCATTAGGAGACTAAAGGTACATAACTCCATCTGCTAACAGAATGGGGTGGAATTGTTCTAAACTAGGACTTTATCGGTTGTGAATATGAACACTAAATTATGTACAGTGTGTGTAATGAGAATTTATCACCTCACTCTCTGGGAGGACTTAAGGTACAGCGTATAAAAGTTTTGTGCCATTTTATGTAATTCACTGTTCCCTAATTTTGCTAACCCTTTTGACCATCTGCTCTAGCAAGTAAAGTTGAGAATAATTTGTACCTGATGTTCATTGCCAAGTATTCATTTAACCGATTATTGTATCTACTATATTGACACTGTAAATAATCCCCCCCCCAAAAAAAAGAAAAAAAAAAGAGATCCACGTGCCAAGAATCACATTGTAAAACCAGATGCCTCATTTTGAAATAAGTAAATGAATGAACGAAAAAATAAATAAATAAATAACTTTCAGTTCAAAAATACTTATATGTATACCAGTGAACTTTCTCGACCCCTCTCTGCTTTGAATGTAAGGATAGGAAAGCACAGAGCCGCGTGTCTTATCCGTCAGTTCTAAAGAAGCTCTTCAACTCAGTGGGAGTGCACAGGCGGCAGCCACTAGTGCACCATCGCATCGCCCTGCAACAAAAGGACCGCGGGTTGCACATTGTTCCTGGAAGTCGTGAACCTCGGCTCCTCTGGCTTTGCGGCCCGTCTTTGAAGCCACATTACTATAATGACAAGGAGAAACCAGATTCTGCACGCCACGGCGCAATAACGTAAAGTGCAAATCCCATCATGACATGCCTCTTTCTTTAATATAAAGGTCTCAAGTGGGAAACCGCTGGATTGAAATGCATACAAAACACCCATAGGGCTGAGAGGGAGAGAGTCTGAGAGGGATATGGTGAGCCACAGAAGGGGAGGGTGGGTGGGAGGGATGGGGGTTATTTTTTTTATCTCCCTACTTCTGAGGCATTTGTGGAGAATTGAGAACATTAATAATAAGGTGCTGTCTCATCTCCCCCTCCTCTCTCACTCCCTCTGTCTCCTCTCTCTGCCAGTTCCCCCCTCTATCTCCCTGGCTCACGTTCATCCCTCTCCTTCGCCACGCTTCACGTCTCATCCTGATCAATGTCTTCGCTGAGCAGGCTGGTTTGAATCCAGATGAAAAGTTTGCTGCTCGCCCCACAAATCACACCTGAAGGCTCAGCTGTACCATGCCATTTACACCCCCCGCCTCTCTCTCTCTGTCTCTCTCTCTCTCTCTCTCTCTCTCTCTCTCTCTCTCTCTCTCTCTCTCTCTCATATGTACCCGTATAATGTCTTCCCTAAAACCAAACTTATTTAAAAACCTTCGCATCTGCTTAAAATTGTTATCTTTTATCCAGACTTCTCTTGCTTTCACAAACACAGTTCACAGGAAATAGCATAGATATGAGCGACAATGAGCCAAGGAAGAAGGAAATTGGAACAAGTGGAATGATTAGGTTGACGGGAATGACTCTCTCTCTCTCTCTCTCCAGCGCGCACGCACGCACGCACACACGCACACACGCACACACACACACACACACACACACACACACACACACACACACACACACACACACACACACACACACACACACACACACACACACACACAGAGCAGGTCATTTGTCCCTTTGACAGAAACTAGCCATCTCTTTCCATCTCTCTGATTAATCTAAAACGCACAAAAGGGGTCCTCTCATTTTTACTCCAATGCTGATGCAGACCTAAATATAAGAGATGAAATGTAAAGATACAGGGTTTCATAAGGCCAAAGCTACTTGACTTTAAATGAGTTGTCCTCTTTTGACCCATACTATCCCTAACGCCTACATCTACCTTCTGACACCCTTGCCACTGTTTGAAATGTAATCATACTGCATATAGCCACATTGACTGTGTTGTAAATGAACACTTCTATAACTAGCAACTCTTTTTGTCATCTTGTTATCAAGCTGTCTAAAATCTGAAGTGGTTTCTGTTGTAAATCAGGCCTAAATACTGTGTGGGCAATTATGTCAAGAGCTGTTTATGCTTCTTTTTATACAGTACACATACAATACTATCTTGATGGAGATTAATTTGCAATTCTCACCTCTATTGCTGATCGTCTCTGACTAAGGCAGGAACAGTCGCACTGTGTTTGAGACATTGTGTACTATGTGAGGCCAGAATGTGTCACAAACTGTCACAGAACTGTTCACACTGTGTCAAAGAAAGTGTAAGTAGTGTATGGAGTGCATTGTTGAGCAAGACATTACACATGAGCATCAGTGTCATGATTGTTGTATAAAATGGCAAACAAACACATTTCAGCACCGTCGAGAATGGACAGCGACAGACAGATAGACAATATTCACTTGGGATGGCCATCAAAGATTTAACTAATGAATGACACACCGTATAATGCAATGCACAAAGTAATAATAAATGAGCATAGATCATAAGCCAAGTTCACTTAACACAATCACACCCCCGCCACCATGACTGTGAGACAAGGGTCCTATTTACTAGTGTTGTAGTCGAGACCACTTAAATCGAGACCAAGACAAGACCAAGACAACCACAGACTTGATCGAGACGAGATCGAGGCGAGACTAGCACCTAGAGGGGTCAAGACCAAGACGAGACCAAGACAACCACGTACATGATCGAGACGAGATCGAGACGAGACTAGCACCTAGAGGGTCGAGATCAAGACAAGACCAAGACCTAGAGGGGCCGAGAACAAGACAAGACCAAGACCGAGAAGGGTCGAGAACAAGACAAGGCTGGTCAAGACCGAGGCCAAGACCTAGTCTTGTCATGCCCATTTTAACATATAATAACGTTCTTAATGATTTTCAATCTTCTATTATTATTAACACTGAATTTGATTCTTGTGCCCCTGTCCACCATTACATTTTTAAACAAAACTACTAATGCAGGCTGCAGCATAGAGCAATCATAAACCACTATTATAAAGTCAAACGCGACATCCCCTTTTGCCTCTCACTCTGTCTCTGTCCAATATTGCTACTGTATGTGGCTGTGTGCCTCCTATGCTGCTTCCAGTGAGTCTCTATTCAGGCTGCATGAAGAGCAGTTCGAGCGCTCAGTTTCTGACCCCACAATATCGCAACTCTGACACTAGATGGCTTTGGATCTCGCAAACAAACAAAAAAAAAAAAACGAGTTCGTCCGAGACCCATCATTTCCGGTGGTGTGTTTTATCAAAGTCACTCGGACAGGTTTGGAATCGGACACATGCCCCTCGAAACTCAGACCTGTCAATAATTATGTGTAAAACCCGAGTGTATCCGAGAAGACCCGTTCTACCGTGCGTTGTACTGCAACACACAATACACGTTTGTTTTTTGTTGTTGTTGCAAATGTTAATGTTAAGAAAATATCTGGTATGTGATTGTCTCTGTCTCCAGGCAGCGTGCTGCCCTGCACTGTGCTGCTCTGTGTGGAAAGAGACAGAGGGAGAAAAAAGCGTTGCTTTTTTTCTCCTCTCTCTCAGGTGCAGCTGAATCGCGCTGATAGTAGGCTAATAATATCACAGGCAATTATAGATTACATTATATCACGGACCCCTAAAAAACAGTACTGTTGGCCTAAACGAGGTGAAAGCTCAATCCAAGTTAATATGACAAAGTTGCGTGCGTAAAAGGTAAATCAAAATCTCCTCCTCATCCTCCTCCTCCACACACGTGGATAGAGCGCAGCGCAGCCTGCAGCCTGCAGCCTCCCTCTCTGTCTGTCTGGGACTCTCTCCCATACTGTCTCATGACTGTTAATAATAAAATGGTAACTGGTCAATACGTCAGCTATATTCGTTCATAAAGTCGGGTCTCATGGAATGCCTGTGCATGTCGCATTTCGGACGGGTTTGGCGCCGCCATTTGAAAGAAATCTCGGAACAGTTTGGAATCAGGACAAAATGCCACAGATCGACTCGGTTCTGGTTTATTTATTTGAAAATATTTTCGGAACAGTTCGGAATCAGTGCAGGGCCGTAACCAAAGAAAATACAGTCCATTGATGCACATCTAATTAGAAAAAATATGTTAAGGGTCACCCATGAGATAACTATTGATAATTAAGTGAGCATGCACAATGATGTAGAGTTGGAATGATTCTTTAAACTCTACATGTTTACTGTAGTTATAATTAGTGCTTGGCGTGCATGGATGACCCCTGATGACTTCTAGAAGTCACGAGTCGCAGATCAGAACAAAAAACAGCGGCGCGCCTCCAGTCTCCAGTCAGCTTGTTCAATAGCAGGATTGTAACACAGAACCTGCATTCTGACCAGAATGGGACTTCCCTTTATCTGACTGTTTCTTTTTTCAGCCTCAGCTTGGAGACAAGGAACTTTAGGATGGAGCAGTGATCTCCAGCAGTGAGTTTCCAAAAGGTACGTGGCCAGGTGAGGGCCCTTAAATCCTTACAGGAGGTCAAATAACAGTGATTGATTAACCCTAAAACGAGAAATCAAATATTTCAACACCTGTCACTAATTACACTAAGTTCCAGTTGTTGAGTACTAGTTTTGCCTGTACTAAATTCACACGGCATACAACTAAATACAGTGCGTGCGTGTGTGTGTGTGTGTGTGTGTGTGTGTGTGTGTGTGTGTGTGTGTGTGTGTGTGTGTGTGTGTGTGTGTGTGCCTGCGTGTGCTTTCAATTGATACTGTACAATTTCCCATGCTTTTCCAATAGCCAGACTTCAGTTTGTACTATTATACATGCAATGTGTACTATACACCATTTCACAATTTAATCTCAAGCCCAGAAATCGCCACGTTTATTGTCAAGGGATCTCACATGGACCAGCAGTACAGTACAGTATGTGCAGTAAAGCCGCTTTGTGTTTTGTTGCCTGGCCGTCTCCTAGTGCACTCCACAACACCTCCGCTCACTCCCCGGTGGCCTTTCACTCCACTCTCTCTGTGGTTTCATTGCACGAGTGCGGGCTACAACAAAAGGCCATTGTTTTCCACAAAAATGTCAGGATCTAATTGTAGCCCTGACAGATTAGGTGAAAGAAAGACTAAACCACATTAGAAAAAAGTATACTACATACATAACAGTCTTTTCAAAGTGCACACAGAAGCTCTTTGCAACCGCCATTGGCACCACCGATGGCTCCGGATGATTTCTGTACTAGGCTAACAGCGCAGACGGATTCATGGACAAATGCCAGAAATAGCTGCAATTTACTTTTTCTTCAGAGTCCACCATGCGGTGTGGTGTAGTGCACCATTTCAAATCCAAGCAACACTGGATTAACCCTGTAGACTTAGCTGTTCTATTCAAGAGGAAAAATCGAAAGATTCTAAAGTAGCAGTGGACACTGTCTCCTCTCTTCAACTATACTGTAAAGGCCTTTTCACCTAGACACGACTACAGCATTTCAATGGGTCTAGTAGTGGATTATAGGCATTGGGTTCTGATAATTTCATCATATTACAAGTAAGACGCTGCACATCTTACTTGGATGCACAGACATTTCTGCCTGTCTTACATATCCCACTCACTCTGTTCACAAATAATTCAACATCTGTAATTACGGCATGTAAAGTCACCCTTCATCGTCCATACACAGTTATTCACTAGCTACAACGCATTACTGTGGACATTTTAGTTTGTATCGACGGGCACCGATTCAACAAATATCAAACTAAATATTGATGCGCAAATGGAGGCAAATGATGCCCCCTGACCAGTTCTTGACCAGCAATACATTAACCCTATGTGATCTCTTAAGGGCATGGCTTCCATGTTGATGACTATATTTACACTGTGGCGTTGCATCTTATCCATAAGATCCAAACCAACCAAATCAACCAACTGCCAGAATAAATTTTAAGAACATATACAAAGAGTTTCTACTTAATGCATAGACAGAGATAGACAGACTAGTGATGGAAAAACCTTAGCTCCTGTTCAGTTTGTATAACCTTTACTGGTTTCCTACTTATACACTACAACCTTTCAACACAATGTACAAGAGTTGCCTTGCCTTTCAGAGTGCAGAGATATTATGGGTGCAAACATATAAAGGCTGTATCCCCTAGTCTGTAGTTGATGCCGGTGTGTTTATGCCAAGTATTTGTTGCATCCATCTGTCTCCAAAGTGCAATAAAACATAATCTGGTCTCTGCTATCTTTTGACCAAACTGTTCCAGTATAGAGTGCCAATGATGAACAACTAAAGTACAGAACTGGCACCAAAACTATTGCACCGACATCAGGCATGGCTATGGGCATCTTTCCAGACCCACAGACCGAGAATTTCAACTTCATATAAATGATAGAAAAGCTAGTATGAAACGAATACAGTAACTGAGTAATTCACGAGAGCCAAGCAAGCACACAAAAGAAAAGTCAATTAGGGTATATGTGACATTAATGTTTCCGCCACACTGTAACCAAATCAACTAAAGAAAGGTGCAAATGCTAAAGTGCCAAATAAGAGCCAGTGATTTAGTGACCACTGATTTAGTGACCACCATCTTTAATTTTGTCTGTAACTTATAGAGCCATCCGTGTTGTGTCAGTTGTTGTTTTAGAATGAATATTGTATGCTGTTTCATGTTGTGATGTCTAATGTGGATCCAAATAAAGAATTAAAAAAAGATATGCAAACATAATGACAGGCTGGACAGCCTCATTGTCTTCCCTGAAAGCAATGTTAAAAGACAGAATGATGTCCAGCCAAATAAAACAACATACATTTTCGGGTTATGTTTAGGCTTAGGGTCGACCTATAAAGTAGTGGCAATCAGGTTGCAATTAGTTGCAACCAAGTCGCAGCCACAAGCGATCATAGAAACCAGGTTGCGACCACGTTGATAGCAGCTGGTGGACTCCTACAGATACCACTTAAAAACTAATGGTGGAGCGCCTTCAAAGTGAGTTGTAACTTCACGGCTGACAAATGAGAGTGAAGTCGCATTGATCTGTAGACCAGTGCAGTTACGCGATCAATCCGATGCCCTTGTGGTTCGATAAGACTTTTGCCTATGGTCACTGTTACAAATATTTCGCCACGGCTGCTGGGTTTATGCACTTTCACTTATCCGACTGCCAGACTGTATTTACACAGCACTAGAGGTTGTAAACTGTGGTGAGGAACAACGCCTGAGGGCCAGCATGAAACACGAGCAACTCCAGCCATCGCTCTGTGTCGTCTGAGGACACGCTCCAGCTATTACAGCAATGCTGCAGTGGCTTTGCGGAAACCCTTGACCCGTCTGATACACTTTTAAATTGACTGGATCTAAATGACAACGTGTCCTTGATGCAGCCGTGACAATTACTGACCTTTTGTTTATGGGCAGCCAGATAACCGTGCAGCTTCTCGGACCGGATGTAAGAAGATCCGGCTTTCACTGCGAAGCGGACGTCCAACTCCCGTTCCCCCCTGTCCTTCAGGCTGAAGATGTTGGTGTCTTCACGTGCGACGGAGAGCATCTCAGACAGGAAGTCCAACAGCAGCTCATATCGGCTCTGTTGCTTCCCTCTCTGGTCTAGAAATTCCTTAGCTGTGATACCTGTAACACAGGGGTACAAGCGCACATTGTGCATTACATTCACCCATTCACGCACACATTGCGGCAGATACAATGCAAGGGACAACTACCGGTAGCACAATGGGAGTAGTTTTGGACAGGAGGAGCCGGGATTCAAACCGCCGACCCACAGAGCATTGGACCTGCTCTACCTCCCGAGGTACAGCTGTAAATTGTGCCACAATTTATAGACATTATCCCTCACTATCAATAGTATTAATGCATGAAAGCCATTTCCCCCCAATTCTGAATACAGACGGTTTTAGATTCCATCAAATAAGAAATGTGTTTCAAAAATAAAAAGATTATAGCGGCTGTTTGACTCATCTGCATAATGCATAATCAACTTACGGCCGCCAAAGCAAATGGTATGATACTGCAGTTGTGTCTGAGGCTTTTGTGCAACTTAATGTTCATTTGGATAAATACAATACGGTATGATGTCAAAACATGTTTATATGCTTGCTCAAAATTCAGAATTTGTCAGAGTTGTATTCGGGGGATGAGACGCATCATTCCATTTTAGAGGGGGACTCCACATGTACAAGTTTACAAGAAAATACCCATCCATTTATCTAATCCATCACCCAAATCAATAGGGGAGAAACTCACTAAATTAACCCAATGAATAAATACATAAAAAGTGAGGAGACACACGCACACACACACGCACGCACACACACACACACACACACACACACACACCCCTGAATGGCTCAAATAAAACCAGCACATAACAGAGATAAAAAATGAAAAGCTACCAGATACAAATGGAAAGCGAAAGCAATCTGGCAGAGGACATTTAAGAGGTTGACGCCTAGAGTCAGTGGATTGGCTGGTGCCTGGAACTGGGATAGGACTAGACGGATTGGATAAATGTATGTTGCACAACATGTCTGATGGATGACATGACATCTGTGACATGTGTGATTGATGGAGAGCTGGAATGGAGGGTATCTCAAACCTGGCCATGGTTCAGTAGAGAGTTAACTGCCCGGGTAGTGAGAGGTTTAGTGTTTTTTAGACTGCACAGTATCCACCAGAAGGCACCATAAAACAATCCAGTGAGAATATTTGTTCACAACCTAGCCGGTGCCCTCATTTAGGGCTCCTGCTATACTGCTACATAGGCCATAATAGCCTGGCTCCAGCCATAAATCGCTACCTTAAAAAAAAGAACCTGCCGAGTCTGGTAACGCTGCCTACGGCACCGCTAGTCCCTGTTGAAAATATGGCTGGCCGCTGGCTGCAAGCTGATTGGCTATCAGCACTGTCATTCAACAGCGCCTCCTCTGCGGTAAATCGTGACTGTTATACAATCTGACTATTAAATCGAGCTATGATAAATATTTCATTAAGAATAGCAGATAAATAGATAAAGGTTGACTGAGTGTCAGCCTTTATCATTCTATGCAGATAAGAGAAACTTTTTATATTTACATAATCTACCTGTCCATATCTAAAGCCATCAGATGAGGTTCAAACTTAAGACGTACAGTAAGGTGCTTTCAATAGTTTTTTTTTTTTGTATCCATTGAAACCTGGCATTCATATTAAGCTAATTGAACTTGGGAACTGGGAAATCCTGAGGCATTGTGTGGTCCAGTGTGGATAATCCCACCATCTGGTAGTGGGTCTGCCCCGTGGCCCCCTCCCAGCTGGATGTGCTTGGAAAACCTGACTAGGAAATGCCCAGAAACCCTCTAGTGGTTCCTTTTGAGACACAACCAAATAATACACAAATTAATGCTGGACGGACCGACTGCATGCACAGTCGGTGGTGACATATCTATCCATCTATAAATGCACCATGAATGTCTGTATGTACGTGTGTACGGCCGCAGTACACGTAATTTATTCGCCCCATCGACTTCAACTTCAACATGTTCCACACCACCACAGGCAGTGCAGTGCCTGTGGTGAGTCGAACGGACCCATGGTTAGCCAGAATCGCCACAAAATATACTCTATGCTCTGGCATTACAACACTATATAACACTATAACAATATTTGGGCATGGCTGACACAGACCTCCATGTGAATTTGGTCATGCATGCACTCCATAGGAGTAAATGGACACAGAGAAAGATCCAGCAATCTTGATATAAGGGCATGAAATGGGACACAGACAGATGGATGGAACAGGTACTCTGACACAGGTACAATGAGTATCAGATTCCATCCTTACTGACTCTGTGCTCTACAGTCTGCCACCAGTCTAGTTGGTAGTTAAATCAGCCTGCAGTTTAATGAGGCGGGTGCGTGTCAAAGGGACTGGAATCATTCCTTTGCAAATCGCCTCGTGAACCCATTGAACCATTTTTTACAACAGGGCCACTTCAATATTTCAGTTCGTTGAAATATTGATGAAAAAATATTTCGGAAGGGGTTTGCAGCAGCTTCAACCCGAATGTACACAATGTACTGAACCTCTATGGAGAAAATGGATGAGATGAGATGGACACAACAGTATGCTACAAATCTGACAATAACGATCTGTTCGTTGTGGATGTTGTGAGAAATAGGAAAAAAACACAATGGAAGTGCCTTACATCACTATTCCTGGAATGTAACCGTGGGCGATCATTGAGTGAAAGCATTGCAACGTGGCTAGAGCCACTAGATTGGCAATTATCACCAAAGAGATTTTGCGAGCAAAAAGGGAAGGGGACCAAGTGCAGAGCAGACCTAGTGAGGTCAAGTGAATTATGTAGGGTTGAAGTGGTTAAGACACCCTAAAACGCACACAGCCAGCCAGCCAGAAACTAAAAACTCCCGCAGACACGTCTGCAGGCACACACATTACTCCTCTTTCTCAGTAACAAGGACACCTGTAATTGGCAAAAGCCAGCGAAGGATTATGGGTAATGTAGAAACATTGGTTCCCTTGAGAAGATAAGCTTCACACAGTAGTTTAATTACCTACACACGTGGCACACACACACACACTGACACACGCGCACGTGCGCGTGCACACACACACACGCGCGCACACACGCACGCACGCACACACGTACACACAGCGACAAACATTTGCTGGCACACAGACAGATATGCTTTCCCCCTGGTGCCAATTTGACAGATACACACGTGCACATGAAACCAAGCGCACCGTGCCTAATTCAATAGTTTTCAACAGAAGGGACAGAGAGGGGTAGGGAGGTAGAGAAGTGAGAACAGAGATTACAGAGGAGGGAGCTTTTCATTATTTTTTAATGATCTCACTGACACTATTAAGTGTCTCGATAGCCCTGAATGTGTCTGTGTTTTATAGCTCAGTGCGTGTGTGTGTGTGTGTGTGTGTGTGTGTGTGTGTGTGTGTGTGTGTGTGTGTGTGTGTGTGTGTGTGTGTGTGTGTGTGTGTGTGTGTGTGTGTGTGTGTGTGTGTGTGTGCGTGTGTGTGTGTGTGTGAGAGAGAGAGAGAGAGAGCGAGAGAGAGAGTCCCTAAGTACTGTAGTAATGTGAATATTATTTCATTTTTTCTTTGTGATACAGTACAGTATATGCGGCAAGACAGGATGTGTCAGTGAGAGAACATCAAACCGCGTGTGCGTGCGCGTGTGTGTGCGTGCATGCATGCATGTGTGTACGAGAGAGCACTCCAAAGTGTGTCTGTCTCTAGTCTTTCCTTACTTCACTGTGTAATCATTGTGTCAGCATCCTGTTTTACAGTTAGTGTTATCTAAGCCAAGCTGCCAATCAGACATCATACAGCACACACACACACACACACACACACACACAGACACACACACACACACACACACACACACACACACACACACACACACACACACACACACACACACACACACACACACACACACACACACACACACAGATGGAACACCCACGGTGCAGGATGAGCAGGGTGATTAAGTATATGGGAGCACAAGGAGACAGGGCCTGAGCATTAAGAGGGACGAGGCACCGAGCTCAAAGGAAAGAGGGGCAAGAGATGGAGGCTAATGTCGGTTCTCATCATTCATCCAGCCCAGGAGGGAGGGAGGGAGGACACTCATCCAGCCAGGGATACATGCACAACCCCCAGACAGACAGACAGACAGACAGACAGACAGACAGACAGACAGACAGACAGACAGACAGACAGACAGACAGACAGACAGACAGACAGACAGACAGACAGACAGACAGACAGACAGACAGACAGACAGACAGACAGACAGACAGAGGGTGGAAGCGAGGGAGGATGTACACACATCTAGCGGCAGGGAGACGACAGAGACAGCCATGCGGGGGGGAAGGGTGGGAGACAGACACAGAGAGACAGGCAGGCAGATAGACAGGGGGACAGACAGAGAGACAGCCAACAGGAAGGCAGAAGGGGGGATCAGGACAGGACTGGGCAGTATAAGTCCTCTAACCCAGAGCCGCAGCTCTTGCACTGGGCTTTGATCCGACTCCTGAAGCTCCCCGCTGCTCTCCTTCCCACGTTGTGAGGCGGAAAGGCTGCCCTAGGATTTTGTCGTCTGAAACTATGATGAAGAATGTTCGTTGACCACCTGTTTCCACTAAACAAGAGAGAGCGACAGCAAAATAATTTTGCGACCGCGACCAAACTACTAGTAAAAAAATAGATCAACAAATACCAGGATAAAACAAATCACATGTAACAAATGTAATCTACATATCTATATATAGGGGAAACCAGGAACACAATAGCAGACAGAATGAACCAGCATAGGTGTAGCATCAATAATAAAAAGGAAATGTTGCAAATAGTACAGCATTTTATGAGTCATGGAATTAGTGCCATGGAAGTGTGTGGACTAGAATCCAACCGAATGTGGACAGAGGGGGAGAGGAAGTTTGCAGAAAAAACAATGAATTCTAAGACTTAATACAACATTTCCACATGGTTTAAACCAATATGAAAGATAAGTAAGATTAGTTATCTTAGACATTGATAGATAAAAAAAAAATCTTTGGGGTCATTAGCTTGTTTTGTGTCTTTGTGTTTGAGTTTCTATAGTACCTAAGATGTGATGGCACCTGGGGGTGGGGGACTCTTCTTCAACAAAGATGGCGAATGCAAACATTCTCTGTATTGTACATTATGTATATACATAATGTTGTAAGTTACAAAACACTGAAGTCCTTATACCACAAACCTAAACATAACCTCAATAAACCATAATGCCTGAACCTAACCTTCACCCCCGACCGATAGGATATCAGTAAGGCACTCATTTACTAATGGCTGTGACTCATTTACCACCTGCCCCGACTGACAGTCCATCGGTCTCAGCAGGTGCTATATAGCTTTCAGATCGGCTATTTTCAGTAAGCAATCCAGTTTAGTTGACCAAAGCCATATGATATACTGTATAAAAAACATGTATAATTTACTGTATGCCTATGACTGCGCATCACTGCCTGCACAGTCTGAGACTACAGAGAGAGAGAGAGAGAGAGAGAGAGAGAGAGTGTGTGTGTGTGTGTGTGTGTGTGTGTGTGTGTGTGTGTGTGTGTGTGTGTGTGTGTGTGTGTGTGTGTGTGTGTGTGTGTGTGTGAGTGCGCATGTGTGTGAGTGCGCATGTGTGTGTGCATGCGTGTGTGCGTGCTTGTGCGCGCCTCGTTGTGTTGATGTGTGTCGGCGAGAGAGAGAAAGCAAGACTCTTAATCTCTGGTAGGCAGACTTAACCAGCGTTTTCTTTGCACGTCCACATTGCATTCCACATTTGTTCTTGAAATGGGATTTACGGTGTCAAGGAGAGTGTAAGTAATGTTATAAGTGGAATATTTTCATAATCCGTGAGACCGAAAATCAATCAGACTGTTTACTCCAAACCCCCCATACACGCACACACACATACACGCACACAAGATTGAAATGGCTTGCGCTACATGTGCTGTGCATGTAATTGAAAAAGGAAGGTCTCACAAAACCCCAGCTTCTTCCACGTGGCTATTGAAGGCTCAAAAATATGATTTTTGCTGTCAGTTTCATTGAAACCACAGGCAGGTTAAAAGCATCCAAGCAATTTTTGGCACATACTGGCTGGCGCTCATCACAAGGCACCTCATTTCTAGTAGAAGAACCCATTCAATAAATAAATAAATGAGGCCCGTGGTCGGCACTAAGAGTCTTTCAGAAGGAGCTCTATGCGCAGACCCACCGGTTGGAGACGAGTTGTCAACAAAACCTGCCAACAGTATATTATTACACCTGGAATTACATCGGAAACAAAGACGCACAATTTCAGAAACAAATAAGGAGCATCAAACAATGAAATCCCAGGGCGTTTCATTTAGCGATGCCACAGTGTCCGTTTCATTTCCTCGACTCATCTTAAAGCGATGTTTACCATCATCCTCTCCTTCAGATAGACTCATTCCCTTAATCAAATATTGAAACACGCGCGAGTGCCAGCTGTTCGCCACAATGCTGCCTCCGTGGGTTCAGTACGCATACATTTGCCTCTGCCCTGCTTTTAAAATGAGAAGCAAATCCTTTTATCTGCTTATATGAGGCATGCCTCTCCCTTCCAACCACCCCCCCAACCCCCGCCCCACCCCACCCCCCAACCATCCGCCTCCCCCCAACGCCCTCCCACAAGCCTCACCGTCTATTTCAATATCTCTCTGAATCTCTGTGAAATCATAAAAATCCGTCAGCCATGTCCCATTTCTCTATAAAGCAGAATTTAATTCAGAGAGGCCAGGTACTGTACTGTTCATCAGGTAATGACGGATCCTGCTTGACGTGTGAGGAGAAATGTGCTGGCTGGGCAAACAAAAAAGCTCTAAAGTAATTATCTCTTCACAAAAAGTAATAGGATTATCCTTCTGTGTGTACGCCATTGACAGCTATTGCAAGTTGCAACTCTGTCTCTGTCAGTAATTCATGAATCATGACCAACTAATCTCATACAAAGAAAATATAGAATTTGAGCAGCAAATGGCTCAGGGGTAAAGTCACCAGTTGGTAAAAACAAGGTTGGCGGTTCGAACGCGGGCTCCACCAGAGTAACATTTGAAGTGTCCTTGAGCAAGACACTGAAACCCTAATTGCAACTGATGTGTTGATTGTGCCTTGCATGGTTTCCGTCACCATCGGTGTCTGTGATGCACAATCTATGTAAAGCCTGTTGGATAAAAGGCACCATTTAGAAGAGTCAATTAAATGACTCCTTTTGTTTTTCTTTCTTTCTCCCAATTCATACTTGTCATTATGCCATTTCTTAGTTGTTCAATCATGTGTGTTGTCTTTCAGTACTTAACTGTACTGTTGATCCATAAAAAGACAAAACATGAAATAAACAGGTTTTGCTGTGGAGGGTAAAAAGAGAGACCGATTACAGAGCCAGTATTATTGAGTGTAAAAGTGGTTAAATGTCTGCACTGAAGAACACTGAAGACCCCTGGAGTAGACAGTATTCTGTTTAAGTTGAATATATTAAGATCCACAAGGATGCTATTCCTCTCAGTTCCATACTGTAGCTCAGTGTGCATGCACTCTGACTAGCCAGTTTACATGTTCATTCATTGGTTATTTTATTGTTGTGTCCTTCACTGACACCGCTCATGGTTTCATAAGATACCGTTTTACAGTTCAGCACGTTTACACAATATTCGATGTTCCATCCTCCCTCCCAGGCTTAACAAATAAAATGAGCCAAAAACTCCTTTCGCTGTGATGTTATCTCAGGTTTTTCCACAATAAATCTAGCTCAAGGAAATCACCACAACTAACAAATACCTCTATACCCATATGGAAAAACTGTGAACTATTGCAAACTATTGAAAGTGGCATCTTTCTACAAGCCACTTCTACACTTCTTTTCCTACACTTCTTTTCTACAAGAAAAATACTATGGATCTTATATCTGTTTTCCATATACAGTAATATATTCCTATAAATTACAAAATTATATATGTTTCACTTTATAAAGAAATTCTTAGTTATTCTCGCCACGTTCAAGAGTTGGCATATAAAATATTTTCCATATGGGTAACAAACAAAAACAATGTATTCCACTGAGTTCACAAAAGAAACAGCATCTCTCTTCTGCTGGAGTGACATTGTACCTTCCAGTCTCCTGGAAATGTCCCTGACCATTATGGAACTGCACACTATGAGATTGCAAAGTTTGGTGTGGTAAGACGCCGGACCAAGTCCCCATTCAGGCCCAAAGACTTGTCTCCACATGGCGGGGCACCAAACTTCACCTGTGTGCCAAGCCAGCCAACTGATCAGCATCACTTCTCCAATGTCTAGACAGGCCTTTCACATCTAGCAACACCTGACTGGCTGCTGGCTGTCAGCATCTAGTCACACAGACACTTCACAACCACTGTAGTGCAACCGGTGGTCATTTTGCCAGCAAATTTAGGTATAGTTGTGTCCAAAAAACGCTAGTGGCAGCTGCCGGGGAGTGGCTGCTGTAGTAACTACTTCCACAGACTTTGTGCTAGAACTCTAATTCAAACTTCAGCATCTTTATGCAGTCATTTATTGGTGCTCTGGTTGCTATAACAACACACGTTGCTGGGCCCATAGAGCTGAGCAGTCCCGCCCCCTTCATGACGTCGCCCGTGCTCCAGAAATGGAATCCTCATTCGTTTGGAGTGTGTGTGTGTGTGTGTGTGTGTGTGTGTGTGTGTGTGTGTGTGTGTGTGTGTGTGTGTGTGTGTGTGTGTGTGTGTGTGTGTGTGTGTGTGTACGCACACGCGTGCATGCATGTGCTCATGTGTGTGTGGGCACGCACGTGCGTACTTGTGCATAATCATACCTGCAAGGCGAACGGACCCCGAGTTAAAGATGGCTTCGTCACGCAGCTCCCTCACATGCACCGTAACCGTGGAGACGGCATCAGGCCACACGCCATCAGACACGCGCACCTGGAAGCGGTAGGTGTCTGACGGGGTGTTCTCCTTGATGATCAAAAACCCTGTCCGTTTGTTCAGGATGAAGTAACTGAGGGCAAGAGCGCGCACGCACGCACGCACGCACGCACGCACGCACGCACGCACGCACGCACGCACGCACGCACGCACGCACGCACACACACACACACGCACACACACACACACACACACACACACACACACACACACACACACACACACACACATTATTCTTGTCCAATCTCCCCATAGGCGGGCAATGAGTTAAAGGGGATTCCACCCATTTTCAACGTTTCACTATGTCATTCATATACCTTAGAGATGTTGTGTGGACATGATAAAAACATTCATTCATTCTGTGTTTCTAGAAATGGAGGTCTGGAAAAAATCATTAACATGGCTGAACACATATTGATGATGTCATCAAGATGTACTTCACTATGTTAATGGATTTCTTTAGGCTTACTTTTTTTCTGAGAGTTTACAAATGGAACCAAATGGACCTGTTGTGGTCGATTTGACATTATTTGTACGTGGTCCAAAAAAATGTTGAAAATCTATGGAATTCCCCTTTAAGTAAGAAATGTACTTTTACAATCACTGCTTAAACCATACTTACAGATTAATAAAAGAGAGAAACATAATTATAAAAAAGGCTATAATAAAAACAAGGGGAAGAGCAAGGTGTCTGGGTGAATATAGAAACAGGAAATATAAAATAAAGCAAACCGACGGCAGAAATGACAGAATGAGAGGGAAGTGATATGTTTCATGTGGTGGAGGGAGGTCTCCAACACTCCCTCTTGCACATGAGCTCATTTCAGTCTAATTATGTCGGAAATCAAAGGATCCTTGGCACATCAAACACCCAACCACTCGTTGAGACACAATCGGGCCAAAGGAGCTTGACGCGCGATGCGCCCTTGTATTTAGCGGTTCAACCGCGCCGTGTGCTCGAAAAATCCTAAAAACCCTGTGTAATCAAGCAGGCCTCATGCCAATGCCAAAACTAAATTGTTTGGGTGAACCTCGCGTTTGGCAATCAAGTGCTTCTGAATAGTGCTGTTCACAGACTGCCAACTGTATAACAGTATGGTAATAGACCCCTTTCACTGCTTCCGTTTTGATGTGGAGGAAAGTAATAACATGAATTGTGGGTGCTATTCTGTGTGCCAGCAGGACATTAACTATAAAGGACTCTCCACGCCGGACTGGTGCAGTGAAATGTAAATGAAACAGACCCCACAATTAATGTCAGTCTTAATTTCTTACTGCCTGCTGTGTTTACCGGTCAATGGTGTCTATTGGTAGTGTGCTACCACCAATGGTAGTGTACTACACAGCTCACATTAGCTCAGTAGGAACCAACTGGGGACATACGTACAAATGTACTCGTAATAATCAAATTAGAGTAATAGAAGCATTTTATGGTGAAAAAAGGTGATCATCTGCAGCAGGTTTAATTTTGTGAAAAGTTAGAGCAGTGGACATTGAGCAACAAACTTTGAGCTGCGAAAAGCTGCTAACAACAGCTAACAACAATGATAACATATTACGTTGTAATATCAATACACGTCAAGCCTACACACATTTAACACCGTTAAGGTAGGAGCTATAAGCATGAATTATTAAATACGTATAGTATCCCATACAGCTATAACTTTGAGTGCAGAGAAGGGGAAAAGTTTCTAATGTTGAGATCAAAGTTAAAAAAGAAAAAAAAAAAAAGTTAAAAAGTGTTGCAGTGGAGAATGTCACCTCGTTTGACATGTAATCTTCTGAGGGATATGCGTTTGTATTTGTATTTGTGCACGCAATCGTGCACGTCTGTTAGGGTTAGTGTGTGTGTGTGTGTGTCTCTGTGTGTGCGCACTGACAGCGTATCTACTTAACCTGTCTACTACCTTTAAAAAAGAGATCTCAAGATGAGCAGACTCAAACAAACCCTGTCACAATCTCCTCAGCTCATCTCAAGCTCAGCTCAGACCAAAGGCCCAGGTGTGTCACATCAAGGGCACTGAGCCACACATGTCAGCTTAGAAAGATGAGAGGCAGGGAGGCTGGTGGAGGGGAGGGGAGGGGGGTGTGGAAACAGAGAGGAAAGGAAGACAAATTTCAGATAACTGCTCACACATTGGAATGAATTAACAGGAAGAGAGAAAGGTAGACAAGAGACAGGGAAGAACGTAGGCGATTTTAGGCTCTCCCAGCAGGGGAGGGGCACTTTTTTTTAGGTGACTTCTTTTGTGCCAAACACACAGCTAAACGATGGACCACTGGTAACCAAATGGACCCTTACAAATCTGTAACTCTTCCAAGCGTTAACATGAAACCCAATGGACCCTTATGGGCCCCATTTGGTTTCATTTTACGCAAGAGTTAAATTATATGTAAACATATGAATTTTCAAGACTCTACACAATTAGAAAATGTAGAAGAATTGTCTGAGAGACTAAACTATATAACTTTTTTCCAACTTTTTTGCCACCAGGGGCATCCTCCTAAAATCGCCAATGGGGAAGAAGGAGGAGAAGAAAACATCACTGTAAGCAGAAAAAAAGGGAGTAAATGTGAAAAGGAGTGATTAGAAGGATCATCATAAAACAAATGCATGAAGAACAGGTTACAGAAAGAAGCTGTGATATAAATAATGAAAGTAAGTACAAAATGCAGGACACAGAAATAATGTACATAGTTTATAGACAGCGGAGAGTGTAAGGGGGTTGGAGGGCAAACGCATGCAGGGGAAATAAGAGATAAATTGAGGGTGTATTTACTTGGTTACGTGTCCTTCAAAGACATATGTTTTGTTATCCCAGTCATCAGGGTCAGGAGAGTAGACTTTCCCCAGGACAGTGGTTGGCATACGGCCTGAGGATGGAAAACAAAACATATCGCCAGAGCAATGACTGACTGTGTGAATGCAGAATGAATGTTGTGGAGTTTAATCAAAAGACCTGTAAGCATTCTGAAATTTGACACAGGACACGAGTAGTCTAGTTAAATGTACAGCATAGAGTACAGAAAGTCACATTGCCTCACATTGCTTGGTTAGGTGTGCTTGGTTAGGTGTGCGTGCGTGCACGCATGCATGTGTGTGTGTTCGACAGTGTTGGGAATATTACTTTACCTTGTTATTATATTACTTATTAATTATTACCTTCATTTTAAAGCAATATATTATATTACAATATTACTGTCTGAGCAAGTGTAATATATTAATATTACTATTACATATTACAAACTTTTTACAAAATATGATTAAATATTTAGTATCACTATTAATCAAATGTTGCATAGGCCAGTGGCATACCTACAATAAAGCAAGCGCACTTGGCTATCTGGAGTTAAATGTAGTCCTTGAATTCATGCAAGCCAGTAAATGATTTGATGACAAATTATAGAAAATAAGTAATTATTTAACTTCTGCAGTTGTCAAGATAATTTCACAAGAACACTTGCAATGAGACAGATTGACAGAAAGTAATATTGAAAGTAATGCAGTAATGCAGAAAGAAAAGTACACTATATTAGACTTTTTTTGTTAGGTAATATATTTATATTACAAGTTACTGCATTTTGGTAATATAGTATGTAATATATTAAGTTACGTAGTGCACATGTCCCAACACTGGTGTTCGAGGCTAAAGCCTCGCTGTCAGCTGTTGTCCTACTTCACCCCAATTTTCTGGAGTAGGAAATGGGTGTACAACTGAGCTATTCCAGACTTGCTGCCTGTCAGATCTGCTGACAGGCATTTTTTTTTTTGCCAACAGCTGATATGATCTGGCTTTAGCAAGGTTACGTGTGTGTGTGTGTGTGTGTGTGAGAGTGTGTGTGTGTGTGTGTGTGTGTGTGTGTGTGTGTGTGTGTGTGTGTGTGTGTGTGTGTGTGTGTGTGTGTGTGTGTGTGTGTGTGTGTGTGTGTGTCCGGTCCAACAGCGCACCAGGAGCAAATTGGGGTTCAGTGTCTTGCCCAAGGACCCTTTAACATGTATCCAGGAGGAGTGCCGACCCATAGATCATTGGACGACCTGCTCTACCTCCTGATTGTTCCATCATAATTTGATTTGAACATTACTACTACAAATACAATATATACCATCCTGACTATTTTAGGTGTATTCTTTTTTTTGGCAGCACATTGCAAACCTGTGAAATGTGGCAGCACATTTATGAAATGTGTGATAGACATTTGATTGGTGTCTGCATGAGACTCATACCAGAGCCATTATTTCCAAATCCAGAGTGACGCGGTTGAGAAAAACAAGGTGAAACAGGTGTTATTACCAGCGAGGGAAATTAGTGCATCTTGTTGTACATATGCTGTGATGTGGCACGTACTGCATGCACAATGCTAAAAGTTATTCATTGTGACCGTAGGTCACAGAATACTATGAAAATTTGCATCTCTCGTCCATCAGTCAGTCAGTCAGTCAGTCAGTCAGTCAGTCAGTCAGTCAGTCAGTCAGTCACGCCTCGTGACATGCTCCGTATAGGGCCAATTCATTCTATATGTTGGTCTGACCTCATTAAACCCTGCCCATTCAAGACATGCTACAGTACATAAGGCCAGTACAGAAAGTATTCCATATGTTGATGATGTAGATTTAAGACACTAGCTAGCCATGCAGGGAGAAGATTGGATCATCATCTGTATGTGGAGCCGGCCAGCTCATGCTTCTTCACTGGCTACACTTTATCTATCTATAAATACAGCCTCTGTACGCCTGTTGCGTAGACACCTGTAATAATCCATAAAACTCGAGAAACGTTTGCTCAATCTACTTCAAATTAGAATTCCTCATGGAGAGCAGTGCCAGTGTAGAGTCGGCCGGACTCATGATTAACCAGAACTGTCACAAAAGGCTATAGGCTTCATATACAGTATGTAGCTGGCAAAATTAGTCATAAAATGGGACTGGACGACTTTGGATGACGGACCTGCCGATTTACGGCAGACTGTCGCAAACCAGGCGAGATCGTACAGTAGCCTCCGGAGCTCCGGTTTGGATTAATTAATCTCCGTCTTCTTGATTCACTCCATCTCTGATACACTGCGGGACTCTTTGTTCAGACGTAATTAAACAGAGTTATCTATTTATGCAGCTTATAGTGTTAACCAGATTGATTGGCATACATAATCTCTATAGACCAAGGCTGTCTATCTGTACCTTTTTACATTCATATTTCATATACTGTATGTATTTATGAAACTTGTGAAATAATTCAGAGAGAGAGAGAGAGAGAGAGAGAGAGAGAGAGAGAGAGAGAGAGAGAGAGAGGGAGGGAGAGAGAGAATAATTACAGCATTGAAGCAGCACAATATTTTTAATGTACTCGGAATAATGGCATTTTTTCAGTCCTGCCACATGTTCTCTCATTCCGTATAACGAGCACCAGTACAATTGGGGAAAGGCGTTGGCATGGAAAATGAAAGGCTTGAGCACTCCGAGTACTGTGTGTTTCACATTGCTATAACCATTCCTTGTTGCTGCTGGTGAGGAGAGCATAATGGAAAATGCTGTTTGAATGCACAATGTTTACAGTAGTATATATACAATGCAAGCTATTGCAGTTATTCCTGCCAGTCTGCCTGTACACCCACCACCATTCAGCCAGGACGCTGAACGGCACTGGGCATACTTTTGTGAGAGTAACCGTATAAACATAACATAGCTAGGTGTCATAAAGATCTGCTTCCTGGTAATACAGGATGCTGTTTGCCTTGTTGAGGCGTGTGTGTGTATGTGTGTGTGTGTTTGTGTGTGTGTGTGTGTGGGGGGGGGGGGGGGGTGGGGGGGGGGGGGTTGACCTTAAAAATTGCAACAGCATGTGTCTCAACTGTTTTTTATTACGTGTCCTTAATAACATACTAAAGTTTTGCCAAAGTTTGACGATGCGAAAGGTCAGTTTTTCAAGATGGCTGCCATCGGTTCTTTAAAATAGCACTACTTCTTCATGATTCATGGTAGACAAATAATGTTGGCGCCTAACCCCAAGTTTTGGTGATCTAGCAACCCACTTACCATACATAAATTATAGTCAAGTAATTACAGGTACAAATATACAGTATATCAATGGTAATGATCTTATAACAATGTAATACGACATTTCTCCCTTTTCTATAATTCCTGGATTGGTGAATTCTTCACCTACACACATAATCCACATTCTGCTGCAGAGGAAGAGTGGCAACACTCTTTGATCTCGCTGCAAAATATCCCACTGCGATTGAATGAGCGTGTGCACACTCTACTGTTACAATGGGAGTCAACATTAGTGTGAGTTAGTGTGTGACTGTGTGTGTCTCCACTCTTTTACTAGAGTGCTAGTGGGGTGTGCTAGTGCTAGAGTGCATGATTCGATTGGTTGGTTTACGTATGAGTCGTGATTGGACAAAAACAGTACGGGAAGCTATATTTTTCCCCTACGCATCTGAGCCTTGGAGTATAGACACGCAAACTCCGTTCACTTCATGGGACCAGCCCAATGACAGCTCCTCTACATAGACTATTGAGAATATGACCCTCAATGTCGCAACTCTCTCTCTCTCTCTCTCTCTCTCTCTCTCTCTCTCTCTCTCTCTCTCTCTCTCTCTCTCTCTCTCTCTCTCTCTCTCTCTCTCTCTCTCTCTCTCTCTCTCTCTCTATATATATATATATATATATATATATATATATACAGTATATATATATAGTATACATAAAATCTTCATTAACAGAAAGAAAAGTGTAGGTTGCACTTTAACTCATCTTTGTTCAATAGGAACCACCTTATTGCCTGAGGGTGGTGCATCAAATACAATAAAAATTAAAAATAAAATTAAATGAATAATTAAAAATATATATTTTAATAAAAAATTGAAATACAGTATATATTTTCTTTTTTGTTTGTTTGTTTTACCCCCCCAAAAAATCGTAATCAAAATCAAGGTTTTGGAGGGGGAAAAAAATCAAGGTCTTATTTTAGGCAAAATCGTGAAGCCCTAGTGTTGATGTAGCAAGCTACATCAAACTACTTTTGTCATATAGCTTGTAGTGTACTTGCTACAATTTTCTGGGGATAGCTTGTAGTGTAACTTAGCTACTTGTTTCGAGTAACGTAACATAGTGTAGCTTACTAGATTTCCCAGTAACTTGCACATCACTGATCATAACATCATTTGCAATATTGAAAACAAAAATAAGGGCCGGTACTGACTTTTCCAATATCGAAAGAAGGGTCCAATATGACAAAAAATGGTCCAATACTTCTTCAGATACAGCATGGTACAGCAGGGGTGCCCATAGCTATATTGCGATCTACCAGTAGCTCACAAAGGCTGTGCAGGTGGACAACTTGACATGCCCATAAAAATATACAATTTACTGTATCCATTATCTATCCAATTTTTAAGCCATTACAGTGTAGTGACTCATATGAAAGGGGACATTTACATGAAATGGTTTGGTTGAATACTACTGATTGGATAATGGTCAAGTATGTTATATATAGTCAGTAGATTGAGCTGTATGACCGCTGATCTAATAATTTCAAATTCGAAGCCATATCTTCTGATTTCTTTTGTGTTCCAACACTTCAGGCCTTTTAAGATTATTTTTCCAACAATGCCCTCTAATTCCTCTAACTGGGAAGAGACAAAAGAATAATCATTGTAAAGAAATCCTAATACTCAATGACGTTTCCTGCCTCTATTAGGTCAAAGTATGTTGCATGAAATACCATATTTTGGGAGGATTATTGTGAATCTGGCATTAAGGGTTTCATAACAAAAAAGCTCAACGGATAACACTGGGCACCTTCTTGAAACTTTATCAGATGAAACCACCTTCAGCCAAATATGAGACTCTGGCTCCCGGACTATAGTAGTCAGGGGACCAAATGGAAAAAAAAAACCTTCAGAAAATGACCCTGGTGGCATTTTTGAGGAAAGTAACTTTTGCGGAAAGTTACTTGTCTATATCAGGGGTTTTCAGTTGTTGTATAACCAGAAGTAACTCTTCAGAATGTAAAAATGAAACCAAATGGACCCTGGTGGGTCCATTTGGTTTCATTTCTACACTCTCAAGAGTTAAAATAAAATACCAGTATTCATCATCTGAATTAGCCATTTTGGAATGTATGTTTTGCTTGTTTTGTTTCCCAAATCCAGCCTGGAATTGTGGACAAAAGCAAAAATAAATCTGTGGGGCTAAAATGTCCTCAAATGGTGGTCCGTGGCTCAAATCCTGAATAAATGGTGGTCCCTGAGATGAAAAAGGTTGAAAACCCCTGGTCTATATGATTTGTAAAACGATAACTCCTAGCAATCTGCATATGGCAGAAATGGTTTTAGCACATAAAAATCATGTAGAAACAACAACACAAGTAGAATTTATCAGAAATACAGTCAATTTCCAGTTTTCAAAAATCATATAGAAACAACTCCTTATGTACAAGTATGTATCAGAATTAAAGCTAATTCCAGTTTTTATAGTGGTGTTAAATTTTACTTGTGCTAATTATTCAATTTCTGACACAGTCACTTGTATCACTTGGCATATGGCAAAAACATATGCCACAACACATTAAGCACAATTATTGATAAATTTATAAAGATTAATTATTCTAATTGCCAAATTTCTGACTAAATGGTGTATCACTCAGCAGAATTAGATTCAACGCATTAAAATTATTCAGAAACAACACACTAAGTAACTTCAAAAATGCCATGACACCTCCTTTTTTTGTTTCTGTTCTCTGACTATAGTAGTAGAGCTTGTTGAGCTGATCATTTTGGAAGACGCTCACAAGTCAAAAACATGTGGGCACACCTGCGGTACACTATTTCAGAGAGTTACAAACAAAATATTGTATTTCACAATTATAAAATTGGATGTCTGCAATTTGGATAATTTAAATGGATTTCCAGGCACTGAAACATAGATAGTTTGACAAAGGAAGTACTTCTCTAGGGTGGACAAGGAAGGAGTTAGGCTATTTTAATGATTTTGGGGCAAATATTGGACACCATCTTGAAAATAACACATTCCACATGGTCAAACTTTGGTAAACCTGTAGTATGTTATTAACGGTGTAATACTACATATAAACATTTGAGAAACCTTACACTTGACTAAACATATTCTAAGTATCCAATTCATGCCAAGTCTACAAATGTGCATTGAATCATGCAAGCAAACTAATTAAGCAAATGTAAATACATATGATTATGTAATTAACTATTATGTTTCTGCTGTATTTTAAAAGTTTTACCTTATGTTCACCTTGTTACTTGAGAATGATTAAGATCACATTATTCCACACTAGCTCCATGGAGTATTTGCTTGTTTGCATGTACTGTATGTTGTGATGTGTATGTTATTGTGTGTCTCTGATATCAGCTTCTGCTCGCAACTAATTGCCCCTAGTGGGATTAATAACTTTGAAGTTGAATGTACCTCCTCTTGGCACCAACAACACTGCTGTCCTCACACGCGCACACACACACACACACACACACACACACACACGCACGCACACACGCACACACGCACACACTAATTAACCTCTTTCTCTCTCTCACTCTCACCCCAACACACATGTGGTCCTCTTTAGTCAATAGTAGACTCCCAACAATCTGGTGGCAACATTTGGTTAAAACTCGCATGTTAAATCAAATCATTATGCTGCATCTATCCAACAGTTGCAATGTGTTGCAATGTGACATAGCTCTGAATACACAATCCCATACCACCTCCTTTATGTACTGTCTCTATCAGTTTGTGTTAAATTTTGACACTTGCTTCAACAATGTTTTAGGCTCTTGGTTGTGTGTGTTGAACATTATTTAAAATAGACTTAAAGGGATAGTTCAGGTTTTTGGGCTTGAGTTGCCATTAATATGTAAACTGTATTCATTGATTGTCATTGATTCATTGAGTCCCATGCTGGGAGTTCTGCTTTGGTTTTGCTTAGTAGTAGTTCCGGTCATTTCGTGGGGATCCCTGGGGCCACGCAGTACATTAATCTACAAAACTAATGTCCATGAATTCATAAAGTTGACACCACTATAACAATGGCAAGTACTTTATACAGCTTAACTTCAAAAAATCTGAACTATCCCTTTAAAGTGTTGAACTTGTGTACATAATGTACATATTTTGCACAGCATGCCATTCTCTCCTCTGTCCTTCTCACCTCGGTGACTGTTGATGAAGATCTTCTTCTCTCCGGCGAGATGGCCGTGGTCGTTCTGGTCGCCTATGGCCACCGTCAGCGTGGCGGTGGTGGTTTTGGCCGGGCGTCCGCTGTCGCTCATGACGACCGGGATGCTGAACTCCTTCTGCCGCTCGCGGTCGAAGGTCCTCAGGGCCGTCAGAGTGGCCGTTCCGTTCAGGTTGTCCTGCAGGTGGAAGTCGTTGCTGTGGCGGTACTCGGCCGGGACGGTGAAGTGGAAGGGAGGCCCGTTCTCCATGGAGTCCCTGTCAACGGCCCAAAGGAGAGTCGACGTCTGGTTCAGCCTGACCACCTAGAAGGCATTGTGTTCAGTGACACGTGAATTAATTTTAGTTTTGTCGTGTCCCAGTACTAAAGTACGGATACCGATATACAGCTGGTCCACAACCACAAAAGCAATAGAACAGGGGACAGAGTCAGCACAGGCACACTTGAGCCTCCTTGCGCGGAATAAAGAAGCTGTCGCGTGGCTTCTCTTTCGGGTTTTTAGGCAGCTGGTAGATGTAAGAGAAGCCCCACCTACACGGCAGAATCACCAACTGTCTAAAAACATGAAGCTTATTTTGTCGTAACCCAAAATGCTGTGATCTTATAGATAGGGCTGCACACAAGAGGTGTGTCAGTTCCTATGAGTTATGAAAATCCATGGTGTGCTATCAAGTGCTGGAATGTGCTTCTGAATACCAACAGCTGGGGCTCATTATTGATTAGGGCCATAATACTAGTAAGATTTGTTTCGAGTGCATTTTAGACAGAGTTTGGCAAACTCTGTTCTGCTTCATGAGGCAGTCCAATGGCAGCTCTTCTATACAAACAAGGGCAGTTTCCAACTCCAATTTGTCCCTATTCAGGCTGAAACGACAGCATTCTAGCAATTAGTTTCTGACACCTCAATGTCGCAACTTTGATACTAGATGCCCCCGACTGTCAAAGCAGAGCACGTCCTTACTCCTCAAGCGAAAGAGGATCATCCTGACAGATTCTGCTGCATTATTACAGCCGGAATCTCGTCAAATAAGCAAGCGCCATGAAGTCATTATTTTGGTGTTCTACCACCACCGTCTCCAAAGAGACACCAAACTGAACCACCACCACCTGAACCACAGAGAAAACATGTCTACTGAAAAGCGGCTGCAGCCTGTATGATGCCGGCTGGCTCAAAACTAATGATGAACGCAGCAGGAGGAGGTACAAAATATGCCGCGAGCGTCCCAATCTAGCTGGTCAAAACGTCACGTTTTATACAGGGACAAAGAATTTCAGTCACCCAGCTTTTGATAAGCACAAAAAAGAGCACATCAACACAGTTGAAACAATAATTAGGATCAAAATCACCCACTTGACAGGGGGTTAAGACAAAATGAACTAGAAAAGAAGTCCCTGCAGAAACTGCAAGGGCTCGCCAAAAGATGTATGTATATTATGTACAGTAGAGTAAAAAATGAAGCTGAAGAAAAAGATACAAAAAAGTACAAAACATTATAGTACAAAAAGTAAAAAAAGAACATTATAGTACAAAAAGTTATAATCATCGTTTTGCCTTCATGCATCCCTCTTTTTTCGTGCCTGATTTCTCTAGCACCAAGTAACACCTCCGGGTGCTCCACTGAGTACTAAACCAAAATATTTACTGTATGTGCAGCCCTGCTTATAGAACAGATTTTTTCTTCACTATATTGAGCGTGGTTATTTCATAATTAACTTTATACCTTAGAAATGTGGTGCTGTATATAATATTTGTGTAAGTATAAGTCATGTATACACATGGTCAAGTAAAATACAGTATATATATTTTTAGAAAAGCTTGAAAGGCATGAATTGATTTGTTTTGTTTACCCTATTCATGAACACGTACACACACACTCTGAGCAGTGCAGCTTACCTGTGGTCCGGCCACGTTCTCAAAGACGACGGGGTTGTACGCCGCTTCAAACTCCGGTCCGTTATCGTTGACGTCCAGCAGCGGCAGCTGGACCGTGGCGCTGCCCGTGAGAGCCGGGACCCCGCGGTCCGTCGCCAGGACCACCAGCTGATGCTGCGCCGTGGTCTCCCGGTCCAGAGGCCGGGCCACGGTCAGAACGCCCGACTGGTCGATGGAGAACAGACCCGCGGGGTCGGAGTCCTCCAGCAGGCTGTACGTGATCTCCCGGTTCAGACCCGAGTCGGAGTCGCTGGCCGCCAGGCGCGCCACGCTCGTACCCACGGACACGTCCTCGGGGAGCGGAGCCAGAGACAGGAAGTGGGGGATGAACACCGGCGCGTGGTCGTTGTAGTCCTCCACCTCTACCACGCAGTGCAGCAGGCTGGAGAAGTCCAGGTCCTCCACCTGCCAGAACAATGCACATACTGTACTTTACTCCCCTGTAATCCTGGGTTCTACAAAATGGACTGGCCTCACGCTTCCTTAATAAGTGCAGTGGATTTCAACCTTTTTGATGACAGGGCTCCACCATTCATCCAGCATTTGAGCCACGGACCACCGTTTGACAACATTTCCACCACACAGACCCAAAACTAAAGATTTCTTTTGTTTTTGTCCACAATTCCAGGGTGGATTTTCGTTAACAAAACTGGCAAACATAGAGATCAAAATGACCATTCTTCTGGTGCTAATTTAGATGGTGAATATTATAACTCTTGGGAGTGTAAACATGAAACCAAATGGACCCACAAGGGTATCATTTTTATGCTCTCAAGAGTTACATCTGGCTAAACAAGTTTCCATCTGGTTAAGCAACTTAGCTGGAAACCACCCGGAACCCTCTCAAGGACCACTGGTGGTCCCCGGACTGGTTGAAAACCACTGATAAGTGCATGAGATTCCAAAGCACTTCTCGGGACTACTGCATTTTTTGTGAGGGCACATACTGTATGTACCTTAGGGGAAGCTGTGAGAACATACAAACTCACCACAGAAAGGCCCTTTTTGATGACGTGTAGAGAACACGCCCCCAGCACCCTGACCCACCCTTACTGTACCCTTTAGCTCAGTGGTTAAATCACAGTCGTCTTGCTCCCTAACCCTTTAACAGGACCGAAAGCGGTTTATTCTTTGAAAGGGAGACAACTTCACTGTCTGTATCCATCGCAGATTCGTTCTCAAAGAGACATGAAAGGGAAGAACATGACGGCACGTTCAGACGGATCAAAGTCAATCTCTAACGAGCGCATTACGGAGAGGCTTAAGGTTGTTTTTGGGGGGCAGCGGGTTCCCATTATTTCATACCTTGAGGGTAAGGTTGAACCGCTGCTCGCTGGGCCGTTCGTAGTCCAGCCGTTTCTTCAGCCTCAGGGTCCCGCGCTGCTCCTGCCGGTAGCTGACCATGAAGAACTTCTGCTCGTGGTCTCCAGCCACCACGCTGAAGGTCAGCTGGGCGTTCTCCCCAGTGTCTCTGTCCTCAGCGGAGAGTTCCAGGACCTGACAACATGCACACGCAGAAAAGAAGCAAAATAAAGCATGTTATATGTCATTATTTGTTGTTGTTCTTGCTTACAGTTAGGGAAAGTTGTGAAAATCTGGAAACTAAATCGTTTAAATCCTAAAGTTCTTCCCCAATGTGTTTCTAATGGTGTCTAATAACATGTACTAAAATGTTGAAATTCAACACCTGTGGGAAACATCATAAGAAATGTTCAAAGTCAATCATTCAACATACTGTAGAAGGCAAAACATGCTAAATGCCATCATGCTTTATGTAGCCTGTAATATGTCTGACTAGAGGCTTTTCATGGTGCTGAATCCATTACAAGCATTAGTTTTTTCAGAAAACAACTCCTTTGGCCAAAACCATACATAACTGTCATCATAAATGAGCTTAGTTGGCACATTTGGTGAAGTGCTATGGCCATTTCCAGTGTGTCCTTTTGCAAAACAAACGTCTGGAATGGATGCTACATAAAGCATGATGAAATTTTGCATGTTTTGGCTTCTATAGGTTAGTGAATGGCCTGACCTGTTATTTATGAGGTTTCCCATGGTTGTTGAATTTCAACATTTCAGTACATGTTATTAGACACTATTAGAAACACATTGGCGAAGAAATTTCCTAGCAACGATTTACTGTAGTTCCCAGTTTGGCAAAATATCAGCTAAAGGTCAGGGTGAGATAAGAACTAGCTGGAGTCCCAATTAGAAAAAACAACGTACACTTACATTAGGCTTATACTTGTAAATATAACTTGTTAATGTTGTTAAATAAAACTAAAAGACTAAGACTGTGTTATTCAAAATAATCAGAATTTGCTGTCAAAACAAACACTGTACTAATACAAAACACGTAAATAAAACCTCTGCGTTAGGCTCGGCGTTCTCAGAGATCTTGGCCAGGCAGGAGTGCTCTGTGAATCTTGGCGCGTGGTCATTGATGTCTCTGACCCGGACGGTGGCGGTCCCAGTCCCCACCATCCCCCCTCCGTCCCGGGCCTCCACCACCAGCAGGTAGGACTCGGCCTGCTCGCGGTCCAGCCCGCTCCGGGACACACTGATGGTCCCCGTGGTCGGGTTGATGGAGAACATGTCTCCGCCCGCCTCGCCACCACCACTGTCACGGGCTGTCGGGTTAACAACAAATAGTCACACAAATAGTCGCGATTAACCTCAACATCCAGGCTTTCATTTTCATGTCTGCGTTGCGCAAAAAGTGAAAGCCTATAGTAATTCATGGCGGTGGCCTAAAAGTGGGAGTCAACTCTTCTGTGACGTACGGCAACGCAGCACCACGCTCGGCGTGAACTACGGAAGTTACGAAATTTTGGTGGAACTGCCGCCCAATCGGTCGGTTTACATTCTCTGAGAATGAAACAAGTCCTGTGATTTGTCAATAAAATACAGACGGACAGGTCGGTCAGTTCCAATCAGGGCGTGCGATAATCTGCTCCCACTGCTCAGACAGGCAAATTAGCTCAGACTACTGTTTTGGATTCACAATCACAAATTGGACAGGGCAGATATTAGGGATATATAAAATAGTTCTGCAATTTGTGCTATTTTGAAAAATAAATAAAAAGGTAGAATGGACATTACACAATTGACATATTTTTACATGCAGCATAGCATGCAAATCAATAGTGTCTAATCAATAGCGATTAGACGTCTCTGACAATGAGGCCTACCGGTGTCCAGACTGCCTACGATCCTGTAGGAGAGCACGGCGTTCTGGCCCACGGCCGAGTCGTCCAGGTCAGTGGCGGTCATCTCCATGACTGACGTGCCGGTGGCCGAGTTCTCCGCCACGTCGCCGTGGCAGCTGGGCGCGCAGGCGAAGACGGGCGCGTTGTCGTTGATGTCCCACACGTTGATGATGACGTCCGTGAAGCCCGTCAGGCCCTCGCCACCCTCGTCCGTGGCAAGGACCACGAAGCGCCACACGGCGCGCTCCTCGCGGTCCAGCGTACGCTGGGCGTAGATCTTGCCCGTGACCTCGTCGATGACGAATTCGCTCTCGGCACCCTGGCCGTGCAGGGAGTAACGCAAGGCCTCCTGGTCCGCATCCTTATCAGGGTCGGACGCTGTTACCTGCGACGCCAAAGGAATGGAGGTGAGAAACAGAGAGGATATGAGAGGTTGACAATCGTTGACAATTTTACTGCAATTTGCAAGTTACACAAGTTAAGTGTTATGTGGGTGATCTGGTAGATTGAAATGGATACGAGGCACACACTGATGACTTCTGTCTGTCTGTCTGTAGAGCGCAAAAGCTTCTGGGAAAATTATTTCAACGCAATTGGACGGTGGCTTTCACTGGGGTCCAGCGACAGGACACTTTGTAATTCTTCCAGATTTCACGCTGGATTCTTTTTCTGTTTGACAACAAGCCAGGGGGAATTGCAGGCGAATATCAGCGGAATAAAAGCGCAAATACTCCAGGCAACGTCAGTAGGATGGAATATAGTAACATAAAGCAATTAACCTGTTAATGAAGTATAATAATTGACAAGCTGCTGCTGATTTGCAGTGATATCTTGACTTGAAGCATTCACAACTGTTGTGAACTTTGCTAAACCTGGCACCACATACCACACAGATACAAATGCATACATGTGCATACATGAGCACACACACACAACCTCTCTCTCTCTCCCCCTCTCCCTCTCTCTTCCTTACTTCCGTCTCTTACTCATCCTCACCACCTCAGCAACAATTATACCTCAGGCAGGCCAAGAATGTTTCAATTTAGCATTGGTAATTGCATCGGATGTCGAGCCAAAATGATCTAATGTTCCTTTTTCAGGAGCCTTGGAACATGCACAAATAGAGTGGGTAGAACACAACATTTTTTCGTTTTTTTCAACAATCCGTGCCATTTTTTCCCTCTCCTTTCTATCTCTGACACTGAAAAAGTCACGTAAAACACAGCGTATGATGCCACCATATGCAACTGACATGAAGAGAGACCTGAGACTGACAGGGAGAAAATAGAACAGTGCTCCTGGCATTCAACCTGAAGTGTGACAAGTTCCTATTGACAGATGTGACCTATTTTAAGTCATATCTGGCGCATTTATAAATCTCACTGATCTCTGATTACTACAAGTTGAAAAGGGCGTTCATTTGCTGCCAGTAGTATTTTTCTAGAATGACATGGAACCCATATTGTGAACAGATCTGGTGCTCTGTGCCCCAAGTCGGACAAGGCTATTTCCCAGGAGAAGTTTATTTTTCATTTTTTGGCTATTTTTTTTTCCATATTAAAAAAGTATGAACCTTGATCTTACTATCCAGCCGAACAGTTAGATGATTTGGAGAAATGAAATATGTGTATTTAATTGCCAAATTAGCGACTTATTTTCGGTAAGTTTGAGCTCGCTTTTGGGGAGGGGCGACTCAACGAGTTGCATACATGATTGTGATTGGTCATGGAACGCTGTTGTCTCGGGTTACAGTCGGAATTCATCCCAGTGCAATCACAGGACACCCCGTAGCCTGCATTGTTGTTGTTTTTTAAGCCAAAGCTGTGCTGTTTACATCTAAATAATGTCACTTTTCCGAAGTAGTTCGTCCTCCCTGCATGGTTTGTGCATGAATGAGCGACGGCTCGGTCCGTCGTATTTTCTTTTAAAAAGATTGTGACGAGGCGAGTGAATAACAGGGTAGAAACACTCTGTTGTCATAATCTTTCCAGTGTGGAGTGATTATTGAATGGGGACAACAAATAGGGACAAGACCCGGACCCAAAGTAGGCAGAAATGCATTCGACTCAGGCAACAGCCCAGCTTTAATGGTCTTAAGTTGCGTAATAGTTCAACATAAGCGTTATTGCACAGTAACACTGTTACTGTACAATAACTGTACCATTACCATGTTGAAAACATGCAAAAAACAGCTCGTATTTGTGCTGCCTTCGTTGAAATTCATTTACAACTTCCTACCCATCATGCATTTCACTCGGCACTACGGCCAAAATATAATCACTATACTATCTACCGTTCACTACATGGAGACAGTCTAATGGCGGAATTTCTGCATATAGGCTTCTATTGAATGGGGACAACAAATGGGGACAACCGAAATGCATTGTCTATGGGCTTGAGTGAGAACATGAGTGAGCCCAAGTCTACACAACTAGTGATTGTAGAAGATTAATGGTCATTTTGATCTGTATGTTTGACTGTTTTGTTTTCTCTGAAATCCATCCTAGCATTGTTGACACAAGTAAAATAAATCTTTAGCTTTGGGGTCTGTGGTGTTAAAATGTCATCAAATGGTGGTCCGTGGCTCAAATTCTGAATAAATAGTGGGCCCTGGTATGAAAAAGGTTGAAAACCACTGATATAATGTATACAGTTACAGTTTGTGGGGTAACAGTTTGTTAGGGTATTTAAATGAGACATTATGGGTGGAGTGGGTGATGGTTGTCACCTCCCTTTGTTAACAGCCTCTTCTACTCTGCTGTAGGTGTGAAACAATTCTAAAACTAAGTTCAAATGGCTTTTTCTCAGTTTTGCTATTTTGGGACACTCACATTTAAATGCTCATAACTACTCCAAAAATGCTCCAATTTCCTTGAGTGATGCATCATATGAAAGCTTACATTGTATACTTTAATAAAAACAGAAAATAGCCATGGCCTACTTGAGCCTTAAAGTACCAGTTTGTGACACATTATGTATATATTATTATTACTACAGTATACTGTATATATACAATAATGTATATGGGTTCCCTGTACAGTACATAAGCTATACTTTCCCATAACTGCCATGTCACTTCATCAAATTCTACTAACAACAATTTAAATGTCTAAGCTTGATGAACTCAATCTTGGCGGTTGGAAGGTCAGTGATGTAGCCAGGGGTCATACCTGCTTGCACAGTAATTACTTGATAAAAATCTGAAATTAATTTGATGAGTAGCAGCAAAGTACCAAATGCCAAGGGCCTAGCTACCGCAGCCACAAGAGAAGGACGAGAAGGCAAGTTTATGAGGGGAATCAAATAAGTCTAAATTAAGTCCAGATTGAACAGATAAAATTGACGGATTTTGAAAGCATTTCACAACCATTATTGGCCCACTGCTGAAATCCCATATTGACAATAATATTACTCGCCTGGCAAAACCATACCAGGAAAACAATCTTGCAGCTTCAAAAGCGATCATTTTTAAATGATGAAATGGTTTGCCTTGGGTGTTGAAAAGAGTATGCAATAGTGGATATGTGTTTCTTTTATCCTCTGGGGCCTTTGTTTGCACTTAAAGCTCTGTTTGAATATTATCTCCATGCGGAAAAACAAATGAACAATATTTTGTACATGTGACTTCCAGTGTTATTAACAAACTATACTATAGAAAATTGTCAAAAATTTTGGTGAAAATAAAGGTGTTTGTCTGTTTGATAAACAGATGCACGTGCATATGAGACAGATCGAGTTGATCAAAGCGACCGTTTAAAAAAAGGATTTTAGTGATCCCATTTGTATATCAATAAAAATATTTCATCATCCTCACATGTTCCAGGTTTTGGTGGTTGCCAATTCAAATAATTATTAATTTGGGGGGTCCCGACCTGCGAAGGCTGAGGACCACTGCTATGTGTTGCATGTGAAAGTATGATACAACTGCCATACCTGCAGCACAAAGACAGGTGAGCCGTCCAACTCCTCTGTGACGCTGCCGTAATACTCGTTAACGGTGAACACCGGCGCCTCGTCGTTCTTGTTTACCACATTCACCGTCACCGTCGTGTAGTCCTCCCACTTGCCATCCGAGGCCAGGACATGGAGCTTGTACCTGAAAACAAGAGGCCAGGACATGGAGCTTGTACCTGAAAACAAGAGGCCAGGACATGGAGCTTGTACCTGAAAACAAGAGGCCAGGACATGGAGATTGGCCCTGAGAAACACGAGGCCAGGAGATGGCCCTTGTTATTGAAAACAAGAGGCCAGTACCTGGACCTTGCTTCTGAAAATAAGAGGACAATTGGAGCTTGTCTGTGGGAAACAAGAAATTGTTTTTCCCCTCACACGGAGTAAACCTGTCGCCTAGCTAACAACGCTGATTTGTGCTGACCATGGATGGTCATGTCCATATTTATAATCCGTTTACTTAGGCAAAACACACACACATGCTGCCACAAATTGAGGTCCCATTAGGCATGTAATTACTGCTTTTGGCCTTTTTCAAATGACGCATACTGGAAAATACAATTCCCTCAGGACTCTCTCTCTCTCTCTCTCTGTCTCCTACCTGCATCCAACACAGATGCATAAAGAGACTTCACAACAACTGCGATAAGTAACATAAAAACGAACAATACACAGCTCCATCAACGGTCTGTCATAGAGAGATATGAGCTTAACACACTGCTCAATTAAGTACTGTATAGCATAATGTATGTGCAAGAATTATTCTTATTTTATCTCATGTTTACACACTCATTTGAATTCATTTGTTCTATCCGTGCATGACCTGTAGGCTGTAGAAAACTCCCACACAAACATTTTTTTCAGAGCGTACAGCGGTGATTGCAGCCACTCCGCCGCCACGCATGCTCCTACCTCTTGTTCTGCTCGTAGTCCAGAGGCTGGGCGATGAAGATAGTGCCCACTTCAGGCTCCACATCAAACACGCCTCCCGTGTTCCCCGATGTTATCTGGTAACGCAGCTTAGCATTCGCACCTGAAGAGGAGGAGAGAAGATGGGAGTCGTGACTGATGAATGGACGCGGGCGCGCACCTATCCGTCAGATGCCGCGCGGCGGGTTAGCAGGGTTAATGCGCTGAGCTTGAAAGAGCCCGAGCGATGGGAGCACTGTTGGAGCCACCGCTGCATGGCCCCCCACACACACACACAGGGCAGATCAGGGCTTATCTCTGTATTTTTGTTTTTTTTTTCTGTGACGTGAAACAGATTGGGTGAACAAGTTCAGCACCAAGTACTCCCTCTTGGATGGGATGACAGTACCATTACTGGAGCTTTCCTGTAATCTATATCTGTTGATTGATAGCATCAGGTGCGGCTTTCATCAGCAGAGGGGTGGCCAGAGTCGTCTTTGTTTAGTCTATTGGTAGGAAGAGGCCGCAAGAAGCCCCAAATGTCCAGAAACAATGTGGCCACTTGCTGTACAACAGCAGTGGTGGGGAAAAGCGATCACATTCACAGTGCTTTGTTACATATATACTGTATTTTAAAATGCTGCAGTTAATGTACGCTTTGTCAATGGTTACCACAGTGGGGTCCGGCGACCCCCAGGGGTTGCTAAGGGGGTTCCAGGGGATAGAAAGCTTCCTACCCACTGGAACCCCCTCAGCATGATATGATAGTTTGGAACCAAATAGTTTGGAACCAAATGGAAACTTATGAGTCTGTAACTCTGAGAGCGTACAAATGGACCCAGTTCCATTTATATTAAGTGACCAAGCAGTGACTTGGTCACTTAATTAAGGGATCAAGCAGTCCACGAAGTGGACTTGATCCCTTCTTGTTTCTGTCTCTTTTTTCCTTCTTCTTCTTCCGCCAGAAATAGCTGTTCTGGCTGAACCGTGCAGTCGGTTTTCGCGAAAATTGGTAATCTGGTAGAGGGTGATGCCAAACGGTGATGATGCGAAGCCTGTGACCACTGGTCAAATGGTGGCGCTATAGCACTCAACTGAAATTGCAAACTTTAAACACTCATAACTCATGAACTGCTCGACTCTCAGAAATGTAACTTATATTCACTTATGCGTCTGCTTATGTCAAACAACTTTTGTATTCTGACTTTTGACCTCTGACCTTTAGATGAGCCGCAATCTTTAATCATATGTAAAACAGTTAAAATGTCTCTTCTCCTACAATCTTTGATCAAAATGCATAACAATGACCTACATATGAACTTTGAAGCCATACAAACATGAAATGAGTGTGAATTTTGTTTTCAGTGAAAAAAATGATGTTTTTACGAGCCAATGAAAATTGCTTGTTTGTGAAAATTCTTCTATTATCCCTAATCTACACATGCAAAGTAATCTGTTTATGAGATTTTACAGTTTGGTAGAGGGGGATGCCAAATAACACTAAAACCAGTCTTGCTCCAATCGCTCAAATGGGGGCGCTATAGCAATTCTTTGAAACTGAAACATTTGAACAAGCATAACTCAGGCTTCGTTTGGCTTAAAATCATGGGACTTGTTTCTACACGTTCCTTGATTCATGTGGAACACATCTGTAATTTCGACTGGTAAGCTCCACCCCCAGAGTGTCTGCCATTTTAAGCAGTTTGAAAAATGCTCATGCCTGATTTTATGCCTGGATTTTTGATCAATTTGCATGACACCTGCTACATGAGAACTTTGGCCCCATCCGGACAAAACTTCAGAAGCAAATTTGTTTTCATCAAAAAATGACGTTTTTATAAGCCAATGAAAGTTGCTCGTTTGTGAAGAGTCTTCTTCTGCTTGTTTCTCTCTGGCAACACTGGAGCAAGTACATTGTGCCAGATTGTGTGAGAGGAATAAGCATGTGGAACTTGTTTCCATTCGTCACTTTGACCACTAAGCTCCACCCTCGGACTGCTGAATTGTGCATATTGTTCATATTGCTTACTGCTTGGTGGCGTGTTGTTGGGTTGTTTCATTGATGACAACAACTAAGCAAATCATTGTGCCTGGATAGCTCAGTCGGTAGGGTGCCTGACTTCGGAACACAAGATTGAGGGTTCAAGTCCCACTGCTGACAATACAAAGTCTGAGTCTCCAAAAACCCTGCTGTGTTTCCACAATCACATGATGTATTTCTTCCATGTTTCTATGGCTTATTTGTGCATATTTAAGGAGCGGTAGTGGCTCAGAGGTAGAGTAACCGGATGGTAACCACAAGGTTGCCGGTTCGATCCCGGGCTCCTGCAGAGTTAGTGTCGATGTGTCCCTGTCCCACTGCCATCAGTGTATGAATGTGTGTGTGAATGGGTGAATGTGATGCACAATCTATGTAAAGCGCCTTGGATAAAGGCGCTATATAAATGCACCATTTACCATTTACCAAGCAGTCCATTGAATGTGTGTGTTGTTTCCAGTACGTCTTGTGTCTGTTGGGTAGCCTCATTGGTAGAGCGCATGACTTGGAAATGAGAGTTCCTGGGTTCAAATCCCGGCACGGACACCTAGTAATATGAGTCAATCATGCACAATCTCATGTGGTGTTCTACATCTAAGTTCATGGTTCTATGTGTAACCCAGGGTAAAACTCAATGTAATGGTGGTTGTCACCTTTCGGCCATGTTGTGTTTTGTCACTATTCGGCCATGTTGTCACTAATGACAGTTCACAGCTCAGTTCACCACTCACTCACAGCTCACCAATCATTTACTCATTCAGCAACTCAGTGGCCTTGTGGTTAGAGTGTCCGCCTGAGACTGGGAGGCCGGGGTTCGATTCCCGGCCGGGTCATACCAAAGGCTCTAAAAAAACGGGATCCAATGCCTCCCTGCTTGGCACTCAGCATCAAGGGTTGGAAGACCCTGTGTCATACTAGCGTCATGTCCAGAGGGTGTACTTGTACATCAAGCTGCCTCATGCTACAGAAACAGGAGATAGGCACCTGCCCTATGGGCCTCATGGCTGGGCAAGGCTGTTTGACTGTCACTATTCGGCCATGTTGTCACTAATGACAGTTCATAGCTCAGTTCACCACTCACTCACAGCTCACCAATCATTCACTCAGTCACACCAGATTGTGAGTCAGTCAGGGCAGGAATCAAAAACCCTGCCCTGCTCCCATAATTACCTGATGTATTTCTGAAGTTCAGGCTCCCATGTTTCTATGGCTTATTTGTGCGTATTGTTCTTACTCCTTATTGCTGCTTGCTTGATCCCGTTTTATTGCTGCTTGCAGCTATATTTGATATTGCTGCTTTTCTCCTTCTTACTTCCGCCAGAAATAGCTGTTCTGGCTGAACCGTGCAGTCGGTTTTCGCGAAAATTGGTAATCTGGTAGAGGGTGATGCCAAACGGTGATGATGCGAAGCCTGTGACCACTGGTCAAATGGTGGCGCTATAGCACTCAACTGAAATTGCAAACTTTAAACACTTATAACTTATGAACTGCTTGACTCTCAGAAATGTAACTTATATTCACTTATGCGTCTGCTTATGCCGAACAACTTTTGTATTCTGACTTTTGACCTCTGACCTTTAGATGAACCGCCATCTTGAATTATATGTAAAACAGTTAAAATGTCTGTTCTCCTACAATCTTTGATCAAAATGCATAACAATGACCTACACATGAACTTTGGAGCCATACGAATATGAAAATAGGTGTGGATTTTGTTTTAAGTGAAAAAATTATGTTTTTACGAGCCAATGAAAATTGCTCTTTTGTGAAAATGATTCTAATGCCCCTAATCTACACATGCAGCGTAATATGCTTCTGATATTTTACAGTTTTGTAGAGGGGGATGCCAAATAGCAGCAAAACCAGTCTTACTCAAATTGCTCAAATGGGGGCTGTTACGTGTATTATTATGGGGGAACAGACAGACAGACAGTGCAGGCAGCATGTGTTCCTCCCCTCTATATTCTGCTCTCCTCTCCTTCTCTCCAGTTTGTCAATCATACTCACAGGTCCAGCCCACTCATCTCCAGTACCAGCCCACTCCTCCACCTCTCACCACCGGTTGGGCCACCACGCATCTGTCTCCTCCAATCACCTCCATCATCAGACTATATAAGGCACCTGTTGTCTTCCACTCACTCCCTTTCCAGCCTGCCAGCAGACAGCAGCTCCAAACCATTCAGTGTCCTAAGCATACCAGTTTTGCCAGTTTGTCCAAATACAAGTCAAATAGTAGTCCTTAGAAGTTGTCCTAAACACAGCCATTTTGTAAAACCAGTCTTTGTTGTTAAAAACGAGGCTATTCGGTAAAGCCCTACTCTAGCCACAGTCTCACAGTAAAAGTACTGTTAAAGTACTGTACTGTTTATAATCAGAGTACTTTCTTTTGTTTGTAGTTCTAGTATTTAAGTTCAGCCTTCCCATTTTGAGTTAAGTTCTTCAGGGAAGGGACAGGGGAAGACAGGGTACCCTGTACATTTTGCAACACGTAGGTAACTCCCGTGTTTTTTACACCAGGTTAGAGGTGAGTGCCACATGTTGTAATTTCCTTTTTTTGAAGGTAGAGTAGGAATTGTTTGTTTGAGTAATTCCCGGTAGGTTAGAGGGTTGGGGTTCTAGGTAGGTGTGTTGTTGATTGTAACTTTTTCTGGCACCACCAGTCCCTTCCCTTAGCTTTTTGTATTTTCTGTTCAGTAACCTTACTACTTTAATTCAATAAATTGTAACCCTCAGTTTTCCTTAACCCTTTGTCCGCCCATCATTTAATTTTCCGGGTATTATATGTAAATCCCGTCTGGGATATTACAGGGGCGCTATAACAATTCTTTGAAACTGAAACATTTGAACAACCATAACTCGGGCCTTGTTTGGCCAAAAATCATGGGACTTGTTTCTACATGTTCCTTGATTCATGTGGAACACATCTGTAACTTTGACCGGTAAGCTCCACCCCCAGAGTGTCTGCCATTTTAAGCAGTTTGAAAAATGCTCATGCCTGATTTTCTGCCTGGATTTTTGATCAATTTGCATGACACCTGCTACATGAGAACTTTGGCCCCATCCGGACAAAAGTTCCGAAGCAAATTTGTTTTCATCAAAAAATGGCAACACTGGAGCAAGTATATTGTGCCAGATTGTGTGAGAGCAATAAGCATGTGGAACTTAGGGAAGCATGTGAAATATGGTCTTCCAATTTCCAAGGTGAGTTTTCCATTTTTATATGGCTTATTGTGCATATAGTGCTGTTTGCATATTGTCACACGGTTTGGTGGTCTTGCATGTATCTGTGATGTGATGATGTGTTACGAGCATGTCAATGTGCAAAGTTTGAATACTTGGTACCAAGACATAAAAGCTCCCATCATGTGATGAGATATATATATATATATATATATATATATATATATATATATATATATATATATATATATATATATATATATATATATATATATATATATATATATATATATATATATATATATAATTTGTGTGTGTGTTGCATGTATCCAGACAATCAGAGCCATCTAGTAGAAGAGTTGCGACATTGAGGGGTCAGAAAACCGCCTGGTCACGTGGTTCTCATACTCGAGCCCATAGGCTTCAATGCATTCAGTAACTTCCGGCTGTCACTATCCAACAGAAGTCTATGTAGACGGACTGGCCCCATGAAGTGAACAGAGTTGGCGTAACTGTCTATTTCCAGGGCTCTGCAGACAATGATCTGTGGCCACTCCCCAAACACTCACCCACTTGCAGGTGGCCACTGACAGCCCCTCCCCCACTATAAAGCCAGGGACTTAGTCATTCAGTCCTCCTATTGCTGTCAACATGCACTGAGTGAGCAAGGTAGGCATTAGGTGTTTTTTATGCTAAACCATCACTCACATTATTGTATGTAGTAAATGGTCCTGTTGTTCCTCAGGTGCTCTCCTCCTAGTTCTGGGCGCTGAGGGACAAGCTCCTGTTGGGTTGTTTGCACTTAACTGGAGGTATGTTTATGCACAAGGAGCTTGTAGATCAGCCATTTCTAATTGACACTTTACTATTTGTATAATTTTACACTGTGGTTCAGTATTCTTCAGGTGACCTCTGCATAAGCCTCAGTACTGCTCAAGAGCCTCTTTTGTTTGTTTTCTTGCACTTAACCAGAGGTATGTTTTAAAGGTAGGGGAAGTGATTTGAAATTCATGGTGTAGTACCAGCCTGGTGCACTAGGGGCCCCCAAAAGTAGCTACACTATGTGAACCTGCTGCTCTCTCCTGATTGGAGGAGAATTGTGGTGACCTGGGGAACGTTTATTAGCTCCTCTGCTAACGTGGGGGGGGGGGGGAACTCCATATGTGGTTTCCACACCTTATAATAGAGCATTTTAACAGAAAAAAATATTTTTTGGGTGATATCTGACAAAAGTGAAATCACTTCTCCTACCTTTAAGCAAGGAGCTTGTAGATCGGCCATTTTTAAATGTTCATGTTTGAATGTTTTATGATATATTGTGATTTATGTACTCATATGGGTTTTTGTTACACTTCCAGTGTAGACGGGTGTAGCCTACATGACCTGTTGGTGGACCTGTTGCGTGTGGCCATGACAGCACACACACACACACACACACACACACACACACACACACACACACACACACACACACACACACACACCACACACACACACACACACACACACACACACACACACACTCTGTCTGTCAATCAGTGTCTGTGCTTAACTCCCTCTGTCTCTCCCTCACTCAGTGTGGCACACCCAGCTGGCACCTGCAGCAAGTTCCCCAATCAGCCATGCTCCTCCTCCTGCATAAAAGCCAGCTCCTTCAGTCTGATGGCAGACAGACCAGACAACAGCTCAGCAGCCCAGCTCTGTTCTTGTTAGCCTTTGTTTTCAGTTCTCTTTAGTTAGTTTATTTCTGTTTGGCCTGGAGATGGCCGGCAGCCTTGGTTTTCGTTATGTTTTAGTTCTCGGTTTAGGATTCATTTGTTAAGTTAGGGGGAGGGGTGGGAACAGCTTCGACGTCCCTAGGGGTGGCCTGGGCCCCCCCTCCTTCTGTTTGCGGCATCTCCAGGTCTTCCTTTGTTCTCCTTGTTTGGTAAAGTAATCATGTAAATAATTCATTACAAGTAATCAGATTACTTAAGTATCCCTACCAGTTCAACCAGCAATGCTGCCCTTGTACAAATGTAATCTAATACTTTTGGGAGTGGTTGTTAATAAAAACCGTTAAACCTTGCCATTCTCTTGATGTCCTTCTTTTATGTTGGAGTTTCCATTTTAGCCACCTCACTGCTTTTACAATGGAACTTGCATGGCTCATCAATGAAATGTTTAAATTACTTTGAAAATAATTCATTTGACCATCAAATATATAATGCAGCCTGGCATTGGTCATTTTATGAATCACATTCACTGTTAACATTGATGTGTAGGCTCTTGTTTTGAAGCATTTTTATCATAGATAATCATTGATTAAGGGTAGTTGTTTGTTGAAAGGATACACTTCATAAAAACGTACTGCTGTAAACCAGTATACTTTTATATTGTATGTAGAGTTTCACATCAGAATGTGGCAGATTGTCACACCCCCATGTCCTATTGCTTCAGTTTTCTTTATAAACTGATTTGTCTTGTGTTTTGTTTATCCACTGCTGCATGCTGATCTAAAATCCAATTTTAATGCAACGCTCCAGAGCCATTTAGAGACGGAGTTGCGCCAATGATGGGGTACACAGTTACATTTGGTTAGTCACGTGATCAGTGGTCACAGTGAGCCTAACGGTGACAAATCATAGTCTAGTGTCTGAAACACATTGAAGTGAGTAAGATGAGATGTAAAATGACAGCCGGTTTGAATTATTTTACAGTAACAATTAAAGTCTCTGCAATGTGTATGATTTGCTATTACTTAAAAAGACCTAACATAAAAGGATTCAAGCTGGGCTTTTACTATGAGTCCAATGCATTTCTGCCTACTTCTCAATAGCACTGAGTTACACTCGCATATCATGAAAGTGACATTCACGGAAATGTCACTTTGTGATTGAGATGATAAAACTCAATGTAATGGTAATGGCACCAATGCAGTGGCCTTATGGTTAGAGTGTCTACCCTGAGACTGGGAGACTGGGGTTCGATTCCCGGCCAGGTCATACCCTGACATTCTAGATTTCCAGTAGTAACCTACCCAACGAAAGCTTTGCATTGTACAAGCCTTGATCATTTCATGTAACAGTGTAGTGGTTAAAACATTGTGCCAGATTATGTTAGATTAACTTCTTGAACAAAGTGGCCATTAAAGGTAGGGGAAGTGATTTCACTTCTGTCAGATATCACCCAAAAAAAATTTTTTTCTGTTAAAATGCTCTATTATAAGGTGTGGAAACCATATATGGAGTTTCCCCCTCCCCCATGTTAGCAGAGGAGCTAATAAAAGTTCCCCAGTTGGTGGCAAATTCTCCTCCAATCAGGATCGAGCAGCAGGTTCACATAGTGTAGCTACTGTTAGGCGCCCCTAGTGCACCAGGCTGGTACTACACGATGAATTTCAAATCACTTACCCTACCTTTAAACAACTGTTGTTAACTAGTGTCCAATCACATTTATTTCACAATTTCTTCTAGTTGTACTTGAATTGTACTGTAATTGTCCAAGCTTTTATCAGTTTTGTTGTAGGAGGCCAGGTTGTAGGCTACTGTAGGAATTTTACATTTCATTTATTCATTCACTATTGTATGGACCCGGGGCAAAAGCACCCCCTCAGATAATTTCTCAAAAATATGTTCCTTCTTCTGCATATTGTTCTGACTCCTTATTGCTGCTTGCTTGGTCACGTTTTATTGCTGCTTGCAGCTATATTATTAACATTGATTTTACAATATAAATTGGGGTCCCAGAGACAGAAATGCCATTAAATGGGTTCTGTTGACTAATATTCATGTCAAACTCACTGTTAGCCCCTGGCATATGTTTTTTTTTAATCGGGGGTCTGCAGGCTAATTAGCATGAAGTTAGGTCCTTGACATGAAAAGTTTGGGAACCAATGTCTTTTGTAATAATAATCAAAATCTAACATAACTGCTGTAGTACGTTGTAATTAAAGCTTTCAGATAAATATAGTGGAGTAAATGTGCAATATTACAGTCTGAGATGTAGCGCAGTAGAAGTTAAAGTATGCCTAATGGAAATTGGAAATACCCCAGTAAAGTACCTCAGCATTTTACTTCACTATAGTGCATGAGTAAATGTACTTATACACATTCCACCAATGTACAACGGACACATCCTCAGTATCGTTTGAAGCCATGAAATCATAACAGTGTCATCAGTTCACTAATTCATCCATGCTCTTTGTTGCAAGAGACCCACACTGATGTTGCGCTCATGACCATGTAAGGTGAACTGAATTTAACACTTCAATTGAAGACAAACATTATAGCTACAGAGGTGTTTCATCATGGCAAAGGGACGCACAAGTCTGATCTAGGAACTACATTTTTTTACCTTGACAATCGACTAAGAACTCAAGATGTTAAATTTAACGCAATAATTCATGGTGTGCTTTGGATTTAATTACCTGATTAAAACACTTTTAATAATCAATTTCACAGACTTTGACGGTTTAATTAGCAATTCCATAAAAGGAAGGAGCAATTTATCCGCAATTGAATTTTGTCGATCCAGTTAAGACAACAAATGACTCTCGTGCAAATAGTCTCATAGCCATGAGAGCCATTTGATGAGGGCGCCTTTTAACGATATACTAGACAACGCAGATAGCCATCGATAGTGGTTGGGTTTGTTATTTTTCATTGAATAATTGATGCTTCATTATTGCAGGGGTCCACAATTTGTTCTGCTAAGCATCAGCGTCCTGTCACCAAACCACCCCTCCCTGCCTCACTTAATCTCTGTCTCTCGTTGGACCAGGCAGGTTTAATAAAGTCTATTAGACTCTGATCAACAAAACGATCCCCTTCAATGCAATTAACAGCAGGGGGACGGAGACAGATCCTAGGACTGCATTTTAATCGACACGCTATATCCGCCACCCATCGCACTCGCATGAGAGAGGAGGGAGAAACCTCAGAAGACGAGACGAGATTCGCAGCTTATTAGCGAGATGAAAGTAGGGGAAGCGGAGCACGAAACGCACTAATCCCGACCGTTTTGTACCGTCTGTCTGTTGGCATTTCCAATGAGGCATTAGGGGATAAACGCTCTGTGCATCCTGTCTTCCCTAACACACACCCCATCCCTCTGCATCCTGTGTGTGTGCGTGAGTGTGCGTGTGTGTTTTGTAAAACTGCTGAGACCCACAGGAGAGATGAACAGCACAGGGAGTAGAAGAACAACAAATAAAACAAACATACAAACAAACAAACAAATGATGACTAAATGGGTGTTTTCTTCCCCAGCTGTATTCCCTTTAAAAGCTGCACCCGTCTCACTTTAACAAAGCTCTTACATGCCGACAAGAAGAAAACAGAGAGAGAGAGATGAGATGAAGAGGTAATGAGTGAAAAAGTGTAATAGACTCGAAGAAACAGAGAAGGGTGGGAGAGAGAGAGAACAATCTAAGAAAAATAATGTAGGCCTTAGGATGCCGCAAACATTTTCCTTCACTTGATGAATTGAATGGGAAGAGAGATCTTCTCTCCCTCCTGCCTGCTCGTTTAGAAGCATATGAGAGTAATATGCTGCCGGAGCACGACATTTAAACCTCTTATAGATATGTCAAAGCAGATTCATCTTCACATACTGTCTCCTACCCCCCACCACCACCACCACCACGCACACACTCCACTTTATTGCAATGACCCATTCTGAGGACAAAACCCTTTTTGCCTCAGACAGTAGTGCCATCCCCAATTCCTTTGTGTGTTTGTGTGTCTGTCCGTGCATCCGTGCCAGCGTGTGGCCGTAGGTGGTGGTATTCGTCACGTGTTTGCAGTGCCATGTACATGAACACTACACACAGTCACACACACAGCAGGGTGACTGCTTGTGAAGGCGAAAGAGCGGGAGGGGGGGAGAGAGAGAGAGAGCAGGACTGTACAGTGTGTGATGTGTGTTCCTGCATGTGTTCCGGTGCAGAGAGGGTGATTCATCACAGTGAGGGTTGAGGTGTACAGTAGTGCTCTCCAGTATGATGAATGGCTCATAATATGCAGCTCCGCCTCCCTCTCCTCCTCTCTTCTGTTTCTCTCTCGCTCCCTCTCACACACACGCACACACGCACGAGTGCAGACAGGCGCGCAGCACACACACACAACCCCAATCTGCACTTCTCAGTAAAAGAGTCCACCAAAATGTTCTTGCCCTCCCCACAAATGAGAAGAAATGATCTGCCTGCCTGCACACGATAGACTTATCACTCGGCCACCCTCTGTGCTAGTGTGGCGCGCACGCAGTCATGCATGCATGCATGAGTTTGTAGTACCATGTGAATTTCTATGTTGTCTGATCACTGGGGCGAGCTGTTGGGGAAAAGAGTAGACAGTGGCCTCTTTGGCGCTGTACACAGTGCACTGAAAAGATACTGCTCTCTCCGTTACAGGCTCCCAATTCATTTTATTATCTAAACTTTCTCATCCCACGATTTCCTGACCCAGTTTTTTCACTGATGTGTCAATTATCTAATGTGATCCTGAGCTCTACAGACTCTGCCAGTCCCATGGCAGACTGCATTCATACAGTGTCCAAGTTGCCTCTTTACACATGACAGAGGGAATTTCCCCCATTGTATGTGGCGGATGGAGGGAACATGTTACTCCAACCAGTTCATTTCCTTTCCATCACATGCCCCGGTTGGCCAGGGGGAGCGATTACTGCATGTTTATTGTGAGGCTACAGGACATTAGGAGAACATGCAAACTCAACTGATGATGTGCAGGAGGAGACACCAGCACCCACACCAACGCCAGAGGGAATTGAACCCAGTACCTTCTAGCTGTAAGGCGACAGCACTACCAACTGTGCCACCGTGCCCCTGCAATTCATTTTCAGCGGGAGTCACTGCGTTTCACTTATCAGCTCTGTGAAACCCAGCGCCTCCCACTGAAAATGAATTGCCCCTCTAGCCGGGAAAACACAGAGAGCAATTTTGTTTCAATAGTTTGTATGGGGCCTTACAGAACCACGGTGGAGGTTATGGATTTGTGTTTACACACACACACACACACACACGCACACAGGCCAATTGGGGGGTGAAGGTGGGTGGAGTGGGTGATAATTGTTACTGCACAGTGCACACAATCCCGCAAGGTGGAGCGGTACTTGTCAGCATGGAGTGATTTCTCTAAACACAGAATACACCGTGGCAGAGAGAAGACAGACTATAGCACCCACTGCACAAAACGAAATGGAAACCGAGCTACACTTCCTAATGTCCATTTTTCCAATACACCAAAGACACATACCGTAATCCCCACAGATTACAGATCCGCTGTGATACGAGAAGGATGGAACACAACCACCCTAAAGACTAATCATTGTGTGTATTCTTGCCCTTAGTGATATTGGTATATACAATTGTTTTATTGAATATTCTGTACGTGATTTTTGCCTTGATTGCATTGTTGTGCTGTTGTATTGTGCTTTGGGCAATGTAATGTGTATACTGTGTAGAACTCAGTAACCTCAGTAAAACCTAGGCCTAAGGCTAAATTACTGCTGGCGGAGGCAGAGACTCAAGATATTCAACGTGCCGCGGCAGATTGTGTATCTGCTGCGGCATTTGCCTCTGCCATAAATTGATTTCACCCCTCCTGCATGTTTTATCATGCCAATAAAGCCTTTTGAATTGAAATTGAATTGAATCGCTGGGAGTACAGATCTAAGGGTCTACTCCCTCCCACTATGCATAGAAACAGGTAAAGGGGCAGCAGGAGATAGAGGGAGCGAAGGGGGTCTTTCTACCAATAAACTGGGGGCCTTATTTGTTTCCCTGCTCTGTTTGGGTCTCAGTGGTGGTGATTTTAGGGTTTAGGCTATAGGGAAAATCATCAAACACTGCATGTGATCTATGGCGTGCTGCTGGAACGAGTGAGTAGTTTACTACACTTTCTCGGGTGTTAAAAAAGGTGGCAGTAAAAGCGATTTACGAGCCCGCCTCAAATAAAACCCCACGCAAGATAATAACGTGCAGCGGCGTATGTTTTATATCGAACGCAAAACTACAACTACACAAGGGCGATAGATGGCACCACAGCAACGGTTGTTAATCACCAGTACCAATTGTGAGGGCTATATTATCTATACATGCGTATTGGGGCAAGGATAATCATGTCGTAATATGTGAACAACTCTCCTCAGACTGGAGCCAGAAAACCAAGATTCTTAAGCTGGAGCTGTTTCCATGAAGGCAATTATTTGGGGGAAGGGGGGGGGGGGGGGTGTCAGTGAGTGGAAGATACATACAAATATCAACTTTCCTTGAATCACATTAGATAATTCACACATTCGTGAAAAAATGGTCAAAAATCGTGGGGTAAAAATTAATTCAGAGCTGGTAACAGAAAGCAATTTTGTTTCAGTGCAGTGTGTACAGTGCCAAAGAGTCTACTCTTTCAGCAACAGCTTCCCCAGTGATCAGACAACATAGAAATTCACATGGTGCAAACTCATGCATGCATGAGTAGAGGCAGTGTTTTAGCCAATCACGGCACAGCAGTCTCCAGCAGAGTGGAGGAGAGGTGGAGTTAGATTCTGTTTTTAAACAAATCTGTTTACAAATATAGTGTTTGTACACATTAAAGTTGCCTCTATTACCTTTAAGTACATTTTTATGCCAACTACTTTTTACACAAGTATGCCTAGGAATTCTGGACATTTGCTCACAATAATTCATTAATAAATACACAAATATAGTCTCTATAAGCTCACAGCAGCTCCCCTTTGTCCGCAGTGTGAACTTTACTTCACTTTTAGTGAAGTAAACCAACTTTTTTCATATGAGACTGATTTTTTTTATTTTTATTTGTACTGTATATGCCGGATGTTTTCAAACCTGCACAAGAAGCATTTCTGGCTCCTGGCAGCGCCAGCAGTGCCACCCCACCGCATGCTATATGTACGTATATTGAACTTTCTATATTTTAATTGTCTACGGCTTCCTGTTACAGAGGCCTGTTCTGTACTATGTGTTCCCTTCCTCGCCATGCAGCGCTATATTCTCTCTCTTCACCCCACTATTCTAAAACTTCCTTTCCGCGGCAACAATAAGCTATTGCTCATCCAAGGCGAGAACTTTTCACCCACTCTATTCGCACCTGTGATTGGGGGGCGACAATGTGACAAACGGAGGAGCGATTTCACTTCCTTCCTTCCTGCGCGACGTCTCACTCACCCTCGTCGCCGTCGTTAGCACTGACAGTCAGGACGGGGAAGCCCACGTCTGCATCCTCATCCACCGCCACTTCATAGGCCGCCTGAGCAAACGCCGGCTTGTTATCGTTCACGTCGCTGATGAAAACACGCACATATGCCGTGTCTGACAGGCGTGGAAGGAAGACAAGAGAGGAGATGTGGGGGGGGGGGGGGGGGGGGGGGGGGTAACACCAGAGAGGCACGTGGGAAAGAGAGAAAAGCGAGAGATTAGAGAAAGGAGATAGGAAAATATATAATAAAAAACATGAGGCTGTTCTTATTCTGTCAGCCCGAACATGCACATTTGTCTGTCAATCCCCCCTCCAAGCCTTGTCGCCATGCGCACCCACACCCACGCACGCTCCCACACACATACACGGTATATAGATTAAGTATTATGTAGGCAAGTGCACAGGACACACACACACACACACACACACACACACACACACACACACACACACACACACACACACACACACACACACACACACACACACACACACACACACACACACACACACACACACACACACACAGAAAGTCGACTTCCACTTGGCCAATTTTTTTATCATTTCATGAATCTGTCTCTATCACATTCTTTATCTCTCTCTGTGTGCCTCTGTCATTCTAATCCTTGTGGGCGTCTGAGTTTTTCTTCTTCTTTCAAACAGAGGAAAACCCTGAGCAGAGCTTGGCAGTGAAAGCACCCTGAGGTGAGAGGTGTAAAAGGGGTTGCTCAAAGAAGGGAGAGAGAGAGAGAGGCGAGAGATAAGGGCGAACCAATATGATATGCTCCCTTTGATATTGGAATCAAAAGGAACATAATTTGCAATACTCTCTCTCTGAGATGAGATAAATTATTTAAGCCGCGGTATAGCGAGGCCGGCTTACAGATTGTTGCGCGCCACGGATCGCGAAAGCAAACGCAGCCCTCGGAGTACTAAGAAAACAAGTCACAGCCGCCCAGGATTCAACAACGTGTTCAGAATAATGCAGCATGGGGGAGAGAAGGAGAGGGAGAGAGAGAGACAGAGAGAGACAGAGAGAGAGAGAGAGAGAGAGAGAGAGAGAGAGAGAGAGAGAGAGAGAGAGAGAGAGAGAGAGAGAGAGAGAGAGAGAGAGACTCTGAGTTGATTTTGCAGGTTAATCGGATTTCATCTACATGTTGACATGTACCATAATTTAGACAAGCTTTTTATTGTTTATTGCAACCATTCACTTGTTAACCACTTTTACTGAGACCTATACCTGTGTGTCTCCCTGTAACCAGACCCATAAGAGTATAGTTCGAGGGATCTACAAGCAATGGGGGCTTGTAGATCACCTAAAGTATTTTGATTTAAATGTTTCTAATCTTGTACAGGAAAACATGCCATATTTTGGACATAGTTCAAATGGTGATTAATCATGATTAAATTAATTTTGAAGCTGTGATTAATCTGAATAAAATTCAACAACCATCATTCAATAGCCCTATTGGTGACACAATCTCAGCTGTGACAGCTTGCTGCCACCCTGTCCGTTCATCCATCCATCCATGCAATCTTGTGGTGGAATCCTTTACCTCCATGTTTCTGTCACTCATGACCATGACCTCTACAGTGGCCAAAGGTGCCCGTTTTGCCCCTGCTTCTGCCCCGGACCTATACCTTGCCCTGCCCCTATTCCCCCTCAGGTGATCTCATACTCTGCCTTCTACTTGAGGCCAAGAGTTTGATTGCCCTGACAGGTGCAGTCACCTGTGAGGAGCAGCTGGGCCTGGTTGTGTGATGAGCTCCTGAGACTATTACACCTTGGCATCAATACTGGACCATATTCACATAGCAGACATTGTTCGGTCTGTCCTAGGTAATTATGTAATTATGGCTGCACCTGAGCGCACTCGCCTATTAGTTCGCATTGTACAGCGTAGGGATGGTCGGGAAACCGGATATCCAACCATTAAGAAACATCTGAATATTGGTTTTGTGGCTAATTTGCATAACAATACATGTGTATTTTTTAAATCCCTTTATTTTATTTTTGTTAGCCGTTATTTGCGCTCTGACAAAGATGAACTATTCCATTTGTCCCTCTTTCCGGCGCTTCTGATCACTCAATGTCGCAACTCTTCTATGGCTCTGTCGACCGAACAGCTGTGGTTGGCCTGCTGCCAGCATCCACACGACGCTTGTCAAAACTAAAACCGATACAAGTGAGAGTGGGACAATGCACACGATTACCGCAACATGTGTTCATGTTGTTGGTGGATAAATTGTGATGTTATTAAATCCATAGAGCCACGTCCGCCTCTTTCCACACTGACAGGGCTATTGGACGAAGTTAGTCAGGTGCTAACTTATCACAAGTGAGATGGTGTTTATTCTCAGCTGTTTATCCTTCGTTTATCTTCATAAAAAAGTAGTCCAAGTATAGGTTGTTCCGATCAGGAGTGGAAACGACCAGCCTTGTGTTTATAGACTAGACTTGTAGAGCCATATCTGCAGATCACAACATGTGTTTATTGATTATTAAGGTTAATATTTCATTCTTTTGTCCCTCATTCTTGAGATGAGGGACAAAAGTAGAAAAAAACATGTCCCAGACATACAGCCACATGAATATCTATTCTAAATGAACATAGATGTTACCAACTGAGCAAATAATATACAAAGTACATTTTTATTCATATTTTCCATTAAATATCTCATTTCAGACGTGTGTCCCCAGTCTGTCAACTCTGTCAGGTTTTTTTAAGTCTTAAATTAATCAGAAAATAAAATTGACAGTTTTATCCTGTAGATTCATTTTCCATGTCTTGTATATATTTGTTGCAACAGTGAAGCACCAGGTCCAACAAACATTAAGTTGATTGATATTTTAAACAAACAATGAGGACACACTGTGGTCACAACTCAACTTGTCAACTCTTGACATTATTATGATCTTTGTTAATAATTTCAATAAAATGTTTATTGTTTTTATTTAATGGTTAGGTGTAGCTAACAACTCAGGTAAAAACCAAATGGTTCATTTGTACTATAGCTGGTTAAGATGAAAACATATTCAATCTTTCTTGTCAACTCCGTCAGATGTCAACTACGGAGTTGACGTGAATCTGGGATATAATACTTTCAGAAAAAAACTTCTGCTCATTTTATGGTCTACCCAGTCTCCTCCTAATAAGTGAGAGGGCCATGGAATTTCATTTACAATATTCATTTACTATATTGTTTTGTAAAATGTAGCCGCCTCCATTTTTGAACACGCCCACCCAAATGAATAAAACAATATTTTAAAAATAAATAAAAGAAAACCAAAGAAAGCCTTGCTGTAACTACTAATGTACTTGTCTGCCATTTCAATCATTTTAGAAAAGTAAATATTTGCATATCTGAGTCACATCACATAATTTGCATCAAACTTGCCAACTACGTCAGATGTTGGTCACATGATGTTTTAGTTACTTTACAAAGAAGTAGACAAATTAATGTCAAATATTTCAGCTTAACTATTGAAACACCAACTGAAATATTATGTAATGACATCTTTTTTGTTTTTTACATCTTTACATCATTTCATCTCATAATGTTGAAAGTAAAGGTAGAAAATAATGAAATAAAAAAGGATGTTTCATATTAGTGTGATATTTGAACAAAATAATATGAAATGCACTTCATGACTGATTTGATTACTGAAAGCCATTATAACCTGGACCCAGCCATTATAACATGGACCCCTCACGGGTCCATTTGGGTCCGTGAGGGTCCATTTGGTTTCATTTTACACTCTCAAGAGTTAGATTACATTTAAACGTCTGAATTACTTAATTTTCAAGAATCAAGGCAATTCAAGACAAAAGGTAGAATAATTATTATGTGGACAACATTTTGCCATATCTATCAGTGGACAAAAACTTGACAATCCTTAGTTTTAGTTTTGGGTCTGAGACTAAACTCAACATCAAAGGTGGTCCGTGTCTAAAATGTAGAATAAATGGTGAGCCATGGTATGAAAAAAGTTGAACACTGAACTAGGCCATCTTATTATCAAATTAAATAGTGTAGTTTGAAGAAAAGAACTTTATTCCTACACATTCACAATGAGAGACTGCTGACAAGAAGGATTTGAGTCCAACCTGAACAAGGAAGTGTTGGCTGCATTTGGCCTATTTCGGCATAGTAAAGAGGAAAGGGATGCATTACTATTATTTTCAGGTTTGGACTTTATTCCCAATAGGAATAAAGTTTGCGGTTGCACATGGCTATGGGCTGCTATAATTTTGAACAAAATAGAAAAAAAAGAGTGAGAGAAAAGAACAAAACACAGCTAAAATAGTTCATTTTTGGAACCCTGAACTTTAGTTCAAAATATTGAATTCTGTACTACGAATGGAACTAGTTAATTTTAAATTTGTGAACTGTGAACTGAACTAGTTCATAAAAAAGTGAACTCTCTCAACACTGATTCAGGGCCCTGTTTTGGTCAAACATACTTCATTATTTTCTAGACTGAAGCAGGGCAGAGTACACACACAATGAATTGGCGATGTGGGTGAGGTGGATTCAATCATAACTAATTAAATGATCAATTTGTGTTACCTCTAAGAGCAGTGCACTTTGCTCAGTACAAGGGCATAATGCAATACTAACATCACAGAAGAAAAGCCTTGGAACCATAATTTCTCCTCAGAACAAACTGATGTCCTTGAGTGGGAGGTGCAGAGTCATCATCAACAACAACAACAACAACAACAACACATTGGCACAACTCCGAGCAGACTGCTAAGAGCAGACAATGTCAAATTAACTCGGGAGGAAATAACAAATGCAGCTAATGCATGTAACGCTGGTCAGCCTGTGAGACACGTAAATCTCTGTTTGTAATAAGCCCAATACGTATTCGGCAGCGATACGCAACAGGCCATCTGCTGACTGCTGAGCAGACCGTCGCAACCTGATGCACTTTTTTTTTCTCCTTTTTTTTGCACTGGATCATTGCCATCATTGCATTGGGTTAGGAACCTATTCAAATATGTCTTTCATTTAGAAGGCCAGATTGAAAAAGGGTAGCATCCTATTAAATGAAGAAAACTATGTCTGATTGCTTTTCTCCACTGTGGTTTTAGCAATCAATATCTCCATCTCTTTCTCTTACGTACAATCAATTGCACTTCCTGCATCATGTAGGGAGTAAGGGAGCTGATTGTTCACTTTTCACAAATTTAAAGGTATATTCAGTGAGTTCACTTAATTCAAAAGTCACTTTTTTGTGATAATCCTCCCTACTAGAGTATGCTGACCAAACAATTAGTTCCTCCCAGCTCCCAGTGAAGCACAGGGGACATAAAAAATAGTTTCAGGCTGGGTGGCAATGCCTTCCAATCAGGATCGAGGAGGGCGGGCATTTATTTATTTTTCATTTATTTATTTCTCCAAATCACCCAACTCAATGGCTGCTCCTTAAAGCTGTTTATTATTGGGATCTCTAGTATGAAACTGCCTTCCGCAGTTCAAAGACGCACAACACCATGGAGGCGTGGGAATCAACGGTGCAAAGTTATAAAGGACTTTGATTTAAATGCATGACAAGCAGCAGAGCCAGCAAGGCCGTTGTAGTTGTGTACAGTCAATAAACCGTTGAAGGTTTAATTACACAACGGCGTCGGCAAGGACCCACAGTGGCACTCTGCACACTACAGTGACATAACAACCAATTGGTGGATGGGGGGCATTTATGCGGTTATGTGGCCACTTCTCATGCATTTTTCACAGTACTGACTGAGGCTATGGGATCGGATAGTGACTGTTCCAAGTCTGCACGTAGTTCAGATATTATGTTTTGGATGCAGCGTAAAACATAAGCAGGGTTGTGGGAACTCTTCGATGTCTGTCTCTGGGCGAAGCTCTACCAACTGAAGTGAGACAAAATAAAGGAGCGTTCTTCCTATACAGCTGGTGCAGAGGATGGCATAATTCATGTACATCGCTGACTCTATAGCAAGTCATTCCTCCCACACCAGCGTACTGTGAATACCACAACATACCAAAGGTATGCAGGTAGGGAAACATATGCTGCCTCTGGAAATGGTCCATTCACCCATTTGATGCAGACTTTTAAAAATAAAAGTTTGACCCAGTGTCAATTCTCATTTAATCCTGGGCACAACACTTTCTCTGCCAAGCTGGGGATGGCAACAGACTGGCCTCATACTTCCTATATGCACGATATACAAGCCAGTTGCTTTCCCCTCCATCAGTGACATCGGCTGCCCAGGAGGAGGCAGCCTAGATTACTGCATGCTTTTTTGTGAGCCTACACTAGAGGACACAGGGATAATATGCAAACCCCCAAAAGGCCCTTTTGGTGGCCCACCTCGCATATGGGTACTGATGATACGGATATGCCCCCAACGCCCACGGGAATAGATTAATTTGTGTCAGATTTTCTTTTACCCACTGGAAGTAGCTTTGTCAATGCCTGGCTCTGCTGGTTGGTACACAAAGCCATTAGTTTCCCATTCTGTAGCCTAACCAACTCCACTTCTTCTGTCAACCAAATCAAAACAACCATGACCTACCTGCACAATGTGTGTTTACACAGGCTTGTATTAGTGGATGGCAGTCACAAAGCACACGCGTATCCTTGTGCTCCTCTAGCCGAGCAGAAATCACAAACATGTTCATTATCTGTTTGTATCCTGATGTAACATTCATACATAAATAAAATGAATCATCTTCACCTTGGGCTCCACTCACACACACTGCTTAATATTTGTTTATATCTGTGGAGTTCACACTGTCTAACATATCATAATGAGCAAAACTTGGACAGACTGCATTAATATATTCAATATTATTCATGAATAGCTTTACGTCTGCTTCATCATTGGCTTGCCTCTCTTTGTCTCTCTCTATAAAACGTTGGGGCACAGACGCTTGCACGGTAAAAAGATCTGCAGTGTTCATTTGCCCACTCACACACTCACACACCGTGCAAGCTATAGTACTGAGGATTTTAATGTGTGTGTGCATGCATTAATCTGGCAGGAGGTTGACAAGAAGAAATGGCCTCGAGTCCTCAGAGAAAGAGAGGCACAGATGTGTTTATGCATGTGAGAAGTAGAAGGAGAGAGATAGATCTAGAGGGAGAGAGAGAGAGAGAGAGAGAGAGAGAGAGAGAGAGAGAGAGAGAGAGAGAGAGAGAGAGAGAGAGAGAGAGAGCTAGCTTATGGCTCCTGCTCCCCTCAATGAAGACTTTTAAATGAACCCTAAATGACATCTAGAGACCAGCTGTCTAAAAGCTACAGCATATATTCCTCTCTGTCTCCACTCCAATTGCCCTTATTTTTAATACCATTGCGACCCTCACCATGAGTAGGCATATTCAATTAGAAGCTAGTCCTTGTCATTAAAAGCACTGCTACAGCCTCTAGGGAATTGGAATTACTTCCGTAGAGTTCATCTATATAAGCAAATAATTGTCATAATAATCCATTAAGCGCTCTTGTTCCACAAATAGCTGACCTCGGCATTCCATGATATTATGGATCTGCATGTATCCCCGATCAGTTGGCTAGAGCTGTCGCTGACCCTGAGCAGCATGGGCCAATTTCCATTCAAATCATGCACAGTGTACATTTACCACGTGATAGTGTTTTACCTTACTGAATATGTACACACGTGTACGGACACGCACATAGACACATACTGTACACGCACGCACGCACGCACGCACACACACACACACACACACACACACACACACACACACACACACACACACACACACACACACACACACACACACACACACACACACACACACACACACACACACACACACACACACACGTCGGACTAGGAGAAGCTCACTGTGCCCTACCAGAGTTGGGCTGTCCATGTTTCCCAGGCCGGGCAGACTCCCAACCATCCACAGACTGGACCTCCAGCAGGTAGGAGCCTTTGGTTTCGCGGTCAAACACGGTTTCAGTGTAGATGGAGCCCAGCTCTGGGTCAATGCGGAAGTACTGGTGGTCCCCACTGCGGTCGGCCAGCAACGAGTAGGAGATCTGGTCAAAGCAAATCAAGTCAAAACCATAGCAGAGGAACAGCCGAAAAAAAAAAAAAAAAAAAACAATCTGCCAGTGTATACTTTCGCTTTCATATTAATTGTTAATAGTAATATAGTAAGAGCTAGCATCAATTTCTTTATTGAGCTCCTACCATGGAAGTGGATGCAGTAGGAAACATTTTCTTGACTGACAACAGTGGAAGAATTCAAGTGTTACTGTGAAAAACAACTGTTTTTACATTCGGTATACTTTTTAACTAGCGACATTTTGATAACTTCTCCACCACCAATTAAAATGAAAATAAGTGATGTGCCTGGAGAAGCAGGTGTTCTGATCACATCCTCCACGAGCCGTGAGGACCTGAGACTGCTCCAGCCATCCTCTCTCTCAATTTCCTGTCTCTCTAAAACACTGTTCTGTTTAATAATGTGGAGAAGCAACTGGAAATAAATTGCTGTTCACCAGCCGGCAGCTTGTAAAATTATAGATTTTCTCATTCGAACTGGACCACAGTATTTGTAAATGATGAAAGCCAAGGCATTTATTTCAGTCTTGAGGGGAGAAAAAGTCATAAAATCTAGTTTGTTTCAGTGACCTCTGACTATTTTCCACTAAAGGTTTTGTTGGGAATGTTCCTTTAGACGTTTCCAAAACAAAATAACTTTTAGTCTACCTCACATAACAATAAAGTACAACCTTGAACCTTGAACACTGATCTATTATAATTTCCCAGTGCCTTCTAGTTCTGGAACAACCTTGTGCCAAATTTGAACGCAGTATAAAGCGCACACGGTGGGCTTTATAAGGGCTTTTGTTTTAATGATGTGCATAAGACAATGAAGTAAGTAGTGCTTGTGGTCTACAAAGGGGAAAGAAGTCAGAAACTGAGCGTTCATGCGCTGTTCATGCAGCCTGAATAGGGACAAACTCGAGTTGGAAATACATTGTTTTTCAATGAGGGCAGTGCAAATAAGAGCTATTTGATTTGATGAGTTTGAAAACATTGTACAATGAAAACTAAAGTCTCTGTAAAGTTCATGTTGTACTGTTACTAGAAGGAGAAGAAAAGGAGAAGAAAAAAAGACCTTGTGCTTACTATATAGGTCTTTAATGAGGTGTTGCTTCCCGATTCGGCACGGGAGAGGGGGTGGGGTGGAGGGGTGAGTATATTTTAGCCGGACCAACTTGTAATTTCCGCATACTGGTATTATAGTTAGAATAGAATAGTTAGCTTTTGCCACCAAAAGCAGGCAATCACCACCACAGCCTGCCATGATGCATTTACCCCAGCGGCTGGGGCCGAGAGGCAGTGCATCTCCCTTGGGTTTACCCGGCCTCAAAAAGATCCTGCTACGCCAGGATATATTGCATAAAGACTTGAAATTGCTACAAAATAGGTTCATTTACTGTCTGTGGAGTCTTTGGCTGCAACGCTGTCCATTCCTTTTTGGTCAGTGCTTCCCACCCATGAATATAGTAAATTGTGTTCACTAAAGCACCTGTCCAAGCCAGAGGCACCTACTCTCAACCTAGTGTCCACAGGTGTGGCCATCGAGTATCTTTGCCATGCCACTTTACAGAAAACATGAAATTTATATCTCTGGTATGTTCTCACAGCGAATACCACACTGCACGATATTTGTACTGATTAGGTCGGTGAGAGCTGTCGGGGAGCTCTCACCGACAAGAAAGAGAGAGGGATGTCCTACTACTAGACCATATAAGACTGTGTGAAAAAATGAAACATATAATCGTAGCTAGAATGTCTAAGGATGTTTTCAGTTAATGAGCCCTTCACTAAGCTTGACCAGCAAAACCTGACCTGGATAACAACCATTTGTATTGGCATTGGACAGTGACTAAACCCCCACCCCTTAAGGGTGCAGTTTTGAGAAGGGCTCATTGTCTAAAATAGTCTATAACAATATCATGTATCAAGTGTCCTCTCCTTCCAGAAATAAGGTTGGAAACAATAATACTCCAAAGCCTGTGTATCCACAAATACACATATTTGTGGTGTATTTGTGTACCCACAAATATACATATTTGGCTGTGTTGATGTCATGAACACACTGTATTTAGTCACTCAATATAATGTGTTTCTGATGCCCTGCCGCGCTGGTGATCTGCTTGAGGTATTGTAGGCCGTAATGTAGGTGAAAGTTTGCGCATAACCTCCAGCTACGTCTTGCTTACAAACTATTCCTATTCATTCATACCATCATCTTGCTCATTTCTCTATGAGTCATGACTCATAACTCCCACATGACTCGCATCCTCTATGAACGTTATGCATGGTACACAGAACATCATCTGCACATGGTTAATAACCAGAACATGCTGTGTGTCACTATCTCGTTATCTTGCTCTCCGACCTCGCTGTGCTCAGTACCAACGGATAATGACACCAGGGTATCGATCGACTAACCCACGGATCAACCTGCTCTACTGTTGTTTCTTTTGAAAACCCTTTCTGTTCAGAAATTGTTCTAACCAGCTCTGCTCTAATCTCCCACAGAACAGAACCAGTCAGGATTCAAGCCCTTCAATCTCCCTTGATGCACTTTGTATCACTGGGACGGTTCTTCTTCCAGCTTTCATGGAAAGCAATATGTCAAATCCATATTCTCGTCTTACACCGGGACTCATTTCTGCCCACAAGCTCCTAACATCTCAAGACCTACAGTATATGACACTTGATCCAGTAGGTTTGCACTGTACAACATCTGGATCAGACGTGTATTCCTCACTGACCAGTCTGTCCAGGTCCTTGGCACTCGGTCATATCTAGGCACACCCAGGCCCCACTTCCCTCAGCCAGGTGGTTGTATTCTCGAAAGACTGTGAAGACCGACAGTTTTTTTTTTCCTCCAAGGCCAACCGCCTCCTCAATGAACATTTGAATTCTCTGCAATTTGTATTTACTCATAATTCCTTGCACTTGTCCTGTTTGCACCAAACCAATTTCCTGACACGTGTTCATGTCATTGTAATAAAGGCTTTTGATTCTGATTTATTGACTCCCTCCTTGTTGGTCAGCCTACAAACAACTTCAATCGATCCAGAATGCCGTGTCACACCTACCGGGATGGTTGTATCATAAGCTGTGCATATGGCCATTTTTTGAGCGTATTTAATGTAATGTTACTGTCTTCTATCTTTATCCAGACTATGGCTTCCATAAAAAGTGTGGTATAAAAGTTGAAAACAGGGTGCTATCCACCTTGCTCTACAGACCAGAGGTAGTAGAACGAACCACAATGCAGGGTTCAAGCAGATGTACATTAAAGTGCAAATAACATACATTCTGAAAAGTGTCACTCAATACTAATAGCATATTTTATATGTCCCTCAAGCATATTTCTAAAGGTTTGAGCCTCAATCACCACTTTGATATAACCAGTCTTGCCATTTCTTTCTGGACTTTGAAAGCAGTTTAGCTGGAGTACCACAATGTCCTGAGATGGTGGGGCGCTGATATGCAGATTGTTTTATATTTGAGTCATTAGAATATTGATGCTAGGTAAAAACAAAATGGTTTAAATTCCATGTCAACTTGGAAAATCAACAATGGTGGACATTGTAAACAAAGTGGAAATGTAGGTTTGAAACTGAAGACTGAAGGAGAGGAGGAATTATACAAAGTAGGGTGCATTGAAGACATCATCATGAGGCCGACATCTAACAAGCTGTTCCTGAGAGCAATTTTCATTAAAGCTCCTAATATTAAAGAATGATTGATCTTGGTTATTTGTGTTGATAGAAAATACACATGGGAGCACCAAAAACAATAAAAAATATAAAAATATATAAAAAGTTAAATTTCATGTTATTACCACTTTAGAATATATTTTTACAATCTCCATTTCTGCTCATCTACACTGTAGATAGGTTGGTTCACAGTAGGACATATTTACATGTGACGACTGCACAGGCGACTCATTTTCAGAGCTAACAAAGTGCAGACTGTTATCCAACATGTCTGTGTTGAGAGACGATTTGCTATGACACACTGGCCATCCCTCCAAGCATCCCAGACTCTTCCTCCTGTCTCCCAAGCTGTGAAATGAACTCTCCCCCACCCCAGTCAGGGCTACACACTCCCTGCTTCAGAGTCTACAATTACATCAGCCCTCTAGCACTCCTCTGTCCTTGCATGACTGTTTGTATGTTATAGTAATACTGTGCAGATGAACTGTAGCTTGTGTTACATTGCAGTCATGGGTTTGCATACAACTAATCGCAAGTTAAGTGATCGGTTCTCGGCCGTCAACCGACTACCGTCCTGCCGCTGATGGAATACCGACTACCGTCCATTGGAGAATTGTGATTGGACAGAATCCTCTCCTCTCCTCTCCTCTCCTCTCCTCTCCTCTCCTCTCCTCTCCTCTCCTCTCCTCTCCTCTCCTCCCAGCTCCTCTCCTCTCCTCCAGCTCCTCTCCTCTCCTCCCAGCTCCTCTCCTCTCCTCCCAGCTCCTCTCCTCTCCTCTCCTCTCCTCTCCTCTCCTCTCCTCTCCTCTCCTCTCCTCTCCTCTCCTCTCCTCTCCTCTCCTCTCCTCTCCTCTCCTCATATTTTATCTTTGGACGACATCGGAGATAGCCAATCAAAGTCCTGTGTTGCTATGATCCTCTCCTCTCCTCTCCTCTCCTCTCCTCTCTCTCCTCTCCTCTCCTCTCCTCTCCTCTCCTCTATCTTTGGACGACATCGGAGATAGCCAATCAAAGTCCTGTGTTGCTATGATTATCCTCTCCTCTCCTCTCCTCTCCTCTCCTCTCCTCTCCTCTCCTCTCCTCTCCTCTCCTCTCCTCTCCTCTCCTCTCCTCTCCTCTCACTCTGCTTGTGCAAAAGTAGGCCATGGTCTACTTGTGGTCTAAACTGTGCAAGTTGGCGCACTACTGTGTGCAGATGTAATTTTAGTTATATTGTATAGATAGCATGTTGTTTAGACAGATTCTAGGTTTGATGTTCACACCAGCTGTAGAATATTCATCGTTTCCAAAGAGCTTTGTGAGCAGTGGAGGCAAGACACCACAGATGTTGATTCTATTCAAAATTCTAAAAAGGAAATGTCACAGGTTCAAAAGCCTATATGGAGAAAAACATAATTACTGCAATCAGATGAAAAACACTACAGGCCTAATTATTATGATTTAGAAAATGTAGTGTTCTGGGCTTAACATCATGCACTATTAATTGTTTTTCTACATTTATCATGTTGTTTTTGTCGATAAAGGTCCACGTAATTTATTTTGCATATTGTAAATCACTCTGGATAAGAACTTGAGGTAAACTCCTAAATTGTACATTGTTAATTGCCAATTACATTACATTGTATTCAATAAAATTTTGTACAAATCATACCGTGCAATTTCCGAGCTTCAAGTAGCAATAGAAATAACACAATACAAATAGAAATGCTGTATGGCTTTTTTGAGTCCTGTTCAGGACGACCTTTGCTGCATGTCTCTCGCCTTGTCTCCTATCTCCCTTGTCCCTGTCTCTCTTCACTTGATACTATCAATGAAGGCAGAAAAAGCCAAAACAAATAAACCAAGAAAAAAAGAGGAAAAAATGCTGTCTGGCCCATATTCAAACCTTTACTTGGGTGAATGTACAAAAGTATAGGAATCAGTACAGTACTAAATTAAAAATAAATAAGTAAGTAAATGAATGAATGAATAAATAATCTGCAAGCTCACGACCTGTTGCATGAAGTGGTACTGCAGTTTTCAAATATCCAAAAGTATAAATGATCAACAAATGGTGTAACTGTAACTGTGAATGAAGCAAAAATTGAAAAAGCACTCAAGTTTACTCAAGTATACTTGAGTAAACATACTATGCTGCTGCTTGCTGAGGCTGCTATTTAAAACACACGAGTGGAAGTAATGTGTTGCCGGAGCACCAGCCAGTCAAATACCTCAAAGTGCGTTGTAACAAGCAGGCGACAGCCTGACATATTTTCCGGAAGTGTGTTATTTGTCTATGCTATGGGACCTGGCAACTACTTGCAGGCCAAGAGGCCATTGAAATGTGGGTGGAGGAATGTCACCCGAAAACACGATCATATTTTATCTTTGGACGACATCGGAGATAGCCAATCAAAGTCCTGTGTTGCTATGATTATACATCATACTCTACCACCAATATGAGGCCATGGGTAATGACAGCAGGAAACACCAACTAGGAGATACAGTATGTCAATATCTCCATGTGCCACACTTTGAACTATGACAGTGTACAACATGGACTGTTTACAACGATCTCACTTGCCTAAGACACACAAACATACACACAAACACGGATGCATGCACACACGCACACACACATGTGCTCACTTGATCAATCATTCTTCTACAGTATCAGTTGTGTACTGGCTTGGATCAATGGAACCAATAGGATACTTTCAGTGAATGTGTACCGTACACACGCATGCACGCACGCACGCACGCACGCACGCACGCACACACACACACACACACACACACACACACACACACACACACACACACACACACACACACACACACACACACATATATATGACATTAGTTGATATGTTATCATTAAAATCTGCTCCCATTTGCCCTGTCCAAATGGCACGCCAGTGGACTCCGGCCATAAGGTTGGGATTGGCTGTCTGCTCTAATGGTATTATTGTGAAGTTGGGAGGAGGTCTTAGTGTAGAGAGGCACTTAGGAAAGTATGGATTTCCTGTCTGCTCTGCAGAAGGCCAGGCCGAATTGATAAACATATGAGTTGAGAGGTGAAGAGGTGCACTCTCCTCAGCAGTGTGTGCATCTCTCCTAATCAGTTACCTCAATTGAGCACGCTGAAAGAGCAACACCATTTATAAGAGAGATGTTTGTCACACTCAGTGGGGGAAAAGTCCTGACTTTTTCTTTTTTTACTTACTAGTAAAAGTATAAAAAAGAACAATCTAGAAATTAACAATTACAAGTAAAAAAAAAAACAACAACCAAAAACAACACTATTTAACAATTGATTGGCATCAAAATAGTTTTAGTACACAGTACTCATTGAGTAGAAGTTCAAAATGTATAAAATATATTGTTAATTTTATTTTGTTTGTAGTTTATCAGTATGGGTGCCTACACAAAGTCTCTGTAATGGCCCGTCTTGTGTCCGTGCAGTGTTTATCAGTTCAGGATTAACAAATGTGCCTTTGAGTCATCTCAAGGTGGTTTTACTCAAACTCGGTCAAGCCCATGTCACCAGGTCTGTCTAGCATCTGACTGACAAGAAAATTACAATTGTAAACTAATTATTTGTCTCACGCCACTCTAAGCCCTCCCGGGGGAGGGGGGGGGGGGGGGGGGGGTATCCGAAAGTTATATTATCTGCTGTATTTCTTATCTCTCTTCATACTGTGCCAGTTGCAATCCACATCATAGTGTGCACAACATTCTGATTATTATGTTTTAATAAACTACACTTTATTTACATTGATCGTATGTTTTTGGAGTAAGTGCGGGTTTTCAGATCATATGTGTACAGTGTGTGTGTGTGTGTGTGTGTGTGTGTGTGTGTGTGTGTGTGTGTGTGTGTGTGTGTGTGTGTGTGTGTGTGTACCTTTCCATTGAGGCCCAGGTCCATGTCGTTTGCAGAAACTTGGAAAACCTGAGTCCCTGATTCGGCCCCTTCTGTGACCGAGGCCTCATAGATGGACGAGGTGAAGAAAGGAACATTGTCGTTTACATCTACAGTAGAGAAGGACAGAGAGAGCGACAGAGGAGGTGTCAGGGATATTTTTTTTTTAAAAAAAAGCCATTTTAATCCCTTTGACAAGCTGCGTGTGATGAACATTTGTTAGTATAAAGACAGACAACCAGAATGAAGGTGGTTTCAGCATAATTGGCACAAGCGGGTTGCAGAATAGTCGAGTCAAGGCCAGGAGCATTATATTAATGTGCAGAATAGAGCAACCCATTAGCTCTAATGCTAGTCCAGGAGCCATTTTTGACGTCTTTCCTCATCACAAATGTCTAAATCTATGAATTACAGATGGAACCTTGAATCCATTATAGACCTTCTCCCTCTAACCTCCCCGTGGAGGAGTTAAAAAGCTTTCTTATTAAGATAGATAATGGAAAATGAGAAGAGATGGAACGGAAAGGGAGAGCGAGAGAGCGAGAGTGAGAGAGGCCAGGGAAAGAGTACAAATAAATAATTTCCACAGATTGTGCATTTGTGCGCATGTGTGTGTGTGTGCGCGCCTATGTGCGAATGTGTGTGTGTGCGTGCATGCGTGCACATTATGTGTTTGTGGCTGTGTGCATGCCTGGGGGATATGTGGAGACCAGGGCATGCTGGGTAGGCAGCCAGGTCCACAGGCCATCAGCCAGCAGATACCACAGTATTAAGCAGCGATGATGCTGATGGGGGCTTAAGCCTGGTTAACAGCACTCAAACATCAAGCCAAACAAAAAGATGCCAGCTCTCAGAAGCGCTCCGACCTCTACTGTAATAATACACTGAGGGAGGAGAACATCAAAGCAGTGGTGGGGGTGTAGTTTAAAATGTTGCCTTGACCAGATAATGGCCAAGCACACACCATGACTTTCAAAGGATGCATGACATGTGTATTTTCAATTGATGCTGAAAAGTGACCCGATAATAGAGCTATTCATGTGGTCCAAAAAATGGTTACGAAATATTTTCAAATAGTTAGACCAAACCAGAGTGTTTCCGTCACTATTTTGTCCAATTCCGAGCTGTTCTGAGATTTATTTCAAATGGTGGCGCTGAGCAAGTCCGAAGTCTGATTATTAATGGCATTGTGAGACACCTGAACCAGCCAGGCAGACATAAATGTAGACTTTATGAAATAATATAGCTGACGTATGGACCAATTACCATTTTATAATTAACGTGCGAAAGAGAGAAAGGGAGAAACAGACAGAGAGAGAGACAGAGGTTCTCTGCAGGCAGTTGAAATGAAACAAAATGAGATAGATATTTTTCCCCTTTTCTGTACAGTTTTTAGCAGATGCACATATTGGCTGAATGGAATATTATATTATTACTAGGACCTTAGCCATTGTGAACATATGAACACCAAATGATGTACAGTGTGGGTAGCGTGGTTTAATAGATCATACTAAGGAAGTATTTTGATGAAGGGGTGCTTTACCCAGTAGTTGTGGGTATACTTGTTCATGGGAAATGGGAAAACTGTCATGGCAAAGCAAGGGTGCCCAGGAACGTGGTGATAATTTATTTTGCTGCAGTAAAGTAACTGTTTTGTCCCAGGGCTTCTGTGGACATAATGAAAACACTGGCAAGGAGTTTAGAGAGTGGAGGGGGGGTCTTAATGTGGTGTGTGTGTGTGTGTGTGTGTGTGTGTGTGTGTGTGTGTGTGTGTGTGTGTGTGTGTGTGTGTGTGTGTGTGTGTGTGTGTGTGTGTGTGTGTGTGTGCACGCGTGTGTGTGTGTGCATGCGTGTGTGTGTGTGTGTGTGTGTGTGTGCATGCGTGTGTGTGTGTGTGTGTGCATGCGTGTGTGTGTGTGTGTGTGCACACACACACACACACACACACACGCACACACACACACACATGTGTGTGTGTGTGTGTATGTTGTGTGTGTGCGTGCGTGTGTGCGTGTGTGCGTGCGTGCGTGTGCGTGTGTGCGTGTACGCGCGCGCGCGTGTGTGTGTGTGTGTGTGTGTGTGTGTGTGTGCATGCGCGTGTGTACAAGGCACATGCTTTGTTAATAGTCGATCCACAAAATCAACGCGTTGCACGCTATGTGCTTTTGTTTCGAGGGAATGAAGACCACAACATGTACCTTTTAATGTGTACCTTTGTGCAATTTTGACATATTTGTCATATTTGTCATGTCATAATCCACCACACAGCGCAACTCGCCATGGAGGGGGAAGTGAGCTGTGCTGCTGCTGTAGCTGAGTTGGACATTCTTTTGGCTTTCTTTTTTCTTTTATCACTCACACAATTAAAAAGCAAATAAAACTATAAATAGCCTACATACAGGGATGCAATGATAGTTATTGGACGCTTTTACTCAATTCATTCAGACAGACAGTCTTATTTCCTTATTTATAGTATGGATTACCAAGGCTGAAAGGGCCACACTCAATGCAGCTAAAACAGCTGACTACGTATTACTCACGAGACAGGCTGACAATATCTAAAATACAGTGGTGTCGCAAAACTACAAACGTAATTTTAAAAGGACAAAATTCAGTACGCCACCAGTGTTTGTGTTATAATAGGGGTAATTAAATTAGGGGTAATTAAAGTAATATTCTACTGTAGCAGAAGGTGACTATGCCTAGCGGGAGAAATAATCTGTGTTGTTTCACGCTTGTGTTGTATGTATATATAATGTAGTGTTTTATGTTGATTTTGCCAGTGTTGCCCGCAGCCATTCACATTTTTCAATAATTAAAGAAAGAACCGTGTCTTTCTATAGGTGCACTCTTCTGGGCATGTTTTTAAAAACAGCCTACTCTCATGTATACTATGTTTGAATGATGTGCTGCCTGACAAGTCTAATCCTCCTTACAGTACATACAACGTTTGCCTTTCTAAGCTTTCTGACATGCCTGTGACTAAAACCTTTGTTTTATCCCTCTTCTCTCTCTGTTCTCTCTCTTCTCACTCTTCTCTCTCTGTTTCTAGGTTGTAGTATTGATAATTTACCTAGTAAAACAAATCTAATGAAATAAATCAAACTGTATTGATAAAGCATGTTTAAAATAATCAAGGTTGAACCAAAGTGCTGTACAGATCAGTGGCAAAACAGAAACAAGCAAGAAACAAATGATGTGATAGAGGGGAAAATAAAATCTAAAATAAAACATCATCAATAAAACCACATTAGCATGGTCTCAAGTGTGATTAAAGGCAAAAGAAGATAGTTGAATGTTAAGGTGAGACGTAAATACATGTATAGACAGATCTAATATAAGCAGGCTCTTCCAGGGGCTAGGAGCTGCTGCTGCCGCAGAACAGCGCTGTGCGTCCCTAGTGCTTTTCTTAGTTGTTCTGTCCTCTAGCAGTAACTGATCAGTAGATCACAGGGCTATAGCTGGGCTGTAAGGTTTCACAAGCTTGGAGAGATACTCGTGGGCCTGCCCACTGAAACATTTAAAAGCAAATAAGAGGACTTTAAATCGATTCTAAAATTAACAGGCAGCCAGTGAAGGGGAGGCCAGCACAGGGGTTATATAGCATGTTCTCTCTTTTTAGCACCAATCCATAGGCGCTATTAAAGCAGGAATCGGCCCCATCACCTGTGACGTTGACGTAGACGGTGGTGAACGCTGCCAGGGGCACGGCCGCCACGTTCTGGGCGCGGACGCGCAGCATGAAGTTCCTGGTGGTCTCGTAGTCCAGCGGCTCGGCCACCAGGAGGGAGGCCGAGCCGTCCTCCCGGTTGGGCGTCAGGTAGAAGCGGACCGGCATGTTGGTCTCCGGCACCATCCCGTCCTCCAGGTTGTACGTCACCCTGGGATCGCCCAGGGGAGACGTGGCCTTGATGGTCTGGATGGGGACACAGGGACACATTTCACTGCAACATTTTAACATCTTACAGCAGGGGTTTTTCATGCTTTTTGAACTCAGGGCCCACCATTTATTCAGCATTTGTGCCACGGACCACCATTTGAGGACATTTTAGCCCCACAGAGCCCGAAAACTAAAGATTTATTTTGCTTCTGTCCATGACCATTAATCTTCTTGTTGTGTAGACTTGAGCTTATTAAGGTATTGATTATTTTAACTCTTGAGAGCGTAAAAATCAAACCAAATGGACCCGCAAGGGTCCATTTGGTTTCATTTTTACGTTCTCAAGAGTTACATCTGGTCAACCAACTTAGCTGGGGACCACCTGGAACCCTCTCAAGGACCACTGGTGGTCCCCGGACCACGGGTGGAAAACCACTGTCTTACAGGATATGGTACATCCAGATTGATTTGCGCTGGCAGTGAATGCAAACTCCTCTGTACCAGTGGAATTCTGGTATAAACATTTCCATGGGTACTGATGAGGTGAAATTTCCAAAGGACATTTAAATATTACTGTTTCAAGCTCTCAACCCATGCTGTGAAGGAAGCATGACAACTGTAGGTGCGATATCCCGACCTTCTGCCCTGTCACCCCCACACTAACTTCCTCCCTAAACCCCACACAATACTTCCTTTGATGTCTCATTCACCGGAAGTTCCCACCCCTTGGGTGGGACTTCCGGCCAATATAAGCTGCTACTAGAGAATAGCTTACAGGGACAGAATCAAACGGATAGATTGGGAGACAGGTTATAGAGAGGCCACAGGGCCTTAACCCACATGGTTGGAATGCTATGCTACCATGACAATATCTTGCCTGAATGCAATCCTGACAATGCTATCCTGAAGCAATCCTGACGTGAATAAACTTACAATATCATTTTCCAAGAGACTGCTTTTGCCTCTAATGTTTAGTGTACAGTTTTCCGCCATATCAGTACCTTTTGGTCTCAACCAGGCTGAAGCCATGAAGAGAGAGCATGTTTTGCTTTCCATTCATGTGTGTCTGTCCGTTCATTAACAGCTATTCTCCGGGCACTATTAAAGCAGCCAAGGCCAAACTTTGCACCCACACTTCCTGGATGCCAACGGCGAACCTCTGCCCCTCTTTTGGGTCACAGACTAAAAGTTTTATACACAACAGTCATTGTTGTGAAATGGGGTTGTAAAGTCAAGAGTCCGTGCCTGATAATCGGTTGATAATTTTGGCATTGCGGTTAGATTTTTACTTTTTCAAAGAGCTATTTTAATTGTCTACTTTCGATTATCGATAAAGCTGTGAAAATGCCCCAACGCCACACACACACACACACTCACGCACGCACACACACACTCACGCACGCAGCTGCTAAGGCAATGCCGGGAGTTGATTGCTTTCGACATCCATTTAAAAGCAAGCCTTCCCAAAGAATGAACCGCTGTACCGCAAAAGAAAAGGGAGGATGAATGTATAATAACATGTGGATACTACCAGCCGGACAGAGAGAAAGAGTCCCAAGACGCTTTAACGCAACAACAAACTCAACAGGATCCCACGGGACAACGTGCAATTCTGAATTCTCCATAAGCCAATTAGGATGGATTGGTCAAAGCCAACACGATCGTACTGTATGCACCCCAACCCCCCCAATTAAAAATAAAAACACCATCGCCCACCACGGGTGACCTAACTGCTGCCATTCAACCTCTGCCGCTGAGGAGGTAAAAATAATGAGACGCCCCGTCATGCGTGCAGGGGTGCCGGGTATGACTGACCAACAACAGAGCCGTAGCACTAACATTATCCATAGTTGAGCTATTAGAACTCACTGAGTCATTACATCCTACAACGTTGTGCATCCTAATAGTTCAATCAACATGGAAATACTGTATGTTTCAGCAACCTCGATTTGCACATAAGCATGCACAAACGCACACACGCATGCACACACAGTGCAAATACACAACACTAGCCTATCCGATAACTAGCTTCCAGCGATGTAGCCTCATTATTTCAGAAACACGATTGTATCCAATCATCCCCCGCTCGATTATTCATAGCCATTTACTTTTTTTTCACATAGCTAACACATTGAAAATTAATCGACAGAAATTTCCTCAGGATCTCTTGAAAGCTATTAAGCTATTAAAGCTGTTAAAGTCCAATGAATATTTCAGAACAAGGCTTGAAAATTAAGAAAGAAGGGCAAGAGAACACAAGTGTGTATGTTTGTGTGCGTGCGTACGTAGATGTGTGGGTGTGCGTGTGTGTGTGTGGTGTGTGCGCGCGCACGTTCACATTAAGTGGAGTTGAAATATATTGCGTCTGTGTGCCTTAATCTTCCTGCTGTGATATGATACCTACATTTCCCTCTGGGGATCAATAGACATTTATCATTATAGTATGTGTTCTTTCTGGACGATGATAAATGATCTACTAAAATGAAAGTTGTAGTGTGCTGCTGGCTGTGGATCTCTCTGGCTGTGGCGGGTGGGTTTGGACTTTGGTGAAAGGGCCTGTCTGTGTGGAGTATGCATGTTCTCCTTGTGTCCCCTAGGGGTACCCTCACAAAAAACATGCAGTGATCTTAGTCTCTATACTGCCAGGGCCGGGGGAGGGGGGCAGGGTGTCTGATGGAGGGGAAAGAAACTGGTGGAATAACGTGTTCCTTCCACACGCAACATCCAACCAGGGAATCCCCCCCCCCTGTCAGGTGTAAAGAAGTGACTTGGACACTCATGCATGAAGGAACATGAGTTCAGTCTGCTGCTGTCCCCAGGCTAGTGGAGGGTGTGTAGAGCCCAGGATCACAGTAGATAATTGGCACTGGGTGTAGAATGGGTTACAAAATCGTGGGACAAGAAATTGACCACATGTCCCGAAAGACAGTCCGGTCACCTCACTGAAATTAAATAATTTATTTTTGGGCATGTTTAAACTATAGTTTTGGACAGGAAACAGAGAGAAAACTGGAGACAAACGACATTCGACATTCTGTTGGACAACATTAGAGCCTAGACCACTAGAGCAGAGTTCGGGGCCATGCCATTTTTGGAATTTCTGGCCAACTACAGGTAAAAACAAGGAACATCAATTGAATGACTTGATGTTGAAATCATATGAAGGATTGATAGCGGGATCGACATTGAAAGCAATTAACTAATAGGGAACTGACATTCACAAACTCATCATTCATATACAAACACATCCATATGAAAATAGCCTGAGTTTACACGCAAAATATCTACAAATATACACTAGGCAACCGTGAGGACGAAGGCAGTGTGGTTCGTTGGTGTATCTGAAAGGATGCACCATTTGCCCCATTGCCGCAAGCTGCTGGTCCCTGTGAGCTTGTACAACGTACGTTTATCTGCTCCTTGCATGCAACTGCAAGATTTGTTTGGGCTTGTGGCGGTGCCCCTTCCTTCACTCACCACAATCGGGGTGTCTCGGACAGTGTTTTCTGGTATGACAATGTTATAGCTGTCCCTCTCCCACTGTGGCGGCTGGTTCTTCACATTGGTGATGGTCACAGCCAGCTCCACCGAACTGCTGCGGTTCCCGCCGTCTGTGGCCACAATCTCCCTGGTGATGTATGTCCTCTGTGGGTGGGAGGAGGTTGTAAGAAACATGTCTTTGTACATCATCTTATGTATGTTAAATAAATGTGGAAGGTCTGAATAGTCTTTGAGGATGGTAACCACTGGGAATTAAAGTGGTGACCATCCACCATGATTTTAAAATCAAGTCATATAAATGTTGCCTTTTAATACATTTTATACACTCTGTAGCCTAAATAACCACTCAGATGATTATTTTGTATCTTCTGTCAGTGTGCTATTTACCAGAAATGTCCACTAAAATACCCCACCCTCCCTCCTCACTTATTTTTTTAAGGAAGGGAAATATGTATAGTACAGAACAGCAAAGGCTTGTGTTTGGAGACATGCTGGCATATTTAGGCTGGCTTCATTATGAGTACTAAAGGATCACTAGGTACCTTCTTTGTTGCATCAAATTGTCCTGTTTCTAATGCTAATAGTTCACTTTTCATCAAAGTCTATGTTTAGCAGGCCCTTAACTTCAAAGACCTTTTATAAAGTTAATAAAGTCACATTGTATACAACCCTTCTGCAGCGATGCCTGTGATAGCAATTCATCAGCCTTGTCAACATAAATGGAATTTATGTTTGCTAAAAGAAATGTAGCTCCACATGGATTCAACTGGATCGTTCCAGGTTTACAAAAAGCTCTAAAAGAAAAGTCACTATGTGATTAATTGCATTCACTCCAACCTTGCACTTTATGAGTCATGCTGGATTGTCTGCTAAAAGCCTCAACTGTAAATTGTGTTTATGTGTACGGAATGGGCACCTGCGCGCTCATGTAGCATGCAGTGTCTGCTCGCATGCCATGTGCGTTTTTTTTTTTTTTTTTTTTGTATTGGCAAATTCATGTGCAGGGTGTGTGTGTGTGTGTGTGTGTGTGTGTGTGTGTGTGTGTGTGTGTGTGTGTGTGTGTGTGTGTGTGTGTGTGTGTGTGTGCGTGCATTGTGTGCATGCACGTGTATGTGTGTTTGCGTGCGTGTGTAGACTGTGTACCTGTGAAATAGGCTGGTTGACATACACCCAGCCAGTCAGAGCGTTAACCTTGAGGTACTCGGGCTGCTCATTGGACATGGAGTACGTAACAGCTGCATTGGTGCCAAAGTCATCGTCGTGAGCTGCCACACGGAGGAAGCTAGTACCGATCATTGTGTCCTCGCGGAGGAAGTCTATGGACAGGAGAGGAACAAGGAGAAAAGAGCAGAGAAAAGAGATGAGAAGCCTGACAGAAATGACGTTTTGAGTGATTTAGTGGCCATCAATTATCTTATTTGATGACATTTCAGCCAAGTTTAACCACTTTCAATCTTGTGGTATTTTGGGCGAACCCTTCCAAAGATTTTTAATAGTTACACATTTTAACACAAGCATATATATTTTTAAGTTAAGTTAGTTATATTCATACATTTTATTATTTTGGTGTATTCATGTCAAGGTACGGGTTTGTCTATGTGTTCAAATGTAAGGCCTATTATGCATTTGGCAGAAAAAGACTGATTATTTCTATCCATATTCATACATTTTTCACAAAAAAGTTGCAGGCCCGTTGGTAGGGCACGGAGGCCCTACCAACTGCCAAGCCAGCCAGTCAAAGTGCAGTGGGTTGTACTAAGCACAATAAATGCAGATTCAGATCCAGAAATATTGCGTGGGTCCGGCTCTGGTAGGGACTCACATTCGTATCGGATGTTCTCAAACTTGGGACTGTTGTCATTCTGGTCCAGGATGAGGATGTTGAGTTGACAGATGCCAATCAATGGGTCAGCTGCTTGGTCAGTGGCCGTCACGGTTACAGCATACTCCCGTTGGCGCTCACGGTCAAACTTCCTGGCTGTGACAATGACTCCTAGAGGGAACAAAAGAAGAAGAGAAACATCAAATCAAATCAGATGTCCAAGCCAGGGCCATCTCCAATGGCTCTGATGTTTTCCTTTGCATTTCACCCGAAAGGAAATTATATTGCCTTGATCTCATGCTGTCAGACAATCGGACATCTCTCTCTCCCCAGTGATATGTCTGAAGACTTCAAAAGCCAAGATAGTTGTCAGAACACTGGCGATAACGCCCACTAACAAACCTACGTCCACTGGTCTGGAAACCAACCGTGTCACCACCACAATAGGAAGGACCTAGAAATCAAAAGCATTTAATCATTCCATCCCATTTTGAGCATCCAATGCTTTGACATTGCCGACAGCAACAAAGCAAACCTTGTGAGTCTAGAATTGCTTTAAACATTGAGTAGATAGTGGTCCAGGTGCATCATGTCACATGTAGTGTAGGCTGTGCAGAAAAAGCTACGTTTAGATATTTGAGTACCTCTGCCCTGCAGGACGTTTGGGACTATACTGAAGTTCTTCAGTCACCTGAGAATGCAGAGGCTTTGTGTTCTGTTCACCCCTCATTCTGAGAGCATGTCGCAGGTGAGTTTCTCAGTGGTGCAAACTCAGAAAGGAATTTGAACTCGCCGACTCCACTCCACTATCCACTATCCACTGTCTCTCTGCCTGACTTGCTGTGGTTCATGGTGAGTTGTTTAGTCTTGTTGTCGAATTTCCAAGTGGGTTTGTTCTCCTGGCGCCATTGTGTCAGGTTCTCCACCTACCTCTCTCGTCCCATCTCATCTCATTGTTGTCATTGATCAGGACTGTCAGCAAACTGTTGCCAGCAAACTTAAGAACTAGGTGGGAGAAGGGTGTGCCGAGGACACTGAAAACCTAATCCTATTTGAGAGCATACAATAGGGTAAAAGAAAATCTACATCCGCCTGCTAGACTGCGATATCTTGAATGCAAAAGACATTTTTTGTGCCTTAAAAAGGATCATTGGGTCACCCAAATCATTTGAGGAGCACAAAAGGAAATTCCCGGCAGCCAGCCAGTATGTTTTAATAAAACTATGTTGTTTTTAGACCAAATTGATGTGAAATTGTTTTCTGCTTTTGGGAGAGCACCTTGCATAAAGCAAGTTTAGCTAGTAGCTCATGTATGCTACAGCCACATGCGGGGTGTCAAACCTTTCTTTTCAGTGCAACTTTTCCCAAAATGCCACATCTGAACTCTGATGTGTCCACGGATGAATCCATCTACACATGCATTTCAATGCAACATGCCTGGTCAGTGGTATTCATAGACACAACTGAATCCAAACACTTAAGCCTTATATGGGGTGCACGTGAATGAAAGAAAAGGCTATATAGTTGCTGTGCAGTGGCTGACATGTGTACACAGTAACACACACACACACAGTAACACACACACACACACACACACACACACACACACACACACACACACACACACACACACACACACACACACACACACACACACACACACACACGCACGCAGGCACGCACGCACGCACACACAGGTTACCCGTGTCGGGGTGGATGCTGAAGGCTGGCACAGTAGAGTCTTTGTGCATGAAGCCGTAGGTCACTCTGCCATTAGAACCTTCGTCTGCGTCCACGGCATGGACTTGCAGAACCAGTGTCCCGGCCGGCAGGTTCTCCAGAACTGACGTTCTCTCTCGATACTGATGACACTGCAGCAGTGAGAAGAGGCAGGAGAAAGGAAGGAGACAGAGGAGACATAGCAAGGCATTGAAAGGTTTAGAATAGATCAATCAACCATTATTTGCGCACAAAAATCTGTGTGTACTAAGCATGATGTATGTCTTTTGTATGTCTGTGTGTGTGTGTTGTGTGTGTGTGTGTGTGTGCGCACGCACATGTGTTTGTGGGTAAACACTCATGAGTCCTAAAAAAAATTGTTTAAAGATGAAACTTGTTGAACTTGAACTTTTCTCTCTCTCCCTCTCTCTCTCTTTCTTTGCAGGTCTGCACAGACACAAGCAGCCCTCGAGTCCAGACAGACGACAGAACATCATGGAATGGGGCATCAAAACAAGCTAAAAGTGCCTCTCTGTTCCTGTTACCCTGCTGGAGGAGGTGAGATCCATGTCCAAAGTACCTCACTGTTCTTTCTTGCTTTCTTGTTACCTGGCCCTTGCTTTGTGTCATGTTGACGTAAGGGGAAAATGAAAAGAGGTCTCTCCACGGCTCTTGACTCATCTTCGCTCTCCTCTGCCTCCCTAACAGGTGGAGCCACAGGAGAAACACTCGGGGCTTTTGCTTTCCCCGGGAGAGCGTGAACAAGCTTTACTCAGCAAGGCTCCCTCCTAATCTCCGCTGCTTGCATACCTCCAGGGACCCGGGAAGGAGGGAAGGAAAAAAAGAAAGAAAGAAAGCCGCCTCATTTAAAATTGAGACGTGGACAGAGGTGGGTGAAGTGAAGCCGGGGAAGCCTAGTGTGTTTCCTGCACATCCTACAAAGCCTTAATTAAAAGGCTGCGATGATGTAGGGAGCAGGCGCGGGGTCAGGCTGGCTAATCGCTCCTCCAGAGAGCCCAGCAATAAATAAGACAAGATGGAGAGAATAGGGAGGGGGTCGGGTTCACCAGAGATTGGGAGAGTGGTAAATGGAAGAAAGTGGCAGGGGACAAGTGCTGTGTGTACGTGTGTGCACGTGCGTGTGCGTGTGTGCGTCTGTGTGTGTGTGTGTGTGTGTGTGTGTGTGTGTGTGTGTGTGTGTGTGTGTGTGTGTGTGTGTGTGTGTGTGTGTGTGTGTGTGTGTGTGTGTGTGTGTGTGTGTGTGTGTGTGTGCGTGTGCACATATACACGCGCTAATAAGTAGATAAACCAGAGAGATATATACACTGGGAAAACATAAAGTGGAAGTAAAACAGCAAGTAAGCAGGATTGTGTAGGGCAATAGGGGAAGTTGCTGCTTATCAAACACCTTTTATTGCTTTCCAACAATTGCCTGATAAAGAACAACACAAAATTAAGTTTAATCATTGCCTGTGCTGTGCATGTGGCTTTGTGCGTGCGCGCACGCAGCCGCGCGTGCGTGCGTGCGTGCGTGCGTCCGTGTGTGTGTGTGTGTGTGTGTGTGTGTGAGAGACTGACCTTCTCAAAGACAGGTTTGTTGTTGTTGACGTCGTCCACTCCCACAACCACCTGGGCCGTGGCGGCCAGCGGCTGCGGTCCGCCCGATGCGTTGTCGTCCGTGGCCGTGATGTTCAGCACATACTCCACCCCCTGGAGCCGAGGGGGCGGGGTGGAGCGCAGACGGATCAGACCTGGAACCAATCAGAGCGCCACGGTTTAACCCAAATGTGTCCTGTCTGTTTCTGAATAACATAATATTCAAAGATTTGCACCACGTTTTCACGATTTTTTCAAAAATAGCAGAGATACAAGCTCATGGCGTGCCACTCGGTGGCGCGCTATGAGCTTGTAGATCTGCTATTTTTCAGTTAAAACATAATGCTGAGAAACGTGTTCAGTACACTAAGGGTTAAGTCAAGTGGTTTTCAACATTTTTTTTTTTACACCAGGGCCCACTATTTATTCAGAATTTGAGCCATAGGCTTTCATTTGATAGCATTTTAGCCTCACAGATCCCAAAGCTAAACTAGCTATTTATTTATTCATTTATTTTTTTTGCTTTTGCCTAACAATTCCAGGCTGAATTTTGGAAACAAAACAGGCAAACATACAGATCAAAATTGACCATTCACCTTCTACATTCTCTAGTTGTGTAGACTTGGGGTAATTTAGATTAATATTTTAACTCTTGAGAGTGTATGCTCTCAAAGAGTTACATCTGGTTAACCAACCACCTGGAACCCTCCCAAGGACCACTGGTTGAAAACCACTGGTTTAAGCCAAGTGGTTCCCAAACTACTTTCATGCCAAGGACCGCTAAATCGACACGTGTTAGCTTGCAGACCCCCTTGGAGCTATGGGAATCAAACGGGTGATTCCCGTTTGATTCCCAAGGACCCGCAAAAGAGAACCATTCCATGTCTCTTAACAGTTATTAGGCTACAGACCCCCATTTAATGGTATTTCTATCTCTAGGTCCCCCAATTTATGTTGTAAAATCAACTGCCTTTTAACTGCGAGGTTGTACAAATGGTTCCAATAATACATTCTCTGAGTTACAGTCCCATAAGGGTCTTTTTGGTTACTAACGGAACACTTTAAAGGACCCCCATGGTCCCTGGGCCCTACTTTGGGAACCACTGGCTTGAGGAGTTTCAGTAGGTGGTCAAGTTATTTTGTCAATTGGACAAATCGTGACAAAAGTGAAATGACGAAAATATGTTTTTCACACTCTTTCAGAGCCTATCCGTAGCCAACACCAGTAGATGGAGAGACAGCGGGATCATTTTGCGACCGCAATCGAAGATGTCAAAACAATTGGAAAAAGGTATTTTCATGTCAACAGTCTATGAAGAACAATTTAAATTACTACCCATGAAGGAAAAAGATGCGACGTGATGACATACAGCTATCCTTATGAATATAAATTAATCTTTATTCCTTTCACCCGTTTGATTCCCATAGCTGCAGGTACTGCCGTCCAAGCAGTTACGATAATCCAGTGTTTGCAGACGGTTACTGAGCATCTGTGTTTTGCGTGATACCACAGTGGAGATAATGGCATCCAGACAGTGTATTATTAATGTAACTTATTTAGCACGATAATAGTATGTGTAAGAAATACGCCACAAAGTAGCAAACATGCTTGCCTGGTCGTCTCATCATCTTACAGGGGTGAGATGATTGACATGCTAACGTCCCATAGTCTGAAGGGATGTGCCACTCTGATTGAACATACAGAGCTTCCGTTTCCGACTGAAACGGAATAAAATGGCCAAAAAAGCCATTGCAGCAGTACTTAGTAACAGCGCTTCCTCTGAGATCTTCAAATCACACAAATCCAGAGAAAAACCAATGGTCAAAAACAACCTAACTTCGGTCAAATTTCAACCAAACGTAGAGGTTGAATAAGGACCAACTGGGTCTTTGGTCAATCTGACCGAATAATGCGTGTTATTATATTTGACCGAATGCATTTGGTTACATTAATAACCCAATTATGAGGGTCAACATAACCTAAGTACCAGTTGATTTGACCGAACATATTAGCTTGCATTAATAACCTAATTTTGAGGGTCAAGATTACCCAACTGCCAGTTGAATTGATACAGAATATTCAGTTAACCCATTTGTTTTATTAAAGGGAAATTCCACCCATTTAAAGGGGAACTTCGCCACTTTCCAACACTCTTTGTGTGGTGTTGGTCATTAGCATACATGCTAATGGCCTCCTGATTAATAACATTGGGATTCTGTGGCTCCAGCGCCGTGCTTCCCAAGTTGTCAGATTCTGACCCAGTGACGTCATTGGGTCAGAACGTCCCACTGACTTAAACTACAGCGAGTATGTGGACGGGTAAGGTTACCGTACCGGTCTGAGTAACGGTCTGAGTGCCGGTCTGAAGGAAAAGTCGTTGCAGTGTTGTGTTTACAGTGTTGGATGCATTCCTCGGCATTAGTATCCTATCTGTTCCTGTAAAAAGTATAAATAATTTCATTTTTCGTCATTTTGTCCGAGAAATTCTACAATACCCACAGTGCACCGCGGCATCAACCAAAGTCTGTGACCTAACAAATTGGTTACCGTACCGGTCTGAGTAACGGTCTGAGTGCCGGTCTGAAGGAAAAGTCGTTGCAGTGTTGTGTTTACAGTGTTGGATGCATTCCTCGGCATTAGTATCCTATCTGTTCCTGTAAAAAGTATAAATAATTTCATTTTTCGTCATTTTGTCCGAGAAATTCTACAATACCCACAGTGCACCGCGGCATCAACCAAAGTCTGTGACCTAACAAATTGGTTACCGTACCGGTCTGAGTAACGGTCTGAGTGCCGGTCTGAAGGAAAAGTCGTTGCAGTGTTGTGTTTACAGTGTTGGATGCATTCCTCGGCATTAGTATCCTATCTGTTCCTGTAAAAAGTATAAATAATTTCATTTTTCGTCATTTTGTCCGAGAAATTCTACAATACCCACAGTGCACCGCGGCATCAACCAAAGTCTGTGACCTAACAAATTGGTTATTCTCATTAAAACAACCCAAAACCAATAACCAAATAAAACAACCCATGAATTCGGTCAAAATAAAATCCCTGCAACCCAGGGAAAGGTTATGGCTTCAAGAAATAACCCAGGAAAGTGACCTAACACCATTGACTGAAGTGTTTAGTTGCAATTTTGACCGATTAGTTTTTTGTGTGCAGCAAATCCAGTCCCAAGTCACATCAAAAAGCACAACACAAAAATGATCTAACAAAAAACAAAATAACTGACTACATAGCCTAGTCCAGAAGACGCGTTCAATACAAACTGTTCAAAACGCATGCAGAGTTGAACAGTTTGTTGTGATAATGTTGCATTGTGATAAGCCATCCAAAACAACGTTCTACAAACATTTTCAAAAGCAAAGTGGATTTAAACTCTCGACTCCCAATCTTTTGGACTAAACAGCCTGTTTTGTAGAAATGCCCTGTATTTATAACAACTTAAATAGACATGCTGAAAAGGGTCACTTGCACTCTACTGTACACATGCAGTGCACAGTCCTTTGTCGGAGCTGTTCAAACAGCTTTGTCCCTCATTATTTTGTTTTTGTGCACAATAGCCTATCTAGTTGTTTTTTATCCACTTTTTGCTGGAGTGGACCATACCGCATTAAAATAATATCAATGGTACATCAAATTATTTAGTGTCTGTCCTTGAGCTGTTGATGAATAAATTCACTGTGGGCAAAATGAAGAATGCAAATGGAAGAGGAAGAGTGAGTCAGTGTGAGTCAGAGAGAGAGAGAGAGAGAGAGAGAGAGAGAGAGAGAGAGAGAGAGAGAGAGAGAGACAGAGAGAGAGAGAGAGAGAGAGAGAGAGGGAGGGAGAGAGAGTCCACAACACCTAAATTAGCTTAATACCTAAAAACAGACCTAAAATATACAAATAGTACAGGGTGCTTAAAGCAGCAATAGATAGAAAAGTAAAGTGACTTTAGGGTGCCGAGGCACTCTACTGGTAGATCGTGATCTACCAGTAGATCACAAAGGCTGTGATCACAAATGACATGGCGTGCCATTAAGGTGGCTTGATCGATTGGTATAAAAAAGGACCTGTCAGTGGATCAGAATTCTAAACTCTTGGACTGCAATGAATGAATCCATTGCAGCAGAGTGAGTCATATAAACGGCGCATATCATCGAGAACATTGCAGTTCTCGATGACCCCTGGAGAGTGACCCCTGGAGATAAAAGCATTTCCTACTGGGCAATGACGCTTCCTGTCTGTATTAGGTCAGACAGAATATCCATTATAGGCTACGTGTTCAAAGTATGATGCATAAAATCCATAAAACTCTGGCCCAACGGCACACAGACATACAGATAATTCTCCTTTTTTTATTGGGGTGATGGTGACAATAGAGAAATGGGTGCCACTGCTTAGATACATGCAGGAATCAGGTGTCTATAATGAGAGCATGAATGAATGAGACTGACAGCAAGTTCAGAATAATAGAAAACTATTATTCTCAGAGCAGTGTTTGAAAACGAAGTAGCATAGGGTTGTTGCCTGCACAAATCGTGTCAGACACCTTCATGTTGACAGTGTGTTGCTGAGCATTCGTGTTTTGCATGAAACCACAGTGAAGCCATTGTAGTATGGAATCTTTTCCCCTCATTTCCCTCGAGCTCATGTTTCTGAGTTATGGCCCAACGTTTTCACATGTTAAATGAATTAACTGCCTAACAATGTGACGACGATGCAGAGTGTCAAATGGGGGAGTTCTGACTGAGAAGGAGCCACTGATGAAAAAGCTAAAATGTCAAAGTGTGGCTGCCATTGATGCTACAACCAAAGGTAAACCTGCAATTCTGTTGGCCCGTGACAGATATAAGCTAACAGCCTTATACATAATGTGAGTGCATTTAAAATGCATGCATAATGAGATTAAAGCCAGGGCACTGATTTGACAGGTGACAGCTGGGATATGGCCCAAGACAAGATAGTGGCACAGCTGTGGCACACGGCAGAGGGTATATATATATATATATATATATATATATATATATATATATATATATATATATATATATATATATATATATATATATATATATATATATATATATATATATATATATATATATATATATATATATATATATATTAGGGCTGTTGAATGATTAAAAATTTTAATCAAATTAATCACAGCTTCAAAATTAATTTAATCATGATTAATCACCAATCGAACTATGTCCAAAATATGCATGTTTTCCTGTACAGGATTCCAACATTTAAAAAAGAAACAGAATCTGTGGGAAAAAATAACCATTTATCTTTAAAATATTTATCAAAATAGTTGATCTACAAGCCCTCAATGCTTACAGGGAGACACACAGCTATATGTCTCCGTAAAACCATGTTCTACCCATTTCTTTCAATGAGAAAATACTCAGTGGGTTGAGTCAGTGTGCACATGAGTTAATTGCGTTAAAATTTTTAATCAGATTAATCAACAAAATTAATTTAATCCCATTAATTAACTATTTTCAACAGCCTTAATATATATATATATATATATATATATATATATATATATATATATATATATATATATATATATATATATATATATATATATATATAATATATATATATATATATATATATATATATAGATATAGAGAGAGAGAGAGAGAGAGAGAGAGAGAGAGAGAGAGAGAGAGAGAGAGAGTGTATATACTATGCTAACCCATAGATATATTAAACTAAAGATCTGACACCGGAAGTTCCCCTCCCGTCCACTTGCATGAAGTTGCTCACTCAGCGCATGAGGCGATTTCACTCCTGATTTGAGCCTGCGCGCTCTGTGTATATGGCCCACACGCACGCCGGAGCGCCGCGCGTGCGTGCGACTCACCGTGAACGCGCGGCGCTCCTACCGTTGGTTACTACTGCAGTCGTTTGCCCGCTTGAAGAGAACACATTTCGGGTTATATTTTTGGAAAATCGCCGCTTGTGGCCTGGAACTCCTCCATTAGATATGCTTTATGCTTATTATATTAGCCTTTTGACTCGAAAACATGGATGTTTTTGAGGCAAATGAATTAGTTATTTTCATAATTACCCGCTAAACACTGTTTACATGCAAAGGCATATAAAACTATATGTTTATGCAATAAACTGAAGTTCATTCAAGGAAGAAGGGATTTATACTTTTGATTGCTCATTTTAGAAGAAAATAAGTCAAACCAAGAGGGTTTCCCTGGGATTATGGAGAGATATTTTGCTTTTAGGCTGAGGTTGTGAGCTACTCAGCTATATTTGGAGTACCTTTTTGTTATTAATGCAGTAAATCTGTTGTATTTGTAGGCATGTTACATATTAATAGATCAGGATCACTCCGAAACAGTTGTTTTGGCGTATGGTAGACACTGCTAACTACAGAGGGTGGCCAATGAATGAATGAATGAATTGGATGTCAATTTTGTGTAATTGTGCTGGGATAGGGACGCAACATTTAAACCTTCTGTATAGGCCTACATGAAGTTTTTTTTTTGTATTATGTGGTGTGCCACTTCATTTATTAATTTGATGGCCTTTTCCCAAGTAAAACGGGACAATCAATTTCATGAAGGGGACATGCATTCTTAACAAGTGCTATACAATACAACTTGATAACATGTTTTACACAGCCACTTCATATTCATTAAAATCCATTGTTCTCAGGCTGGCCTAACATCTCTACACCTCAAAGCATCAATAACAACCCATGTTTGGTATTGTTTTGTATTCACATTCTCATTCACACTTCTACATAGCCCATACAGTATGTGATGGAGCAATTCTCCATTGAGATCCACCGTTTTTAAAAGCACTTTCTCTTTCCAAACACAGTGCCATAATCTGCCATTACACAATTCATTTTCATTTTTCTTTTGAGTGGCAACTTTCAATTTAAATTTAGTACTGTTTAGTAAAGCAGCAGTATGACCATTTTGATATGGGCCCACTGTTGATTCAGTATTTGACACAGACCACCATTTGATGACATTTAGCCTGTAAAAAATCAAAACTAAAGAATTTTGTCCACATTATCATACTGTATTTAGGAGAGATGGCAGTCAATCAAAATAACAATCAGGGCCGGAATTAGCCAGCCCGAGCCTTCTAGTGTGGGCTGGAAGAATGGCAGGGTGGGAAACTCCAAAGTTTTTATATGAAGCAGTGGTTTTCAACCTTTTTTACACCAGGGCCCACTATTTATTTAGCATTTGAGCCACGGACCACCAACTAAAGATTTATTTTGCTTTTGTCCACAATTCCAGGCTGGAATTTTGATCTGCAAACATAAAGATCAAAATGATAATACATTCTCTACTGCATTCTCTAGTTGTGTGGACTTGGGCTAATTCAGATGATGTATATTTTAACTCTTGAGAGTGTAAAAATGAAACCAAATGGACCCACAAGGATCCATTACATTTTTACATTCTCAAAGAGTTACATCTGCACCAACTTTCCACCATTTAGCTGGGGACCACCTGGAACCCTCTCAAGGACCACTGATAGTCCCTAGACCACTGGTTGAAAACCCCTGCTTTGGCGTGTAGACTGTGTGATGCAGTAGAGACAGAGCTCCACGACCACCGGCAAACTGCTCTGGCTGTCCCCAGGGAGAGTGACTTACAGACGGCGTGGATGGAGAGGCATAAGCCTATCAGAAAATAACTTTAGCCTACTTGTAGGTTATCAAACCATGTGTTTATATCAGTATATATTCATTTCAGTGTAAAATCTCCATCAACATTTCATGTACAGCTGCTATTTAAAAAGATCATTTTTCGAATTCGGACTTTTAGAAGCCAATTGAAGTGAATGGGATTTCCCTGGACATCAAAACAACACAATCTATCCTTCATAATCGTAATATTTAAGTCCAAACCAAATAATTTATACGAACAATATTGATGAACCTAAGAGATTCGCCGAGTTAGCTATATTTTATATACACATATTAATAAGAAATATGAGAAAATTCGAGGCAACATTTCCTGGTTTTTAATGCGAGTGACAAGCGCTCCAACTCAGACCGCAGCAGGGAGCAGCAGCAGGGAGCTCAGAGCGGAGTGCTCTGGAGGGGGCGGAGCCTATGCGCGTACATGCCATAGACTTCAATACACGCTCGCGTGTATGCGTGTGAATACGCGTGCGTGAAGCGTGCGAGTGAATATGGCCCAGGCTGCAGTTCCCAACTTTGGCCACTATGTCCATTTCGCCTCAACGTTTCAACCGGATGCCTTATCTAGAGTTATTATATCTATGTGCTAACCATGCAATAGTTTTGAACATTATGATATGAGAACCACAAGTTTTAACAACAGTTTAGGAAACAAGTTGCCTTGCTCTAGCCCTGAATTGCCACCTTAAAATATACAAACTATCTCCTCCGGTGTCTTTAGTACCGGTTGAAAATCCGACTAGCTGATTGGCCAACAGCCCTGTCACTCAATATCCTGATTGGTTGGTATGAACCAATAATTGAAGACTGGCGCTTCAATCCATGCCAAGCTTCACAACACCAGTAGGAGGTGCTATTACAGCAACAAAACAAAAAAGCGCTGCTCTGACAGCTTCTTGCCTCTCAATTACTGACGTATTGTGCACTGCGGAGGTATTCTGCCATTGTCAATAACCTTCAGTTCATCATTACAGCATGCAGGCAAGTATTCAGGCCAAGTCTTCAACCTGTTCGACTTGACAGCACCCAGAGATAAAAAAAAAGCAATTTACTTATATTCCAAATGGATGGCAAACTGGATGCATTTCTCCTCAGTTCTCATTATCCACATCCCAATAGTCTATTGTGATGCGTGCCGCAGGACCAACCGGGGATTGAATTGTTTCGCAGATTTTCCAAGAGATCTCGGTATCAACAACAAAAAATAAATAAATAGAAATATACAATGAAGTAAACGTGATCTGTAACATAAGCCCCAATCCATACCCTACCTACGCTCTTACCGCAGTGCCAGGGGACCTTTCTCTGGCATGATGGATAGAGATAGAGCCAGCAGCCAGTTGAAGAGGGAGGTTAATGTTGCCAGCTCAATAACCGCAGCCAGAGGAAGGAACCTGAGATCTAAATTATAAACACTGCATAAATGCACTTTTTAAGTTAAATTACTGAGAAGTTAATTCAATACATTTTAGAAAAGAAAAATCCGGTATTGTTTTTTTTTATATGTTGGATGATTTTTTTTTTCTTTGTTTGTCAGCCTGTATGATTAGCTAAGATTGCCGTTTCACACCGGAAATGTCTGTTATTGGAATAATCATGGCAATGATTTAGTATTATTATTTCATGTCAAAACATTCATTCAAGAAGATGCCCCATTTAATGTGTCACTCTGCATGTTTAACTAAAGGTTTCTACATGACTAAAGTCATTAATCAAGACAATCCGAGGTTTATTATTTTTAAATCATACTATCATTGTTGATATAAAGCATTTAGGGTATGTTATGTTGCGACTGTCACTGGCAGAGAGCAGTTACTGTGAGACTCGCAACCCGGGTGTTAGAGGAAGGTTAGAGGGCAGCACACATGTGTTACGTCATCATAACATCCGGTTTCAGAGATCCAGCACTTCAAATTAAGGGTTTCAATGGGAACACTGTGGCAAAGAACTATAGTTACGGTACTGTGGCAGGCAGTGAATTACTAAAAAACATTAAACAAGATCAGCATACTGTAATGTACCGGTATATATCAACATTATCACACTAGCTGTAAGCTGTGCGTTCAGCTTGCTCAATCAATAATAGCTCTGAGCCTTCAAATAATAGCAAGTTAAACAGCCTCCAGAACCATTACTCTGAAAGCTAAGCCCAGACATGCCCATATAAGGACTAACCCACTTCAAACTTAGCCTGTACATCGGCGAGGACCTGGTGGTCCGTGATTAACCAAGTGTGTTTCATTCACAAGTTGGATAATTTCCACCAAACATCGATTAGATCCCTGTATGTTGATTGCCCTGACATAGACTATCCTAGACTCCACAGATTCTAGGCCATTTCATGTACAAATCGTAGATTTGCACATGGCTGACAGGGAACTCCATAGGGCATAAGAGAGACACATGCAGACACATAAATGGGTCACAGACAAACAGAAATAAATAAATAAAGTGTGCACCTGTGTGTATTTGAGTCAAACATCTCACTTTCCCTAGCCACTCTAATCAAATCTTCCTTTCTCCCTTTCAGCCTTAATGTTTTTCTTTTCTTTGCTCAACGTTCAGCCCCGTTTAACCATTTCTCTTCCAATAAAGTAGTCTATTTTGATTTGTTTCGTAAAGTGACTCTGGTTACGAAGAAAAGTGCTATATAAGTCTTGGCATATTATTAATATTATCTACTGGATAGTAAATAATGTCGGAAAGCACAGGTGAATGAGTAGTGCGTGATCATATGCCTGTGCGTCAGTGTGTACAGCATGCATATGTATGTAGTCTGATGCCAGGGCCAGCGCACATCACTGCTCGTAAGAGATGGTGGCATAGATGTTTCTGCAGGGGTCCGTGAGCAGCTGTCACTTTGCATGAGGCTGGAACAGAGTAGCAGTGCGGGGGGCAATGGGAAGACATGTGTATGGGCACAACTTTGGGCGTGTTCAGAGGCCAGAGAGCGTGGCAGGGGTGAGGACTCCTCACCGCCTGCTCTCTACAGCCTGTCCTCTCTGAGGAGAGAACAGAGAGAGAGAGAGAGAGAGAGCAGGTCGGGCAGAGTCCACTAACGACCAACAATCTGGGCACAACCAGGTCAAAACAGCTTGCTTACCCCTTGCAACCAGGTCTTCTGGTTTTGTTTGCTTGTATTATTAAAGAACCGGGGTGACGTCTGTAACCTATAGTTTACCCCAGACCTATAAAGTGAATATAAAGTGACCAGGTCATTGGTTTGTAGTGGATTTTGCTGTTTCTCAAAGCAAAAGAGAGAGAGGGGAGACAGAGAGAGAGAGAGAGAGAGAGAGAGAGAGAGAGAGAGAGAGAGAGAGAGAGAACAATGTAAACGACAATAAAAAAAACAATAAGGGTCTGTTACATAACACTAGGGATGAGCTTCAGGTCAGAAACATTGGACCGAATAACATGGGGGGGGGGGGGTTGGTGGGGAGCTGGGTGAAGAGAGATGACAGCATGACAAAAACAGCCCCATTATCAGTTCCTGGGGACTCTATCCAACTGTTGTAGCAAAGAAACCCAAAACAGAAAAAGAAAACAGGGCTTTTCCTTCAGACCATTTCCATGAGGAATTGCCGTGTCTAAAATACCATAAAACCTCTAGGAGCAAAAAAAAAAACACACACACACAGAGTCACACACAAACACACTCACAACTGCCAAGCGGCTCCCTCGGCCAAAAGGAAAAAAATGATCGGGCCATTTATTGGCGCCAGAATTTCCCTGTGCACTCAGTAAATATTTCCCCCAGCTCCCCACATAGAGGGTGTTTTTTGGTATTTATGGGTTTTAATAGGATGAGCGTGATCATCATATTGACTGGCCTGTTTGAATCCTAATGGGTGTGTTAAATCTCAAGAAACGCACTGTATTCCTGGCTGAGTTACTGTTGAATTAACTTGGAGAGCAGGAGAGAGGGAGGGGGGAAAAACGCAATGATTGAAGGCATTAGGCTGGGTGGGAGAGACTCACTAAACAGCGGGGAGAAGAAGCAATAAATGATCTTCAGCAACAGCTGAGAGAGCATGGAGAGAGAGAAAAGGGAGAGACAGATATATGGTGTGTGTGTAAGAGAGAGAGAGAGAGAGAGAGAGAGAGAGAGAGAGAGAGAGAGAGAGAGAGAGAGAGAGAGAGAGGGAGGGAGGGAGAAATCCATACCATTCTTTCATTATAAGAATCATAAATGTGCTTTAATGACCACATATTACGCTCTTTGACACCAGATGCATGCATCAATATGAGGAGCACTATAATGTGAGAGTCAATCATTTTACTCCAACAGATGGCATAAACATCCTGTGTGCACATGCAGTGCGTGTTTGCATATGCAATTGCGTATGCGCGTGCGACTGTGCGTGCACGTGTGCATGCCAGCACAGTGGTTATCTAACCAGTGCTCAGTATTGACTGCCAGAGAAGTATGATAACATCTTCGGTTGTGGTAGATGCTCACAGATCGACAGTCTCATAAGGAGAGGGAAGGAGTTGTGGTTAAACAATATGAACTTTCATTTTTCAAAATGCATATAACTTTGTTCAAATAAAAGGAAATCTATCTGAAAGGGCTTTATTTCATTTTACCGCAGCCTCAAGCCATCGCGCCAAATTACACCCACTGAGGAGCAGCGTTTGTTGAAGGCTCTTGTGGTGTAGACAGAAGAAGAAACTGAATCTCTTACCACATCATTTTAGTTTTAGTTCTTGGGCACAACGGAACAAAACAATTACGTGAAAGAAATCACTATGGGCATAGCAGGACATTTATTAGATATAACATTTGTCTTAACACTGTGTGGACAAATAGGAAAGTGTTCATGTCTGTGTTCATAAAAAATGGCTCCAGTTACACTGAAGTTACACTGAAGAAACCCTGATGCTTCAAACGGTGCTGTTAATTCTACTTTTTTCAAAGTGATCAGGATATATATATATATATATATATATATATATATATATATATATATATATATATATATATATATATATATATATATATATATATATATATATATATATATATACAGTATATAGCACCTGATGGTCTTCAAAAATAACTTCCAGCTTATGGTGTAACACAACAACTATGTTGTACATAGAAATGGGGTCATCCCTGTGTTCTATGGTCCACAGGTCGTATTTTTCCCACCAACCTTAGAATCAAGGTTTAGGGAAGAAAATAAAACCTGGTGAACATATATACAATCCCATCATTTTCCAAAATTACGTTAATGTTAGGTATAGACGGCGGGTGCCGTCACTTTTTAGACGGCAGATGAGCTGATCTGATTGGATCTCATTAACGTGTTGTCATCCCCGGCCCCTCCCCCGCCCCTCCACTCCTGTGCTACGTCACACCATTTGAAGTGACGCCCACCCCGAAAAGTTGACTCCCACTTGTAGGCCGCCACAGGTAACAAATTAGTCCAGGCTTTCCGTTTTCAAATACGCCTACCGATTTGGACAAAATCTGTAGGATTAGGAGCAAAAGGTGTGTTTTGAAGAAACAAAAAAATCAAAAAAATGGTGCAAGATCTATCCTGACATGGCTTAAGAGTGTGTCCCTAAAAACTGTGGAACAAAAAAGATTATAAATCAAGAAGGATGTAGTTCTGGGCAAATGCATAGTATGGCGTCTTCCATCTCACTGTCGCCGATGATCCAAGGAGGCTGCCAGGAGGTGTTGAGGTTAGAGGCCAAATTGGTTCATCGGATCCTTAGCTGGTGACTTTTTTAATTTATTATTATTGTTTTTTTTTTTTTTTTTTTTACATATGCCTACTGAAAACTGTTGTCTCCTACTGATTTTGCCAGCCAAATTTATGGTCATATCACCTCCGGGTCACACTCAGACATGCAGGAATGTCAAAAAATACTTCTGGGCTTGACAGCCCATACCCTAATCCAAACATAAATCCTGTGTGTGTGTGTGTGTGTGTGTGTGTGTGTGTGTGTGTGTGTGTGTGTGTGTGTGTGTGTGTGTGTGTGTGTGTGTGTGTGTGTGTGTGTGTGTGTGTGTGTGTGTGTGTGTGTGTGAGATATAATGAGATAATGTTAAAACCGGCTTGACTTGAGACCTAAAAGTTGGAGGATCACTGTCTAGCACAGACGTGTACTCTCTGTAACTAGCTAGATCATAGTGAATTAACTGCATAATAGAGAGATTAGAGAATAGAGACATTTAAAAATCAATACGGCATGCCAGCTCGCCAAATGTTCCAGACGCATACCACAGCCATTGTCCCTCCCCTTCTCTCTGTCCCTCTGACCTGTCATTCTTCACCTCACGTATCTATCTATCAATAAAGGCAAAGAGAAAAAGAAAGAAATGGCAACAGGAGAAATTATAGTATCTGTTCCTCACCAATCAGATCAAGTCTTGAAGCTTTAGTAATTTCCTCTGTTCAACGAGAAAAAATAAATAAATAAATAAAACACTACTATCAGCTGACAGTGAATGTCACTGCTACTGAACAGAGGCAAATTGAGGTTTGAGTAATTGAATTTGTAAAAGTCATCGTATTACCCTTTAAAGCGATATGCAGATTCGATGGAGGTGGCAATTTACAAAAGGGTCGAATGGCTATGAAATTAGTTTTCACTCCCCCCGTCCCCCCGTCTCCCCCGGTTTCCCATTTCAGATTTGCTCTGCAGACTGAGTCTCAGAAGCAGCTGAGACTGTGGTTGTAAACCTCCAATGGCATTTCATAATTAAGGAACTATGCTGGTGGAAAATACACAGTAGTCGCCACAATTTCGCTTAATTAGTCTGACATCTCAACTATACGACCCTGTCTGCGTTGATAGAACACATGTTCTCATAGGGAAGAAAACGTTTGTTTGAACATTTTTACCCAACACCGGACAAGGAAAGCTGAGGGCTATTAGCACATCGAGTGTCTGAGAAATTAATTTAAATATGTAACGTTACAATACAAATTAGAGCCTTTGCTCTCAATACAGGCTAAGGAGGCAGAGGGATAGCAGAGAACGGAACAAGAGACAAAGAATGAATGCAAAAGATAAAACGAAAACGTATAGAACCCAGTGAAGTGTAGTGGAGAGATAGATTGCTGCTATCAGCGCCCCACGGCTCCTGTTCTTATCCGCTTATTTAGGTAAGATAACTGAGACTGAGCGCATGCTATGGGAGGTGAACAGATACTGCGTGGAGTTGTGAAGCAAAGAGCCACAATCATCTAACACCACCATGAGAAATGACAACCAACAGGCTCAGATTTAGATAGCGGGTCATTCAGACAGATGCTATGGATTCATTGTCGCTCCATCTGGTAGAGACTCGAGAGTGTTTGCTAAATGCCTAAATGGGCCCTTCTCAAAACCGCACCCTTTGGGGGAGGGATTTAGTCACTCTCCAATTCGAATCCAAATAGTTAAGGAACTGTTGCTATGCAGGTCAAGCTTTCCTGGTTCCTCTACCAACATGCATATTGGACTAGGACAAATTGGGGAGGGACTTAGAGAAGGGCTCATTGCAAATTGGGAAAAGACAAAAATAAACTGTTCATGAGCAAGAGGAGAGGACTGCCCAACCTTTCTGACTGTCGATAACGAAGTTTCCCTCCTCGTTTCCCATGGTGATTTTGTACGTGATTCCATCACCGTCAGGATCCTTGGCGAGCACCGTGGCGACAAGCGTGTTGGGGCCTGCATCCTCCGAGACGAATGTCCGGTATCTGTCAACACATAATGATTGTTAGTGTACACTTGTACGTGTACAGTACATATGCACATGCACACACACATATACACGTGCACACACATCAATTTTCGACTGATGGTAACAGTTCTACTATCGGTTGGTGGTTTTACAATTGGCTGTGGATGATGGTAAAACTGTCAGTCGTGTCCCTTCTTCCCTCGCACCCCCTCACTGAAGCCTAAGCCTCACTCACCCTTAGCCTTAAACATAAACACAGTAAAACCTACAGTATGCCTAAACCTAAACTTAACCCCCCAACTACTGATAGGATACGTTAGGGGAGGGGGAATTTCCCCCTTCCCGACCGTTTTCGCAGCAGGTGGAAAAACCATCATCAGCCACAGCCACCTGTCTCAGGCGCAAGTTGATTTTGCCCCTCCTGGAATGACCGTTAACAGGAAGCATCAACCGTCATAGCCAGAAATAAAATGGACCCTTATGTGAATGCAACAAATGTTCCATAGTATCATACTTTTGTATGGTTACTAGAGTGGTGGTCCCAGAGATTTAAAATGGTAAATTCAAATTCGGATAGCCATAAAGATCTCTTCTGGGGGTCCCTGAAATTCCTTCTCCATTAATACTTTATATGTCAATTTGGGGGTCCTTGACCACTGCTGTGGTGGAGAACGTGATGGTGCAAGTGAGACACATCAGTAAATATTATTTTGTCATTTTTTTCTAATTCATTTCGACCTTGTGGTCCCTGCAGGAGAAATTATCTTTAGCACGGAGTTGTTAAAATCATCAGCACATAAAACAAAATGTGCAACAGTAGACAGTGAAGTGCTCCCCTTGTGTGTCCATAAATGTGTCAGGTGCAAACACATTATTGCTACACTATCATCACGCCCAGCTCAGCAGATTATATTGTCTCATAATGTCAATCAGCACCATTTTGTTCTCTCCCAGGCTGGTCCACTACAGGGGCGTGCAGAGAGAACTGTTAGAGGGGCAGGGGCTTAAATCTGGTTGATTTCACACACACACACACACACACACACACACACACACACACACACACACACACACACGCACACGCACACGCACACGCACACACACACACTGAATTCCTCATTGACTGACTCACATACTGTAATCCATGGACATAAATAACATCAAAGAATAAGAAAACCATCATAGTTGGAAATATCATGATTCATAATAATTAATTAACTGCTTAGGGCCCACTGCAGTCTAGCCTTAAGTTAGCATTAGCTAGAAGCTAACATGCCAGAACACCAAGTAAAACATGACTGTGGTCACATATGGCTATCCTTCCCATTATAAATCATATGCCCATCTCAGATACTGTTTCATGTGTCTAGATAAACCCACTTTGTATATCTCACCTGCAAAAGACAGTTTACCCCCAGCCAGCTTACCCCCAGCACCCCCCCCCCCCCCCCCACACACACACACACACACACCCACACACACACACACTTGCTCTGTCCAGCCATCACACTCAATACAACAGAGTGTAATGAACTTCCTCATTGACTGGTGCCAGAAAGCTACTTCTCACTGAAGCCCCCTTGTGGCTTAACGGTGCTATAGCACTGTTTGTTCTTGGCAGGGAAGACATACTGACTATTTGAGTATAAACAATGACAAAAATAAAATACACATATGCATGAAGGTTTATCCTTTAACTATTTTTAACTTATTTTTAACGTAATCCCATCATGAACTTGAATGAAGTAGAATAACTAAATAAACACAAAAATAGGGGGGTGTCTTTGGCTTATCCTACAAAACCTAATGTGATCCTGGACTATACACACCCTCCACCAACCTGGGATGGCACCATGTTTCCTTCAATGTATGAGGAGTCCAAGGTGCGTTCTTTTCACCTGACCGGAGGGGGGCGGGGGGGGGGGGGGGGGGGGGGGGGGGGGGTCCCTGGTTGAACAAACCAGTTCCACATATTCAAACCAGTTCCTGTCCCCTCCATCAGGCGCCCCGGCTAGCCAGGGGGAGGCAGTTTAGAGTCCAGCAGCATTACTGTCTGTTTTTGTAAGGGTAACTGCCCTAGGGAACGCGGGGAGAAATCGCGAAAAGAGGGCACCTTTGGACAAAAATAGCAAAATTTGGTGATCTACAAGCTCTCAACGCAGCTATTTTTGGGACACAACCCAGTGCTCCTATCTACTGGAGATGCATGCATCATATAGGACAATGTTCATCCAGTTCGCTATGCAAATGTGGAGCATGTCAAGACAAACACAGGGCATTCATTTTATTGCTACTAATCCATGGGGTGAAGCAAAACTGTAGTGATGATTTGGTCTATGACTGCATTTTATCACTGACAAAAACTGAATACAAACTAAGACAAAATATATTTGTGAAATAAAAACTATACTAAATATTAGGGAGGAACTAACATTTACTTGCACAGTTGCACTGCATTATTTGCTAGATCATATACAGTATATTTTAATGAGTGTGGCTAGCGATTCAGGGCTGGAAAATAGTGCAGATCCAGTAGAACTTTAAGACAAGCAATTTTATGTTTGGTTGCACTCAGTTGTTGTGCTCTGAAAATAGCAGATCTAGATGTTTGTAGATTAACTATTTTGTTCGGCAACCAAGTGTAAAAATTTTGTTCGCCAACCAAGTGTAAAATCAGACATTATGGCTCCCTTAGAAGACAAGTACTAATTATAAAAAAGACACCTTGTTTTTATTCCTGCATGCAGACTCTGGGTCCAGATTGCATCCAGTGAACTAATAATCAGTCGTTCTCGTTCATTCACACGGAAATAATTACTGGACAAATTGTTCAGCAATTATATCCGTAATTGTTCTGTATGCACAGTACTGCCGTCCAGTAGTGGTGTCATGGGTTCATTCAGTGAATGAGATCCCAGTTTCTCAGTTGACTAAATGTGTTCTTTCAGGCCTATAAGCCTATCGTCTGAACGGGATCCCAGACTATTCATTTAGTGACACACAGAGATCAGACGCTCCTCATGTGTGTTCAGTTCAATGAGGAAATCGGCATGCCTCGATGAGTCTGGCTTCCTTCTCTTGCATCCACATGCTGCGTTGTGGTTGTGGAGGTGTAAACATCAACTACATCAACTCATAGCTCTTTTAACCATGGTGAGGGGAGAACAAAATTTGGGACAAGTCAGAGATTCATACAGTATGAATGCCTGGTGGCCGGTCAGAAGCACTACACCGTTGAGACGGCATCCTCTTGTACACTACACAGCAAATGACAATCAATGGCCTATTGGCCTAGCACCTAGCTAGCTAGTTTGCAAGGCATCATACCATTCTGTGTACTTTCAGACAATACTGGTGTGGAGGGAAATTATTAGGGGGGCATGAGCCTGTCCTAACCTGAAAGCATTTTGGCCTAGAGTGACGGGGACCAGCTCAGAAGGGCCAGTAGATCTGACTGGATCTCACCAACGTGGTGTTTTACCTTTTCGTGCAAAAATCCACCATCGCCATGGCATGAGCTACTTCCTGTCAAGAAATTCTGTGGAGGTGATTATGTCAGAGGTTAGAAGCAAAATCATTTTCAAAATCACAAAGTTCTGCTGCCTCGTGCATTTTGCGCAATTTAGAAACAGGAGTTAACCAGTTCGAACAGTTTGTGTCGATATGCTTGTTTGCCTAAAGTACAGCCTGAATTCCAAATATAATGTGTTTAATTTTGTTAAAACAGATTTACATCAGCAATAATCCAAATTCAAGGATGAACTCATGCTGCAATGTGTAATTGTCTGAGCAGGACATGGTGATATTCATACAGTAAGTCCGGTGTGTAATGTACCCAGAAAACAACCCCAGAGCTCTGTATTGAATTGTTTAGATTTAAGTAGGTAAAATACGGATATAATCTGTCCAACGATTGCTTCAACTTAGAGCGATTAAAATCTCTCTGAGGAAATGAGCCACAGAGGGACCGGAGCTGTAGGCTCGACAGCGGCAACTTTCTCCAATAGACTTATTAGTGTTGCCGGAGGCGAACCCGGGACCTCGTATATCCAAGCTGCATACTTTACCAGTCAACAAAGAGCCATGGCCCAATGGGCAAGGACACAGCTACCTATATCCTACATCAGCAATGCCTTTGGACTGAATTGATCAGTGATGTAAAATAAAAGTACCAGTATGGCAATGTATAAATATGCTCGTACAACTGAAGTAAATGTATGAAATTCCAAATTTACTTGAGTAAAAGTACAAAAGAATAATTGGCATCAAAATCTAACAAAAGCAAAGGACTAAATAAGCAGGATCTCACATTTCTGAACAGTCTTGGCATGAATAAAATTTCAACCGATACTGGCGGCCCCATAGCGTCACCAAACCTGAATCGCGAGGGAGAATAATTTAAGGAGGTATGTTTTTAAGGTGGCAATTCAGGGCTGGACCCAGGCAATATCAATACTGCAATGTTGATGTACACAATATTAAACAATTTCTCAAGAAAAAGTACAAAAGTGTCTGCATCAAAATGTACAAGGATTATGTAAAAGTACTCATAATGTAGAATGTCACATTTTCAGTCTCAGTAATTCTAGGTTTATTCAGGGAATGAATGGTGCTATTTTGAGTATCCATCATCTATCACTATGAAAGGATCAGTACAATAACGTCTCCAGCCATCGTGAGTCCACAGTACATGCGTAAATGAGGTGCAGTTTGACAGATTGGAGAGAACATGGTGTATGAGAGTCAAGCACTCCCTCATTAGATATTGTAGCTTTTGCACTCAGACTTTGACGGCTGTAAGCGTGTAAGTGTTGCTTTGTACCATTTTCTTTATGTCCTTTTCTTTCTGCTGAGTTATATGATTATATCTTTTGGTGGGAGAGCTGTATATTCAATTTTAATGTGTGTTATTTCATTAATGCATATTCATTCATACAGTATTTCTACGAGAGTAAACAACAGTTAGGCTGAGTATTTTCTCTCTTCTGCAAATGTCACTGCCCAGAATACATCCTGTGTGAAATTGCGGCGTAGGTAAATGTCAGGTGCGCGCGTGCGTGCGTGCGTGTGTGCGTGTGTGTGTGTGTGTGTGTGTGTGTGTGTGTGTGTGTGTGTGTGTGTGTGTGTGTGTGTGTGTGTGTGTGTGTGTGTGTGTGTGTGTGTGTGTGTGTGTGTGTGTGTGTGTGCGTGCGTGCGTGTGTGTGTGTGTGTGTGTGTGTGTGTGTGTGTGTGTGTGTGTGTGTAGACACCGGTGCTTTGAGAGGCACCATGCAAGCACTATATCTTAGCTACAATGTGAGTATATACATGTGTTTACATGTCTCTTTGTCCCACTTCTGATCTGGTAGGGGTGTAACCATATAGGAACTGTATCAAAATTGTAATTTAAAGAAAGCCAGCAAATATAGTCTACTGTAAATGGAGTGTGTCAGTAAAGCCTGTAGGAATATCCAAGTCCCCATGCAACTACCGCTACCACAGACTGTCTGAACTGCAACCATCTGACACATTCTGTCAAATCCAAGTCCAGTTCAGCAGGTGACAACCCACCTTCTGAACAATGGACAAAAAAAAGACCCCCCCCCCCCCTCTCTCTCCCCCTCTCTCTCTCTCTCTCTCTCTCTCTCTCTCTCTCTCCCCCTCTCTCTCTCTCTCTCTCTCTCTCTCTCTCTCTCTCTCTCTCTCTCTCTCTCTCTCTCTCTCTCTCTCTCTCTCTCGCTCACACACACACACACACACACACACACACACGGATTATTGATCACCGGGTCTCCACTTGGGGTTTAAGGTGATCTGTAGATTATTGCACACATTCATCATAGCTGATAGACAGCCATGCATCTCCTCTCCTAGTGTAAACTGAGGTAGAGCGCTGGCTGAGTGTTAAAGGGATATTTTACTTTCAAAAAAAACTTTTGGCCATTATATCATCTACTGCATTCATTTTCATTTTGAAGAACCCCAAATTCATGGCCCCTGAATCGGAAGTAAACGCTCTAAACCTTGCCCAAAAAATGGCAGCTGTGATCTTGACCTGAAACGTTAATATCAATTGCGACTCAGCGACGCTTTAATTGTGAAGCATCAACATTGTCGTTTTGATCAAAAACTTCAATCTGGGAAAAGAAGCTGAGATAAAAGGGTCCAATGAAAAATACCATGCATTTTAAGTTTAATTAAACAGAAAGATGTTTACTAATCAGAAATCAAATTACGACAAATGGCAGCTGGTGCATTTGGTTTATCACATGAAACTTCCAATCTAATATAGAATTAAGGGTTTAAACATGTGCTTTCAGGAGCCTTTCTGTGCTGCCAGGGACCATTTCATTTGAGCTGCTGTTTTGAAACTAACTGCACTTTTGTGTTCACGGCACATTGCCATGTTAAAAGTCAAGATTTCCTCTATCAGGTTCTTGTAGACTGTTTCCATAATATTTTCTCAGTATTTTCATTAAGTTTGCTATCAATGCAAGTGCCTAAATAGTTAAAACTTTGTAAAGTTTGTATACAAATTAATCCATAAAAATGAATTAGGTCTACAGTATTAACCAAAATTCATGAAAATGTATTTAAAATCCAGGAACCTGTGTGTATGCTGGTGTGCATGCTGGAGTGCATATAAGTCGTAGGCATTACAGGCAGCATCACCGTTGAGCTCAAGAAATAGGAATCAAATACACCTAAATGTTATAGATTGAACAGGGAAGGGATAGCAATCACAATGATTATGAGCACTCTGTATCATTGCCAGCAGTTAATAGTGTATTGCACAGTGCAGCATTTTCCTGTTGAGTTCTGAGACATTTTATGTCGCAGAAAATCCATCCATCTTGCTTGCACGCGTTTACCTGAAGCTGCCCTCGGAGCAATCCAGCAAAATTGACTCACAAAAACAATACGTATGATATTGAAATGTCAGTTGATGCAGCAATGGCAGACTAATACTATTTTTAAGCAGTTGATGCCAGCTGTGCAAGACTGGAAGACTGAAAGTGGTATAATGATGCTGAGAGAATTGCCCAACCTCTGCTTCTTGCACGGGGATGACAGCAAGCCGCCATACTGCAACACTAAATATGAACATGAATCAGAATATGACAAGCTTATAAAGAGAGCAAGGACGTGAGCCATTTACTACCAATGTGACACGTTTCCAGAAAGCTGTCTGAATCAGAGATTCAGACAGATCACACAATCACACAAAGTGAGATTTGTGAGAGGGTGCTATATCCACTCCTTATGCCTGGCTTTCAGATGTGACATAATGTGGACTTTTTGTTTTGCCTCATTCATTCATGCCTTCCAAAATGAGCACGCCCCACCGCGATGTCTTGTGGCATGTGTTTTAACAAGGCTGTTCTTCCAACAGGACATCTGACTACAGCTAGACAACGGTTTTGGTTTTGGGAAGAGGGAGGAGGATGTAGCAAGAGAGACAGACTGACATTGATAGATGATGCAGCGGCAGTGGCATGGCACTGATGGCAGTGACAAGAAGAACATTATGGATACATGGGAACTGAAAGGTGTGCCTGCGTGTGTGTGTTTGTGCGTGCGTGCGAGCATGCGTGCGTGCGCATGTCTGTGTGTGACAGAGAGTGGGGTTTAAAGAGATATTGGAAGAGAGGGAAAGTGCGAGACAGAGAGGGGGGGGGCAAAGGTAGATAGATCATTGGAAAAATCATTCCGGTGCCTTGATTGAGAGAGGATCACATTGACTGACATTTAACTCAACACACTTCATCACGCTTATGGTGCACCATACAGAGGACCACATCAATCGATGCCAACCACACGTGCGCACACCACATGCACGTGTTGAGCCACCGCAACCTCATGTACAGCATACACCCACACATAATCATTGGTGTCCCGGGTGAAAAAAGTGTGCACTGCCTCAATATTCTCTCAACTATGCTCTCTCTCTTTCTGTTTCTTTCTCATTCTCTCTCATACACACACATGCATGCACACTTCCACACCACAGGGGCCCTCGGCTTCACAAAGCCACAGTCAAAGGGTATACCAGTAAGGCAAGCCAGCCTCCTATAGGGTGGTTTCCGTGGTAACAGGTAGGTGATCATGATGGCAGGGGTGATAGGAGTCCTGATGGGAGAGTGACAGCTGCCTAGATGGATGGCGGCCATTTTGCCGGTCAACCTACAGAAGACGGATCGCCGGCATTACGTTGTGGTGTAATGGCTGATAATGATGTGTGATCCGAGAAGTACTATGTTGGTACAGCTAGGACCTTGATAAGATTTTTCAGTCACAGACATTGTAATTACACAGTACAGCATGAGAACAGTAATGCATTCTGCACAAGAAAACAGGAAAATAGGGATATTTTATTTACCATGGTTTATCCCAATGACATGGAAAGAATACCAACCATACAGTTGTTTTACTTTGTCCTGATTTCTATCTTCCATTGTGGTGCTCATACATGTGTGAACACGTGCACGCGCACAGTCCCACACATACAGTATGTGTGTACACACACATACTGTGTGTGCCTGCATTAAATAGTGGATTTGAAATATATTGAAATATGTGTCCCAGCACCACCCAGGTTGAGTCTTTGAGGAAATTCTCATTTTTGTTTTATCATGTCATGTGAAAGCAGAGAATCATAGCTACAATTTGACATATTGGTTGTGCAGTTTGACCCACCAGTTTTTGAGATATGGTTTATAGAGTAACAGTAACTAGAGAAACAGGAATTTGAGAATTTTGCTTTTAAAGATGCAGTTCTTGGTCTGGGCATTGAGGGGGGCGCTGTTTCCTCTTCTTTGCTGTTTCCTCTTCTTTGGGCATGAGAATACCTCAGTGTGGGGGCATTGTTGAGTCAAAGTGTTTGAATAATAGCCTATTAATAGTAGCTAAAATGAATATAGTAATACATTTTGCCTTTATAAGGCCATTTTACTAAGACATAGTGACCATTATAAAAGTGTACCTTACAGGCCAAAACGTTACACCAAATAGGTCCATTTGGTTACTGGGAATTCCACCCATTTTTTTCTGAGATCATACAAATGTATAGCCTACACTTTTTTATTTTAGATAATCACCCCCACAGTCCATTGTTGTATGCATGAATGGAACAACAACAACAACAACAACAGTAATTGTGATGCATTATCATTATAAATACTATGTATCTAGGGTGATTTTTTTTGCCATTATTAATTAATTACAATCGCCAGCGGCCAGAATCACCAGAATCAGATGACCATAATATACAATAAAATGTTGGTTAACACGGACCGAAAACAAGCCAACATGGCAACCCTTTGTCTGTATTTCCTCTGAGAATAGTGACGTAGTTCCGGCTCTAAAAAAAACGCCACGAAGAAGAATCCAATGTTTTGATATTTTATACATGATTTACTAACAGAACGTGGCTACTAATAGGTTATGTGGAATGCCACCTGGCTGTTATTTGAGCTCAAAATCACGCGAAGTCCGCGTTCTGTTGATGACGGCGGCATCGCATATTTACCATACTAGAGGCACTTATCAGATTATAACCGTTAGCATTTTAAGCTAATTAAGCTAACGGCCCGGAAGACTGAGGTAATAATGGTCAGAACTGTCATTACAGTTCACATTAATTAAATTATAACATGTTTACACGGCGTTTTAAGGTCTAACATTCATCTCATGTATGCTTTAGTATGAAACAAATAATAAAGTTGCTTCAGGTCATTTTTCACAGATAATAAAAAATCGGAGAAAATCAAGTTTAGACCCCTGTACTGACAACTTCATTTCCCCGAGATGACTCAACGTGGGTGGAGTTTAGTCACATATAGTGTGCTGCTGTCGCTATGATACCTGCAATTCTCTCTGGAGATGAATTTTATTGTAGGTCCTTTTACTACAGTATGGTAAATTCAGCTAAAATTAAAGTTGTGGGCAGAGTCTGTCTGTCTGTCTGTCTGTCTGTCTGTGGGGGGTGTTGTAATGTACATAAGGACTAAGGATCGGGTTCAAGTCGGAATCGATTCTATTCCATTGTATCCTGAATTGATGGGGATTTCGTAATCAATACGGTTCTGGCTCTTATGAATTACCTTATCTAACAGGAACTGATCGTGTGTGTGTGTGTGTGTGTGTGTGTGTGTGTGTGTGTGTGTGTGTGTGTGTGTGTGTGTGTGTGTGTGTGTGTGTGTGTGTGTGTGATATTAAAGTTGTATTTACAATATTTACAATATTTAATATATTTACAATAAGTTTAGCTCAAGTTACCATGTATTGCTGTACTTCAACTTCAATCAGGGTTGTCACATAATTTGATGAGATGTGATAGGTTCATGGAATATTTTACAATGGATAAAATACATCTGTGTGTATCATAGTGACAATGTAACAAAAACAA
>CM076966.1:15485043-15495043 GCA_039105355.1 Benthosema pterotum
TGTTTACACTCTCAAGAGTGAAAATATTGATCATCTGAATTAGCCCAAGTCCATCTGGAGAATGTAGAAGATTAATGGTCATTTTGATCTGTCATTTGACTGTTTTGTTTCCCAAATCCAGCCTGGAATTGTGGACAAAAACAAATTATCATGGAATGGTGGTCTGTGACTCAAAGTCTGAATAAATAGTGGGCCCTGGTATCGAAAACCAAAGCTATACAGTATGCTATACGTCTATCTCATTGTTGAACCAACTTAATACTCGGCCTGAACCAGCCAACGTTCTTATTGGTCGAGAGGGCAGGAATCACATGGAGCAAGAGCTGTATAATTTTACTACACTGGTCTGAGCGCCGACCCCTGCCACGCTCCTCCACTCCTCTCTCTGGTAGTAAACAGTGGAGAAAACTGACACATTTAATTTTTGAGGTATTTTTGTGTGACACGCCTTTGCACTGTAGTTCACTCCCACTCCTAGGCAATATAATGTGACTCGTTCGACCAGAAAGGTTCCCAGTTCGATCCCAGTTATCAGTGTCGACACTGAACCTGTTAATTGCTCCTGATGTGCAGGTTGGTGTCTTGCATGGTTTTCTCCATCAATCGGTGTGTGAATGTGGGTGTGAACTTCCGAATGGCTGAATGCAATGCACAATCATCCAGTGAAAAGCGCAAAGGTTCTTTATAAATGCACCATTTAGCACTTGTTTAGCAGTAAATTATCCTGTAGTATTTGCAGCGTTTATCCGATCGATGTATGCTCAGTCTCGCGTGTAGCTACAGTATCTGCTACCTCAACTCTTTTGACCTTGTTCTCATTCAAGCACTAAATCAATACTGAGAAATCTCAAACTAGTCAAGTATGACCGCTAAGAAAGGGAAAAAAAAGATATAATGGAAGCAAATATTCCACTCACACATGCTGGGAGAACTCTGGCGCCTCGTCATTGACGTTGGCCATGCGTATCCGCACTGTGGCGGTGCCCGTGCGAGGGACCTCCCCTTTGTCCACGGCCATGACCACGAATTCATAGAGGTGGTTGGGCCTTTCATAGTCCAGAGCGCCCGCCGGGAAAATTGTCCCGTGCGGCGAGATGGTGAAGTCTGGACTCAGCGTGTGATAGGTCAACTCAGCGTTCTCCCCGGAGTCACAGTCGCTGGCCGACACTGGGGGGGAGAAAAAGAAGGGAGAGTTATATGGCAGAAAAGGACTTGGATTAATGTCAAGCTTTGTGAGTCCCTGGAGGAACTACGGTCTGGAGAGAAATACAGACTGGAAGAGAGAACAAAGCAAGTGAGAGACAGATAGGGGAAAGGACAGACAGACAGACAGACAGACAGACAGACAGACAGACAGACAGACAGACAGACAGACAGACAGACAGACAGACAGACAGACAGACAGACAGACAGATGAACTTGCACTGGATGATGCTGAGAAAAAAAAAACATGTTGCTACCTTTCTGATTCAATGAGCAGATGAACCTATCTAAAATAATGATGTACTACATTATCGGCATGGCGTGTTGCGATCGTCATTAAGCAACATTTTATATTTCTGCATCGCACATTGGGAATCCATGGGCCCATGGACTTGCTAGGGCTCAAATGGATTGCCTTGCTAAAACAGAAAGGGACCACCGGGGATTTGAATAAGCATATTTTTCCGCTAACAAGAACATTTCACCATGAAGCTCTCAATTCTCAGATTCACCTTACATTGCATTTGGCTGGCGGGCATTCACACACATGCACGCATGGACCCATGCGCACGCACACACATGCATGCACGCACACACGCACGCATGCATACATGCACACACACATGCACACACACACACACACACACACACACGCACGCACACGCACACGCACACGCACACGCACACAACACACACCACACACACACATAATCTCTTGTCGTAAATTTGAGCACACTTTACACCAAACAGCTCCAGTAGTGGCTGCTGTATCATTATTGCTAAAGTAAATATGCACTCTTTCCATTAGCCTAGCTTCAACCCCATCACTCAGTCCAAATGTACCTTCTTTGGACACCCATATGCTGATTTAGCAAAGGTTGAGTTGACACAACAGGATTTACACTTTCAATAATGTAATTCACAAAGCCAATATAAATTCATCACATAAAAGCAAGGAATTTGGTATTTGGTTTGGGGCCCTGGAACTTTGAGGCATCACAGAAAATATTGGTCATGACAGTTATTTTACTTTCTGGGTATTAACCAAAATGAATTTAGCACCACACACAGTATCTCCTGGAACCAGACATTATCACAAGGAATAGATGATGTATGTACAGCTACTTTGGCCAAGGATTGCAGTGATACAACATCACTATTGTTGAGGTGAATATTTCAGGGTGAATTCTGTGACACCGAGTAAATACAATCACAGTATATTTTTCTTAAGAATTGTTTTGGTGATGTTATGCCTGTATTTATTGGACAGCAGATTGACACAGAATGGGAATAGTGAGATGCATTTGTGATTTGAACCTACAACATGCTGTCAGGCAGCATTTGCACTGCAGCCAGTTGCCTGCCAGTGGCTATCTGAGAGTCATAGTAGGCTATGTTCCCAGACACATACTGTATATTCATAAGATGCTATATGTTCAGGATGCTATAACAAAAGGATCCTATGTGGTTAATAATGCATAATGCATAACAACCCCCGGAGTGCACATAATTGCTTTTAGCTCTGGGCATAAGATAGCAATGCATGTGATTGGTTCGCTGTGTGTGTCCCAATCAAACCAAGATTGAATCCACCTGCTATGTTCCACCTGGCCCAGCTAAGCCATTACAATTAGTTAGCTCTAATATTACTCAGTCATTCAGTATTGCGGGGGTTGGTTTGGTCGCAAGACTGCAGCTCAGAAAGTTTGAGAACCTCTTGTTTACAGACTACCACCCAATAAGGTGTGACTGTCTGTGTCTTTTCTACCACTAACATATCTGAATGGCTCAGTGTTTTTGTAGCGATTCAGTGCATTCACATAGAGCAGTGGTTTTCAACCTTTTTCATACCAGGGCCCACCATTCATTCGGCATTTTAGCCACAGACCATTTGAGGACATTTTCACACCAAAGACCTAAAATTAATGATTTTGTCCACAATTCCAGGCTGGATATTGCAAACAAAACAGTGTAGACTTCTTGTTTAAGTGGTGCTAATTCAGATGATCATTCATGATCATCATTTAGCCTGGGGACCACCTGGAACCCTCTCAAGGACCACTGGTGGTCCCTGGACCACCTGTTGAAAATCCCTGCCATAGAGTGCACACTGACAGACCCACTGTCAGACACACTGAGTAAGGTTAAGTGTGGAGTGAATCAAACTCCCAGCCAATGATAACAACTATACAGTGCATCTGGACTCAAAAGTGGTACAAATAGATGCAGCATAACATTATGATTACACAACATCTGTGGTAAAAGAAAACAGAAAAATGTCGGTGTAAGTGTGATGTGCAGTGTATACGTTTGTTACGGTCAACTGAATAAATTAGTGCATTGCAGAGTCCAGAGTGCTGTCTATGTTTTGCTTATTATAAAAGATTGAAAGCTTTCAGTTCACGTCCTTCCTTGACCAGCTGAATTTTGAAAGGATGCGCCAATCAAATATTAATTGCCTGAGCGTCAATGGCAGTATGCATACATGTTGTGTGTGTGTGTGTGTGTGTGTGTGCGTGCATGCGTGTGTGCATGTGCGTGTGTGTGTGTGTGTGTGTGTGTGTGCGTGCGCGCGCGCGCGCCTCAGTGTTAGAAATCTTTCCCGTTTATCTGACTTCACACTTATCTGTGATCTAATCTCTGTTCTGTTCTGATGGAAGGAACCAAGAACTGGAAGTTGAGTCACTGTTGAAAATGAATCTTTCACATCTAATTCACTTGATGTGAAACTAATAAAAACAATGTTCTTCGCATACCTACAAAGAGAGACAGATGTGTGGGAGACGACGGGTGGCCTGAAGGCATACACAACAAATTAAGAGGCTCCTGCACACACGTCTATACTTGCAGTTAAAATTTGAGATGGGGAAAACAAACAAACGAATACAGATTTCTTGAGGCAAAAGGGTAGGAAAGGGGGGAGTAATTAAGCATTTTACTGACACCACTGGGAAAATACTTCAGGTTAGATCAAATTAGTGCATCCCAGAGTCCAGAGTGCTGTCTAGGTTTTGCTTATTATAAAAGCTTGCCAACTTTCTGTCTGTGTACTTGCTTGACCGTCTGAATTTTGAAAGGATACGTCCATCAAATATTCATTGCCTGAACGTCACTGGCAGTAAGTCAGTCAGTTACACACATTGGCAACAGTTACAACGAACCAAATCATTTGCTTATAATTACATAGAAGATGGAGCACTCGTTGATGAAGTGATTAGCTCTAGGCTTAGTGTCTCTACGGCCCGTTGGCCTTTTTGAGAAATCAGGGTGACAACGGCGTGGCATTTCAGCAAGCAAGCAGCAAGGTGAAGATGTAACTAAATACAGTACCTACTGATTTGGATCCCACTGGTATGGTTTGGCACGCCACACCAAAGGAGGCGAGTGTAAACCTCACCCAGAGACAGTCTCCAATTGGCTGGATGCTTCCAGGCTTGATAATAACCCTTAAAAAGTGTATGAGTAGAATGTTGATAGATTGATAGAGAATAAAAATGGCCGCATCTCTCTCTCTCTCTCTCTCTCTCTCTCTCTCTCTCTCTCTCTCTCTCTCTCTCTCTCTCTCTCTCTCTCTCTCTCTCTCTCTCTCTCTCTCTCTCTCTCTAAAACATAAACACAGTAGTTGTCTTAAAAGGAAACCGATAATAAGAGGATGTGCAGATGTTTGAAAAAAATGTAGGATGGTAGTAATATCGGCATGCTACAGGGTGATTATAATGATCACTCTGAAGACTCATCTCTGGAATTCAATTGGTATAGAATGATGCATTTAGAATAAGTGAACTGTACGACTATTAGGCCGTGGGACGCCAGGCAAAAAATGGCATTTTAACCGCCATCAAAAGGGACAAGACATATGTGGTATCATTACGTTCGTCTGACATCCAGGAATGCAAAAATGTGTGATAGCAGTTTCAGAAGAGTAGCTGAATACAGTTTTTTGGCATTTATATCTGATAAAATGTTGTAATAACTTCATAACTTGAAATGCATTGATTTTACGCCCCATAAATGTATTGAACGTTAATATAAAGTTGAGCATTACGAACGATTTGGTACCAACTACATGTCTGTATCTCCTACGGTTCTCGAGATACAGCATATACTGTAGGTACTTTCACAGATTGAGGAGAGCAAGACATTTGTAACATTGATTGTTAAGTCAATCAAATGGTGATACAGGCATGAGAATTGGTACACACACTCTTCAAACCCCACTATTTCTAAAAGTACTGCGTGCCCTGCAAAGTTCCAAGATGGCACCCCCCAAAATCCAAGATGTCCGTCCAAAAATGTGGTTTTTCCTTCATAACTCGAATTACAAAGATCTTAAGCCCCATAAATGTATTGAACGTTAATATAAAGTCGGGCATTACGGACATTTTGATACCAAGTACATGGCTGTATGTACTACGGTTCTTGAGTTACAACATATACGTAGTGATGTGGCACCATAAGTGTAACATTTTGGCATGTTTCACTCTTTAACTCAAAGATCCCTTTATCACCATTTATTCTATTTTTCAGGAAATGGACCTACATGTATCTGCTATCATAAACCACTTCAAGTTTTCCAATTGTTGAAACGGGTCGGGAGTTATTAAGCCAATTGTGAAGGGCTGTTTCAGTGCTAAAATTGCTGCGTACATTCTGCGAATATAAGCCACCCAGAAATGTCTGTCTGTGCATCTGTCCTTCACAATAAGTGTATATGTGAAGCGGACGCACCAAGTGTAGCATGTGTCATAGTATAATGGTATAATGTGTATAATGTGGGTAATATATGTAATAGTGTCATAGTGTAACCTGTAATACTGTAATAGGGTAATATGTGTAATAGGGTAATATGTGTAATAGTGTCATAGTGTAACATGTGTAATAGGGTAATATGTGTAATAGTGTCATAGTGTAACATGTGTAATAGGGTAATAAGGTAATATGTGTAATAGTGTCGTAGTGTAACGTGTAATACTGTAATAGGTTAATATGTGTAATAGTGTAATAGGGTAATATGTGTAATAGTGTCATAGTGTAACATGTGTAATAGGGCAATAGGGTAATATGTGTAATAGTGTCATAGTGTAACATGTGTAATAGGGCAATAAGTGTAATAGTGTGATATTTGTGCATTAGGCTAATAGTGTAATAGGAAATATGTGTAATAGTGTCATAGTGTAATAGGGTAATATGTGTAATAGTGTAATAGTGAAATATATGTACATTAGGGTAATAGTGCAATATACGCAATCATGTAATAGTGTAATATATGCAATTGTGTAACAGTGTAATAGGGTAATATATGTAATAGTGTAATAGGGTAATATATGTAATGGTGTAATAGTGAAATATATGTGCATTAGGGTAATAGTGTAATATATTGAATAGTGGTCTAGTGTAATTGTCCTATTACACCATTACACATGATACACATACTTGCCTATTACACATGTCACAATATGACACTAGTACACATATTACGCTATTATGCTATACCAATATTACAGTAATATATTACACTGTTACCATAATGCACAGACATTACACTATTAGCCCTATTACACTATTGCATATATTACACTATTACCCTATTACACATGTTACACTATGACACTATTACACATATTACCCTATTATGCTATTACACATGTTACACTATTATGCTATTACACATGTTACACTATGCCACTATTACACATATCAACCTATTACACTATTACACATGTTACACTATTACACACATTACCCTATTATGCTATTACAACATGTTACACTATGCCACTATTACACATGTTACACTATGACACTATTACACATATTACCCTATTACAGTATACCGCTATAGACTGCATATATTACACTATTAGCTCTATTACACTATTGCATATATTACACTATTACGCATTTTTGCACATTATACAATTATAGTATGACACATGGTACACTTGGTGCGTCCACTTCACATATACACTTATTGTGAAGGACAGATGCACAGACAGACATTTCTGGGTGGCTTATATTCGCAGAATGTACGCAGCAAATTTAGCACTGAAACAGCCCTTCACGATCGCTTAATAACTCCCGACCTGTTTCATCAATTGAAAAACTTGAAGTGGTTTATGATAGCAGATACATGTAGGTCCATTTCCTGAAAATAGAAGATATGGTGATAAAGGGATCTTTGAGTTAAAGAGTGAAACGTGCCAAAATTATACACTTATGGTGCCGCATCACTACGTATATGTTGTAACTCAAGAACCGTAGCACATAGAGACACTTGGTACTTGGTATCAAAATGTCCGCAATGCCCAACTTTATATTAACGTTCAATACATTTATGGGGCTTAAGATCTTTGTATTTCGAGTTATGAATGAAAAACCACATTTTTGGACGGACATCTTGGATTTTGGGGGCTGCCATCTTGGAATTTTGCAGGGCACGCAGAACTTTTAGAAATAGTGAGGTTTAAAGAGTGTGTGTACCAATTTTCATGCCTGTATCACCATTTGATTGACTTAAAAATCAATGTTACAAATGTCTTGCTCTCCGCAATCTGTGAACGTACCTATATGCTGTATCTCGAGAACCGTAGGAGATACAGACATGTAGTTGGAACCAAATCGTTCGTAATGCTCAACTTTATATTAACGTTCAATACATTTATGGGGCGTAAAATCAATGCATTTCAAGTTATGAAGTTATTACAACATTTTATCAGATATAAATGCCAAAAAACTCTTCTGAAACTGCTATCACACATTTTTGCATTCCTGGATGTCATACGAACATAATGATACCACATATGTCTTGTCCCTTTTGATGGCGGTATTTTTCCTGGCGTCCCACGGCCTCTATGTGTTATCAAAGTGATTAGCTTTGCTTAAGGTCCTAAGGCTGTAAAACTCTGTAACAAAACTGTAACAAAAGACAAAAGCAGGGTTGATGAAAGGGCCTTTCTATGTGGAGTTTGCATGTTCTCCCCGTGTCCCCTAGGGTAGATACCCTCACAAAAAGATGCAGTAATCCTAGGCTCTAAACTGCCTGCCCCTGGCCAGCCGGGGCGCCTGATGGAGGGGACGTGAACTGGATGGAATAACGTGTTCCTTCCACACGCTACGTCCAACCAGGGAAACTATCCCCTGTCAAGTGATAAGCAGGCAGCTTGGACTCCTCATGCATTGAAGGAAGCATGAGGCCAGTCCGCTGCCCTCCCAGGTTGATGGAGGGTGTGTAGAGCCCAGGATCACATTAGAAATTTGCACTGGGTGATAAAAATGGGTTGCAAAATCGTGGGAATAAAAATATTATGAAAAAAGACAAAAGCCAGACCTCAATTTTTTCTCCCATATCTTTGATTTGAGGCATGTGGGACAATAGTGCTATTTTGGGACAGTCCCGTGAGATATGTGACAGCCCTGGTCAGCCCACAGGACACAATAGTGGTGGTTTCTAGGTTGCACTTATTATTGAATGGTGGTCCCTGGGGAAAAAAACCCTTGAAACCCCCCGTGTTAGTGTGTTAATATCAAGGGTTTTGTTCTGCTATACACTGGGCAAAGATGTTACAGAGATGCAGTGAAGAGCACATTCTCTGGGCACACAGAAAACAGATGTTTTTTTTTTGTCTACAAACTATGTGTAATCAACAGGTGTTCTGTGTCAAAAATATAACAGACACAAAAAAACCTCAACAGCCATATGTGTGTCTTCTCATTCAACATCCTACTGTATAACACGCATCACACACCAAGTCAATATTTAATTTGCTAAGTACTGATTTGTTCTGTTCAGACAACTGTTTAAACATCTATTCATCAGTAAGTGTTTCTGCTCACTGGAATCAGCATCCTTGGAGTTGGCAAACGGCCAGGCATTGGCAGGCATCATTATAATTTGGCCTACGCTTCTCCACATCAATGCAAAGTAATGTGTTCTGGCTACATCTGGATTATTCTCTGGCATGTGGTGGTTTTGTGCTGAAGAGTTTGGATGCAACCATTGCCTGGGGCCGGTATAATAGGATCTCTCTCTCTACTCTGCCGGCTTTACCAGCTCTATTGTCCACCCTGGAGACGAAGCCAATTAGCGGATCACTAGCCCATGACAATCCTACCACAGGGTGATTGACCCTGCTGATTTCCTCCTGCAGTTGACGGAGAAGCATTTTCACCTTACAGACTCCACTGTGTCCGGCACTATTACTCCTCTGTAATTTAAATGTTAGCTCAGATGTCTTGCCCTATCCTGGCCATGTCTGCCTGACCTGTAAGTGTTGGTTGTCAGACGTTGGGATGGAGCTCATTATCTTTTATTGATAGCATCGATCAAGGCTTATTAAGCTGTGGAAAGATGGCAGACGACAATAACTTATGAACAGAGATATATCTTTCACTAGCGCCTTCAAGTACAGTTCCCTTGTTTTGTTTGTTTGTTTTTGTTTCTGTATTTGCTATGTACATCTCAATTCATGTCTACCATTTGTTAAAAAATAAAAGAATTATCCAGAATGTTGAATGAACGTTGAATGAAGAATATACAGTTCACTTTGTTGACAGACAAAAGGCAATTGAGGCAATTGGAATACTATTGAAGAAAATGCTAACTTGTTAATGTCTGTACCATAAATGGTGCATTTATATAGCACCTTTATCCAAGGCTCTTTACATAGACATTGTGCATCACATTCAACCATTCACACACATCCATGCAAGGTGCAACCAGCACATCAGGAGCAATCAGGGGTGTCTTGCTCAGGGGCACATCAACACTAACTCTGGGGGAGCCGGTTCGAACCGGCAA
>CM076966.1:15497543-15522543 GCA_039105355.1 Benthosema pterotum
CACACGCACACACACACAAAGGTTAAGAAGTGTTTGTGTGGTACGTCACTTTGGCCTCTGTGGCCTTTGTCCTTGTGTACAGATCTGTGTGTGTGTGTGTGTGTGTGTGTGTGTGTGTGTGTGTGTGTGTGTGTGTGTGTGTGTGTGTGTGTGTGTGTGTGTGTGTGTGTGCGCGTGTGTGTGTGTGTGTGTGTGTGCGTGTGTGTGTGTGCGTGTGTCAGTGTGCGTGCGTGCGTGTTCTGTGGGGGTGACTCCCCATGTCTTCAAAACAGATCCAGTTTGTGTACTTGTGTACTCACACTCTGTTTTGGCACTTTATTTTATTATATCCTCTTCTTTCAAAGATCCATTTTCAACCTGCCAAAACACTGAACACTTGCAGCATTTTGTGTGGACTGAAATCATTGAGCGTGACTTTAATTTGCAGGTAGTTTCCAAGTTTCTCCCCCGTAGGAGTGATGGCTTCCTGGCGCCATTAGCTGCCTAACCAGCCCTGCTCAGCAGTGTGTGTGTGTGTGTGTGTGTGTGTGTGTGCGCGTGTGTGTGTGTGTGTGTGTGTGTGTGTGTGTGTGCGCGTGTGCGTGTGTGTGTGCAAGAGATTTGGACTCATCACGCTTTATCACAGCTGACTTCCTCTCACTTCTCATTGAATCTTCCTTTTCTTCAGAACCTTCCCTAACATGCACACACTGCACAGGCACACACAGACACACATCAGAACCTTCCCTAACATGCACACACTGCACAGACACCCAGACACACATCAGAACCTTCCCTAACATGCACACACTGCACAGGCACACAGACACACATCAGAACCTTCCCTAACATGCACACACTGCACAGACACCCAGACACACATCAGAACCTTCCCTAACATGCACACACTGCACAGACACCCAGACACACATCAGAACCTTCCCTAACATGCACACACTGCACAGACACCCAGACACACATCAGAACCTTCCCTAACATGCACACACTGCACAGACACCCAGACACACATCAGAACCTTCCCTAACATGCACACACTGCACAGGCACACAGACACACATCAGAACCTTCCCTAACATGCACACACTGCACAGGCACACACAGACACACATCAGAACCTTCCCTAACATGCACACACTGCACAGGCACACACAGACACACATCAGAACCTTCCCTAACATGCACACACTGCACAGGCACACACAGACACACATCAGAACCTTCCCTAACATGCACACACTGCACAGGCACACAGACACACAGCAGAACCTTCCCTAACATGCACACACTGCACAGGCACACACAGACACACATCAGAACCTTCCCTAACATGCACACACTGCACAGACACCCAGACACACATCAGAACCTTCCCTAACATGCACACACTGCACAGGCACACAGACACACAGCACAGGCAGACAGACAGAGAGATACAATAGACACAGAGTCATGTGTAGACCCCTAAACCCTTGCATATACACACTAACTTGATTGACTGGAAACAAAGCCATTCGTTTTGGGTTCTGTTCTGTTAGTTCTGTTAGAATCTCAGTACAAGTCAACAATCACTATAGTTTCAAGTATGTTTTAAATCATACTATGTGTGTGTCACACCTATGTGTTTAGTCACATTAATTTTAAAATCAGTGATAAGGTATTGCTTTGTTTCTAGGCTTTCTACTGGTTCTACCGAGTGAAGTCTTACCCTCGCTCTTGTTACAGCCCATGCTATTCGTTCCTGTTTGCATTTCTGGACTGGATATAGAAAGATAGAGGATTTTAAAATAGGCCTCATTTCTGCCTGTTAGATGCTGGCAGTTCATTTTTATGGTCTATGGCGCCCACGCACAAGAGGAACAGACTGGCAACAATCACCATTAGTAGGGCTGGTCAAATCTCATTCTGTTCTGAGTTGCTCCGGAATGAGTGTGTTGCAGGGGTGGGGGGAGATTGGGTGGAATATAGAAGTAGGAGACATGTTTGTGTGACATATTTGTGCATGTGTGTGTGTGTGTGTGTGTGTGTGTGTGTGTGTGTGTGTGTGTGTGTGTGTGTGTGTGTGTGTGTGTGTGTGTGTGTGTGTGTGTGTGTGTGTGTGTGTGTGTGTGTGTGTACTCATACTATGCAAAGTAAAATCTATGTCAATATTCCACATCGAATTGCAGTACCTGAGAGTGTCTGGACAGTATTTGTCACTGTTCTGCGTTATTAATTGATTTCCAATAATAAACACGCATTTGCATATAAGCATTGTACTAATGAGTCTCCCAGCAGTAAAGCCCGATAGTACCAGACATCCATGTACTTCAATTGACCACTTCAATGACACCATGTATACATCAGAGCTACAGCACTACTCAGTGGTGTGATGCAGACTTTCTCACACAAAATAAAACGTTATGTTATTAGATTGGACCTAGAAAAGAGGCAATAATTCCTAAAACAGCATCAATGAGCAACAAATGACCCATGGGTAACCAACATACAATAGTGTACTTTGTACATTTGTACTAACATACAAAGCACCTGTATTTGGTGTGTATGTTTGTTTAACTTTGAACATTTCATTTTACTTTTTCTGATTATTGCAGTTTTCATAGTGTCATGATGATTTAAGTGTATCATTGTGAGCAACCATCAATGTAGGGAACATTTGCAATGTGGCATCCATAATTTGGGAATCCAGCTTTGGGAATGTATCCATAATTTGGGGAATAAGCGCTTGTGTCTACTCTAACTTAATTTTTGTCACCCCCAATATCTTTCAGAAATTGCAGCTCTGTTGGTAAGAGCCAGAAAACATTGCTCTGCTTCTCCCGAGTGGTAGGTGAGAGTGTTACCCTGTGTTGCATGTCAGCCAGGTTCGCTTAACCTTTCTGTCCAACTGAAGGTTAGGATCAATAGGCTGATCCAGACAACCACAGTAATCACATGGGGTTAGGAAACACTCCTCACTCAGACCTGTCTCAAGGCCTTTGCAGATGGGGAGCGACTGACGCGCCAAGTAATTAAATTATTTTGAGTTGCGGCTGCGGTTAGGCAAGTGTATTTTTACCAGAGGTCCTGTGAAGTTGTCACACGCGCTTGTTTCGCAGACACACAAGCAGGCGGGGGCGACAAGACCTGGATGTGTTTTTCACACTACGTTGTCCCCCATGAGCAGATCTGTCACAGACCCAGGCTACAATAGGCATGACTAGAAAGACATCTCTCTGATCTTGGCCATGTTATTCAAATTCACATGGTTTAGCACAGTTATTTGGTTTGTTTTAACATTGTTTACATTGTTATCCTACAGAGGATAGCATTAGCGGAAAAGTTCTGCTTCCAACAAATTATGGTCATGGTTCACCAGGATCCCGGGTGGCATTCAGAAATCTCCATGCAAAAAAAAAAGAATGTGGACTAAAACGTGAGAAAACCGCTGCTACTGCTATTCCCTACAGTATCATTAATATGATGTAAATGTGAGCAGTGCTGCAAATGTCAAGTTCATGTTATCCTTTGAAGAATTTGGTGCTTTTAACACATCAATGAAGTCAACTTCAGTCTGTCTGTAGCATCCGCGTGAGCACGATCGAGCATGTAGGTTTAAGTGGTTAGCGATGTAGTGCAACTTCTGCCTCACCCCACTAATGGACCACTCATGCAATCCACAGACCTGGTAGCTATTTATGAAGCCTTCTTTTATCTTCTCCTCCCTTCTATTCCAGTATGATCTGGTGGTTCATATTATAATTCCGCCTGGAAGGCAGCAAAGGCAAAGCAGGAGTTCAGTTCACCTCCAGCAACCTCCTCCGTCTGCGAGAGCAGCTCACGCTCTGAAGAGCACGTAGGGATGTGAGGGATCGCTAGCGCAGGTCTTGAGAAGCAACTAAGTCCATTTACATTTGTGAATTTAACATGAAAAGGCTTATTATGATCGCCTGGAAATTACACTGTTTTCATATTATTGCATGCCTTTCTACAGTAACAGTGTTACTTACTTGTTAATTCTTCATTCCCTGTTGAAGGCTGAACGGCCGATATGTATTACCTATGTTTGCCGCAACTTAAATAAAAGTTATTTAAGTCGGCAATTGATGTGCACGTCCCTGGATACAGTATAAGAATAATAATGTCATAGTAACGGCTTGTCCGTAATTTCCCTCTAACTGCATTATCCTTGTGTCTGCAGTGGCTTAATTAATGCAGTCCCCTCGCAGCCACATCCAGGTGGCCACCTGTCTCCACATGTCTAGCTCACCATGCCCCCCTACAGCAGATCCACTGCTCACACTTCCCCTGTCGTTCCTTCATCCTACACCGCTCAATTCTTTCCTCATCACTTTGCCCGGTTCTATGATCTGGAGTGTTGCCTGTCGCCAGGGGAGAGCAGTAGATGACAGATTGTCCAGGAGGATGTGTCTAGCCTGGGGGCCAGGGAAGACGGGTAGATTTGGGGGTGGCAGTGGTAACTAGGCAAAATGCTCTTTGCCTGCCAGGCAACAATGAAGTCTTTATCTCTCTCTCTCTCTCTCTCTCTCTCTCTCTCTCCTCTCTCTCTCTCTCTCTCTCTCTCTCTCTCTCTCTCTCTCTCTCTCTCTCTCTCTCTCTCTCTCTCTCTCTCTCTCTCTCTCTCTCTCTCTCTCTCTCTCTCTCTCTCTCTCTCTCCCCTCCCCCTCATATGTCTTGTGTCTGCATTGAAAGTGGTGTGTGATCTTCTGCCTGTTGTCACCCCACAACAACCACCAACAAAACATGCACTACATATTACATGCACGCGGCAAGGATAAGCCTAAGTTATCCTTCTTTGGCAGTGTACCGAAAATAGACGATTTAGAAGAGAGATTGTGGATCAAGTAGGTCAAACTGTATATCTAATCAGACTGCCAACTGCACACATACCACATTGACTGAGAGGCTGCCATCGTGTAGCCTCCAGTATTTTACCAGAGGAGAATTTATTCTGAATTTATTCATATTTTAATCCAAAATGAGAGTATACCAGAGTTGAAGTAGATGTAATAATGTTAGAGTCCACATAATTGAACGTTTCAAGCCTGTTCTTTACAACTCGCTGTTATGTCTTCGAGATATTACTATAAGCCGTCCCTGAAAACTTGTGAGTCAAACTAAATAACCAATAGGTCAATTTGAAACTATGATGTTATATTTATTAAGATTTAATAAAATCCAATGGCAATGGCAGTCCATCAGTCAAATTATGTTTGGGGGCTCTTAACACTCGCCCTGTCGCCCGGTCATATGATAATACCACACAGTGCCATAATACAGCATCCATTGATAAATAGGGATTTTCCACAGACACACATGGCAGGAAGTACACAAAGCTGGTTCACCAGCAGTATTTATGTCTGTATGTACATTCCACCATAACCAGCCAATTTGAAAAGAATTGGCCACGCAGTGGCACTGTAAAAGCCATACCGATATGTGGGAAAATGAAGCTTTTTTAGGTGCCTCACGGTGGCACTATAACAGGCCATTCTGGAAAATTTGGGGGACAGTTCGGACACAGAAGTCTGATAAAGTATTAAAATAAGTGGAAACAAATGGAATCCATTTTCTTCCATTTGTACCACCTCAAAGTTACACAAACAATGGTAAATTGGTGCTGGAACAGTCCCTGTGTAAATTGTGTCTGTTGTATGTATCGGCAAAGCAATTAGGCATTTTAGTCAACAAAATGTTCAATGATCGCATGGCAGCGTAACACAGCCATGCAGGAAGGTCCTGTGGCTTGCAGCCTACAGCTGCCTGTAGTGTCCGTGAAGGAAAAATATTTGGCCTCAAAGATAAATTTGAAAGCTACATGTGTTCACAGAAACACTGACGTAGCTTTTATTGACAGGAATAAAACCCCATTCTGCAGCTCAGCAGACTAGACAAGGCAGTAGTAAGCTGCGCCAAGAAAACCTGTTCACGTGAGGAGCAAGTTGAAGTCGTGAAGTTGAAGTCTTTTTCGGCAGCACTAAAATATTGCTCATTCATTTCACTCATAAGATACTTCAGCAGGAAGCCGTTCCAATAAGTATCTATAAATAAGATCAACATTATTTGTATGATTTATTTTTTACATTCTGTATTTCCACGTTCAAATTGCTCTGTAAAAGAAGTGTGGGTCCACGTTGCCAAAACATTTGCTCCATAAAATCGGGTGATGGCATAAAAAGGTTTGAGATCCCTCGCTTTATAGAAAGGGACTTTATAAATCAGAAATCTGAAAGGGGTCATTGACATCTAACAGGTTAAAAGGTAAGAAAATGTGTTTCAATTAAGGGTACAATGGTCTGGGGCCCATGCCGCATCTATTTGCAACCCATGTTGTTAGTCTAGGTTGGCTCAGGGTGGAAAACAGAGTGGAACTGACATTTAAAATGGTGCTCTGCTGTCTTGGTCCTCTGTTCCCCACATACGTAGCCGAAAAAAACACCTTAAAAAAAAGTTAGTGACTCCCACAGCCACAACACGCAAGGAAGCGAGAACGGTGGTTTGGTACCTTCTACTGCACTGCCAATCAAGTGTGAAATACCCTCACTCCCTCCCTCAAAAAGAATAAACCCCATGGTGCCCTTTAAAACAGGCCTGAAAATGCATATTTTTGTTAGTACCCCGTATTGATTACATTTCTCCCAATAGTATTCCTCAATCAATCAAAACGGTATAGGCTAGTACGACTGTATATGGAACAACTGTAGTATAGCTACGGTACATAATTGGCTTGAATGCCATTATTACACATCAAACATTTGGAGACTGATTAAATATATACATTTAAGATTGAAACAGATTAAGCTAGGCAGAGTGCAGCTAGCCAATCACAATACGTGAAACGCATGATTAATTATGGATTGAGCATGTCTCAGCACACATTCCCATGGGACCTTGCTGCAGTTGTGAGTATCTTTGAAATCTCTCTGCAACACTTTAGAGGCGTTATATTTGTTCCAGACCAGAGAGTATGGTGCCAAGCATGAAGGGATATTGCCTTGAGGTTCAATGCTGGGTCGATTTTGAACATTTTGATTTTGGTTTTAGTGAGGAAAAATCATTTAGTCATATTCTAGTAATCGGAGATGTTTTATTTTTTCATTCTAGTTTTAGTCCACTAAATCTACAGTTGATTAAAAATGTATTTTGGTGGTGGTGATCTGATGGCATCATAATATCTTATTTAACACGTGGTTGCATACTGAAATTATTCAATGTACAAACGCACAAAGTGTCACTGTGGCGCATTGTGCACTTGTACACGTTATTTTCCATGCCAAAAATGACCAGATCTCATCTCCACTAATAGTTTTTATTTGTTGATGGGAATATATCTAATCTAGTATAACTAGTCTTCGTTCTTCGTCTTCGTCACCACAGCTTAGTTTTGATGTAGCTCTGAGAAGCGTGGTACAACATAGATGACAAACATTCTTTGTTGTAGTTCAAAAAGGGACACTATTTACCCCCTATAACCCAAACACAACAACATAACCTGTGATAGCCAGAAGGGACTGTCAACTTCACAACACACACATACCTCTGCTGCACTGCTCATGCTGTCCAGGGCCTCGTTGGCGCGGACCAATAACAGATAGCGATGCTGGTCGTTCTCGTAGTCGATGGAGCGTGTGAGGCTGATCTCCCCTGTCTCAGAGTTGATGGAAAAGAGGCTGCTGGGATTTATCAGGAGGCTGTAGCTGATTGGTTCCTTCTGGAAGGACACCGCGGGGGTTACCAGGAAGCTGCATGGACAAGGGGTGGAGGAGGAAAAGTACTCCAATGTTTATTTAAGTATTCAAAATGTACTCAACTAAAAGTCAAGTATCACCATCAAAATGCACTTAACACAAAATAAGGCCATAGATTTATTCAGAATAAGTAAACATAAGTATTGGAAAATAACAAAGATACCTCCAAATTGTACTTCAGTACAGTAGAGAGGAAAGTGTACTGTTAGTTACTTTACACCCCTGAGAACCAACACCATGGGAACCCGACTGGAACAAGGATGATGAGGAATACTGCAAACTAAGTAACCGGCAAACCTACACTCCATCTTCCTCTAAAAATGGAACGCTGTCATCTCCAATGTCCTGTTACAACTGTTCATGGTAGCTCAAGTATGGGGGAAAAAAAGCATTCTGCAGAGCTACTGAAAGTGCTTAGAGACCTAGCACAATGGTTCCCCAACTTGTTCATGTCAAGGACCCCTGAATTGACACTAATTAGCCTGCAGGTCCCTATTTGAAGAGATATGCCAAGGACGGCACATACTACACAGCAAGGGAAGATTTTTACAATGCTAGCAGATTCTCATCCCTGTTTAATTTCAAGGACCCCCAGTTTGATATGCACGACCACGCATATAATGACATTTTGATCTCTGGGGCCACAATTTATATTGTAAAATCTATGTTATAGCAATTTAACTCTCTGAGAGCGTGCATGTTTCTGTGTACACTCTGAGTTACAGTCCAATAAGTGTCCATTTGGTTCCAAACTACCATTTAGTTGGGAACCCCCCTGGAACCCCTTCAGGAACCAAGGTGTTCCTGGATCTCTCTTAGGTATCCAGTCACTGACGTAGGAGACAACAATCATGAGAGGAGACTTGGTAGAAAAATGGAAGTAATGTTGATGCAGGGAGAGATGCTTGGGGGAGGGGAGAGGGTTTGTTTGTCGGAACAGAACAGAATATTCACTTGACCAGTTTTCTGTATCTCCCTGTCAAAGCAAGGAAGGCTGGAAGAAATATAATGGGAGAGTCAAATCCAAGGATGTGGGTCAATATAGCTCCACATTAGCGCCAGCAGCCAGGGCTTGCTTCTGCTTGTTTGTGTGTGCATGCAAGCAAGCATCTGTGCATGCAGTATGAACGTGCACTGTGCATGTGTTACCATGTTGACATGGGCGCATGTATGCACATGTCTCCATGTGTGATAAACACTTCAACGGATAACTCACTTAAATACATAACATGATATAAAGTGGAGACTGCACATTAAGGCCGTCACACTCCGCTGATTCAAGCAAGCCTTACTGAGACCCAGCGACTGAGTGCACACCGTGCACCGCACGCATTGTGCAAATACTTGAAAATATTGCTAAAATGAGAATCAGTATAGAGTCAAGGTCGAATGAACATTGTCTAGAAAGCAGAGGATATCTACTTAAAAGATATCTGTGAAATCCCTCGCTGGCAAGAGTGTGAATATAATATATACTGTATATACTGTATATATTACAGTATATCAATGTGATGCCTAAAATGTATTCATCTCTTGGAATGTTTAAGTCATTTAAGGCAAGTTAACTCTCCCGTGTAAAGGATCTTGTCTTGTCAAAAGGAACACGTATAGCGTGTGAGTATTTTGCATCCATCTGATAGAGTGCATAATGTGTGTGTGTGTGTGTGTGTGTGTGTGTGTGTGTGTGTGTGTGTGTGTGTGTGTGTGTGTGTGTGTGTGTGTGTGTGTGTGTGTGTGTGTGTGTGTGTGTGCACAGTAGCAGAGTGGTTCATAGCCAAGAAGTCACAGGTAATTGCCATTGTCTTAGTAGTTTAAGATGCTGGACTTTCATGTGAGATGGGTTCATGGGTTCGATTCCCATCATAGGGATATCCCCATGGATTAGTGGTTAAGATGGTTCCAATCCCATTGTGCAAACGTGTGTGTGCGACGTGCAAATCCATGCGTGTGTACTCACGGCTGTCCCTCGGGCGTGTTCTCCGGCAGGGCGATGGTGAAGGATGCGTTGGTGAACTGCGGGGCGCGGCGGCCCGCCACCACGCTCAGGACGGCGGGCGCGCTGCGGCTGCCCAGCCGGTCGGCCGCCACCACCGTCAGCAGGTACTCCCTGTCCCGCTGCAGGGGCAGCCCTGTGGTGCGCAGCTGACCGCTCTTCCGGTCCACCTCGAAGCGGCCGTCCCCACCTGCACAGAAGGAGTGGAAGTATAAGGATCAATGCTGGGTTCGATTCGGTTTCAGGACAGTGAGTTTAGGACATGTGGTTTTCAACCAGCGGGACCACCAGTGGTCCTTGAGAGGGTTCCAGGTGGTCCTCAGGCTAAATGATGGAAAGTTGGTTAACCAGATGTAACTCTTTGAGAGTGTAAAAATGAAACCAAATGGACCCTTGCGGGTCCATTTGGTTTCATGTTTACACTATCAAGAGCTAAAAAAAAATATTCATCATGTGAATTAGCCCAAGTCTACACAACTAGAGCATGTAGGAGAATTGTCATCTTGATCAATTGTTTGCCTGTTTTGTTTCCCAAATCGAGCCTGGTATTGGACAAAAGCAAAAAAAAAAAAAAAACTTCAGTTTTGGGGTCCGTGGCTCAAGTACTGCATAGATAGTGGGCCCTGGTGTCAAAAGGGTTGAAAACCACTGGTTTAGGAGACAAAGCAATTTCCCTGAATCTGGCACGGAGGAGTGTCATTTGTGATTCTTTCACCATATTCATTTATGCATCCGTGGTCTGAAAAGGGCAGGTGTTTCACAGACAGGTAAATAGGCAGGGGCTGAAGCCCCATTTAGTCTCTATGTGTGCACGTCCCTGATTGGTTTCGGTCATATTTTGGTCTGAAATTTTAGTTTTAGTATTAACTAGATCAGTGCCCTTTGTGGCACAGGTCTCCACCAGGCCAGATCAGGTGGGGTTCCTCCTAGTGGCACTATAACAGGCCAATGTGAAAAGGGTGCTATTTATCGTTGCCTGTTTAAAACTGAACAAGGTGCTTTGAACCAACAAAAGGTGCTACCACGAGCAGGGCCTTAAGATGGGGAAGGGGGTGACATAGCAGTTGACAACGTCAACCCTGACCAACCTGGACTGTGCACGGACGGACGGACACAAGGACGGACACACAGACAGGGGGTAAATATACTCTCCACCATACTGGTGGAGACAACTAGTAAGCAACTAGTTGGTCGCTACTGGATCTTGTCCTTCCTGGGAAAAGGGGTCTCAGTGTCAGTTATCTAACACAGTAATGGAGATAGTATATTTCAAAATGACAAGAATAGCAGGTTACTGCAATGAATAAACTACCTCATACCGCATATGCTGAGATTTAGACTTTAACAATATCCAGCTGTGTTTCCGTATTGTAGGTAAATTTAACTAATTTCTGACCTGTGTGTAGTCTGGAGGACGACTATTAAATAAACGCTAAGAATCTGGGAATGCAAAGCAGCCCAGCAGGTTGCTGCTCTAAACAGAGTCAATGTTGGTGTTTACACAAGATAAAAGGCTCAGTTAAGAGCTCTTTCTTCCAATGCACCTCACAATGCTGCACATGCATATTAATGCATGAAGCCCAGGGGGAACAAACCCAAACGGCAACATATAACGCAATACAATTTTGCATCCGCAAGATAAACAAAACAGTCGTAGTGCCCTAGGGGTGGCTCTAAACCGCATTAACAAAATACTTGCCACTTCCTACTGTCGATACCATGCAGGTATTGTCTCTATACTCTATACTGTCCATCCAAACATGTACTGTATTGATCAAAAGAATGAACCAGGCCTGCTTGGAGCCTTGAATAAGTTTTACTGCAAAAAGCACAGCCGATTGGAATTGGAGCATTAATTAAAAGTTATGGATATCTCCTAAAGTTTACTCTGTTTATATGATAATGAAGGCTTTAAAATAGTTTTCATCATAATCTCATTACTTGTCATGTCCTTGAGGGGATTTTCTTTTCCACCTGACTGTTTACAGATTCAAACCTAGGCAGCAGAAATCATTACATGATGCCTGCAAGAGAGAAAGCAATTATTTTTGCACAGAGCCGAGAAAAGAATTACATGACACTGGTAAATAAGTACATGCGCACAAACTATTTGTTTGCACACATGGCATGAGGGACAACTGGAATTATTATTATTATTGTATGTATTACTTTTTGCACAATGAACGTCTCACACAATCCGTGTAAAAGTGAGTTTTACCGAGTATAAAACTCAAGTGTGAGTATGTACACATTAATATAGTGTCGTCAAATGTGGACATTATACTAATGTGGACAACGAAGGCGGATCCTACAAAATGTCAGTTTTCTGGAAAATCTATATTTCTATATCAGTGGGACCCCAACATTTTTATGTCAAGGACCCCCAGAATTAATGTTTTGGGCCACAGACTCCGTCTGAAAATGTTTTCATCCAGGGACCATCGCAAAAGCAAAGACCACTTTTAAAAAAAAATCACACCCGTGTGGTGCAATGCCCGGGTGTGGGTCCCTGGGGGGTACTCAGAACTTTCAGACCCACAAGACCCCACAAGTTACCCAGAACCCCACACGTTTAGACAGACAGACCCAGCCAGGGACGCATATATGGTTGCAATATCTATTGTATACATTCAAAGATTTGCACAGACCTTCATGATAACAACGTATCCGCAAGCTCATGAGCGAGCTTCTGATATTTTTGAACAGCCAAAGCGTGAAATAACGGTTGGTTATTGTCCATCAACTAAATGATTCCCCCTTATCCACCAACAGCAACTCTTTTCTGTCTGAGTCATTTCTCAGTGTTTGTGTTCAACCATAACGCCGAAGATAGCAGCTCATTACGAAGTCACTACCTCACGGCTATAATATTAACAATTCAGACGACTTACAAAAGGCAGTAGCCAACATTAGCGCCTTAGACGAATTTTGCTTCCAGTTCATTGAGGTGAATAATAGAACTTCCGGCTGCAGGGCCGTGGGCCAGAGGAGTGACGACAGAAATGAGTTAGATACTTAAAATCTTCAATGACACAGTATGCTTTCCTGTTTTTTAAACAAGTTATACCAGCAGAGGAGTCGAGGTGCTCACCGTCAGACAGGAAGTACTCCACCTCCCCGTTGTTGCCCTCGTCCCCGTCTATAGCGTACAGCTTGTAGACCAGTGAGCCCGGCGGGGCGTCTGGGGAGACCACCGCCAGGTAGGGCGAAGGAATCATGCTCCATTCTGGCACGTTGTCGTTCACATCCGTCACCGTCAGAGACACCCTCACCAAGTACCAGTCTGGACCTGCAGGGGAAGGAAGAGTCAGCACACAGCTTAGATTAGGACAGCTCCCGACACCCGGGTTCTGCTTTCTTATGGGCCTGAAATCAGGGGCGGATTGGCACATATTTTCCCACCGGGACAATTTTGCCTTTGCCAGGCCACCCTTGGGGGGGGGGGGGGGGGGGGGGCAGCTGGTTAACCAGATGTAACTCTTTGAGAGCGTAAAAATGAAACCAAATGGACCCTTGCGGGTCCATTTGGTTTCATTTTTACACCCTCAAGAGTTAAAATATTCATCATGTGAATTAGCCCAACTTAGTCTACACAACTAGAGAATGTAGAAGATTATTGGTCATTTTGATCTGTATGTTCCAAGCGAGCATCTAGCGCATTCTAGTGCATTTTGGAAGTGCCACTAGTGCATTTTGGATCTTGGCAGTTGCCAACACTGCCTCCAGCACACAGGAGTGAACGGGAATATGGCAACTCTCCTACTTGAAGGCTTTGGTGTAGGACACCTTTTCTTTTTTGAAGGATAGAAACACTAGTTTGCCTGGCCTGGGCCTGGTGCGACTTAAAAAAAAAAAAAAAAAGAAATCTGTCCAGGCCACCGGGAAAACTCCCTGTACTCCAGATGGCCAATCCGCCCCTGCCTGAAATAGTGTATTGTTGCTGTGCTGGATAGAAAACACACATCAAGCAAGAACACCACAAAGTCATACATCAAATGCATGAAGATAGCCATAGACATTGAAGCATAAGTAGATTAAGAACTAATCACCCATCAACAGTGGGATATGTATTTTGTGGATCACGATCGTGCTGTGGACTGGGAGGTACAACAAGACTCGCGAAGATCTTTTGCAGGGAACAAAATATTTTGAGATACATAAACTGTTTCGGCATAGCTGATATAGCAAAACAGGTTTTGCACAAAACATATTGTAGCATTGGCCTCGGGCCTTACAAGGCTAATAGATGTTATCGTTAAGTCTTCGTGGTTGAATAGTATAGGCCTATATAGCTCATTCAGACACAGCTGGAGATCCCCAAATCCCTTTGTTTGTGAACTGTTGAACTATAGTGTTTTATTCATGAAAACTAATTCTGTATTCAGACTCTTGGCACAGCTGTGGGCACCTCTGTGGCTCCAAGAAAGCTATACCAATATTGTTGTTGGGGACTGTGGGAGAATAATTGACTGTTCACCGTTCACTGAACACCTTTCCAACACTAAACCCTGCGGATTGTTGACGTATTGTTTTATTAACTAGATCTCTCCAGGAGTTTATTTCCCCTCTCAATAATGCCACCAACCTTATTCAGATTTACAGTGGATGGCAGTCCTAAAAATGTCAATTTCCTCAATTTAACGATCTCAAAGGATTGTGAAAACACAATCCAACAACAAACAAACAACCACTCTCTATCGAAAAACAACGGAAAGCAAATTGCATTTTACGCTTAATTATACACACACAGTGACAGAAAACATAAGGTCCCAATGGAAGCGTTTCCATTGTATATATACTGTATATGCTGCATTTGGTTTTCAATATTCCCCCAACTTTAATTGGCTCAGGCATTTTAATGTACCACGTCTCTCACCTGCAAATCAACTAGCTACAGTACATACAGTACCCCACTAAAGATACAAAGATACTAGTGTTATCACTTTGTTTTGACACATTAGCTTCAGCTGAGAAGTGTGTGCAGCATAGGTCTTAGGTTAGCCATGTTTTGAGTTAATAGTTACAATATACAATTTACACTAAATATTAACAAAAGTGTGCAAGTTCAGCTTGTTAGCAGTATTCATAGGTTCCTGTTTGCTCTTTTCTAAGGTTTTGTGTGTGTATTTCCTATTTCCTATTTTAGTAAACGTTGTTTTGGGCCTGTATTATTTATATATTGTATGTTGCCTGCTGTATGACTGTTGACTTTCAATGAAACTTACATCTGCACTGTTTCCGTAGAAAATGTGCAATTCTAGTGGTATGGCATGCATGGCTGTGTGACCGCAAGAGTGTGTACAGTTAGAGTGGTGAGTGACACGGTGTCTCTATAGTTTGATTTGTTAAGATTCAACATGGTGATAGCCGCCTGCTGAGCTCTCACAGCCCCTTCATTATCTGTGCAATAATACTGGCAAGATCAAGAGAGTCCTCCTGGTCTCTGGATGCAGTCTGGAGGTTAGGGGTGTAACGTTAGATTCGATATGTATCACGAATCACAATACCTGGTTGAGGATACGATACATGGACGGGTCTTTCTGCCGATATTGAAATAGTAACTATTTAAAATACATTGGCAAATCATTGGCATTGTCGTAACTATTAAATCACCCTTAAGGGGCTTCCAGACGGCATCGATAAACGCCGGCGTTATCGACGGGCGAGTTTTTTTATGCCGGCAGTGCCGAAATAAGAAAATCGCCCGTCGATAAACGCCACGCGTTTTATGCCGGGAGGGGAGGGGAGGGGGGCGGACGAAATGCGTGGCTGCCAACAGACTACCAACTTCCCAGACAACTTCCAGTCAAGCGCTACCTGATCATGATCACGCTGAATTTACAATTCATTTACAATGAATTAATGACTCACCAGTCACCAATAATGATGGCTGCAGCCGTAGAGGTTGACATTTGAACGTAGACTATAGTTATTCCAAGTTGCGTAGGTTAAAATAAAATCGGCAGCATCCATCACGGTTTAAATATGTTGTATAATAAACTCTGCTGGCTAAAAGCATGTAACCAACATGCTTCGTCATAGCGTGACCGTGACACAAACTCACAACACGTCGCGCAATAATGCGTTGTAAACATTATAGAACGTTAGAGCCGAACTGCCACAACTCACGTCGTGGCTCGGCTCAGGGTCGGATATAGAGGGGGGGCAGGGGTGGGCACAGCCCACCCAAACGTGCATCCTGCCCACCCAATGAAAGGTAATATCAGTGGTTTTCAACCAGTGGACCACTAGTGGTCCACAAAAGCCGAATAAATAGTGGGCCCTGGTATAAATAAATGTTCAAAAGCACTGCTTCTTATGAAAAACTTTGGAGTTGCCCACCCGCCATTCTTCCAGCCCACCCTAGTAGGGCTGGCTAGATCCTGCCCTGGCTCGGCTGCGCCAGAGCCTTAAATGATTAGGGAATCCACTCCCGGAACAGAAACGGTGAAGTCACTGTGCAGGTCTACTGGTAGAGTGGGTCCTCATCGTCCTCATTATGTTGTATGTTTGCTATAAATCGCCAAGCGTTTTACAAAAAGTTCACTGGAATTGAACATGAATTGAACTCTCGCGCGCGTGCTCGTTTCGTGCACGCGCGCGCGATAAAAATCAGTGACGCCAGGCGGAAAACGACCGACGATAAACGCTTTCTTCAACGCGGGTCGATTTTTGAACTTTTGTGCTAAAAAAACGCCGTCCCCATTGAGAATGAATTAGAGTGGGCGATTTATTCCTCGCCGTCTGTAAGCCCCTTTATTCTTTTTTCTTTTAAAAAAATACAACATTTGATGAATGTTTTGTTAATGCAATCAATCGATCTGCAGACTAAAACAATATGATAGTGATTTGTATTGCAAAACGATACGATACATAGTCATCAATGTTGCATTTCAATACAGTTACAGTTACTATATCGTTACACGACTACTGTACATCTGAAAGCTCTGTCCCCTGCACAGTCTACATAGTGTAACTACTACTGTGCAACAACAGCTGAATTTGAAAGCTCTGAGTCCCCACTGTCCCCATAACTACTGTACACCACCTGAAAGTGTTCTGTGTCCCCACAGTCCACATACAGTAACATAACTACTACACCTGAAAGCTCCCCATGCAGCCACAGTCCACAGCCTTTTACTCTCCTCCATCCATCTGTCTGATCCTCTGCCTGCTTGCTTTATTGGCAGAGAGATAGGGAACTGATCACCTGGGCAATCTAAGAGGCAGCCACGCTGCCCGAGGCCCTCTCCATCCCTGTGAGATAGCTAGTCTATTTATGACACCCCCCCCCCCCCCCCCCCCCACACACACACACACACACACACACACACACACACACACACACACACTCACACACACACACACACACACACACACACACACACACCATGAACTACAAACCCTCTTTTCCTATCCAATGAGCATCAATCGATTAGTGGCTAATGAAGGGCCGTGGAGACTAGTCTTATCACCTAGCCTGGCTAAAGCCAGACCGAATCAGCTGTCAGGCAGCGAACTGGGGGGGGTGTCCAATCAGATCACAGTATTCAATATGTTTGCCTACTGTGTCCTGATTGGCCTGGTTTTAGCCAGGCTAGTTATCACCATCCCTCTTGTGTGTGTCTCTCACAATTGGCCAGCCGGTACAGACTAACCAACATAGGCATCCTAAAGAAGCATATATCCATATTTAAAACACATGATCCACTGTGATGGTGCATCATTTTGATGCTGGAAAAAAGATTCACTCCGGCCAACTGCCTGTTGGTATAAAACAATTACATTGTTCTCAACCTGTGGTCTGGGAACCGATTACTATATGGAGAGTTGGTAACCAAATGGCCCCTTCTAGATCTAGATTAATTCTCCAGAGTGTAAATGAAATGGCTATCAAGACTGTATCAGGATCTGTACCAGAGTGAAATTGTTGTTAAACCTCTGCATTACTTAATTTACGAAAGGTCTACGTATTTAGAGAATGTAGAAGAACCGCCATTAGGCCGTAGCTCTTATGCTGAATAAACTATGGACCTTGGTAGGTGAAGATGAAGAAAACATTATTATCCACCACATTTACATATAATGGAAATGTGTCTCATTCACACCAGCAGGCAGTTTACAACAATTTAAGTAGTGCAAAAACACTGCTATAAAAAGAATGAGACTGAGCTGGATGTTTCATGATGATTACAATGATAATTGCTCTGTGTTTGTGTAAGTAATAATTTGCCACGATGAATTCTAAACTTCACAGTTTTTAAATAGAATGGGTAAAACTATCCAATGCCATGGCTGCTGTTATACTTTCTGACGGATGTGAACATTCTGCAGAGTTGGAAGTGATGATGTAGAGCCAACAGAGCAAAATAATTAGATGGAGACGGAGGCCTGAATGTGAGGATGATAGACCATGCGAAAGAGGAGAGCAAATTAACACACCTGTTGGAGAGACTAATGGAACATTTTACCACACTGGAGGAAGTTTATACACCCACACATGCACACACAATTACAGCACCACTTAGATCATTATTACATATTAGTATTTAGTGGATCCAGTAGAGAGTATTAGTGTAGATATTTACGGTATCTTCAAGAATAAAGGCATTATCTATCATGTCCTAAATCAGCCGATTCATTTACAGGAGCAATGTACTGTAAAGTTAGGAAGGAATAGTAGTAGGAACTGTTAGCCTGACCTCAGTCTGAATTGTCATTTCCTTTCACTTCATTATTCAGACCTCTGCACCACAACAGTTTCTGGAATTGGCGGTATCAAAGCAGCAGTCTTAACGGTGATTGGTTCATATGAACCCCTAAGAATATTGAGAAAGCAGACGACGTTGGGAATGAAGTGAGTGACAGGAGTGTTGGCCAATCAGGTGCTGGGATTGGATGACGACGTCAGGGTCGAAGTGATTGACAGGGCTTCCCAAAGGAAGCCAGTCCTTGAATCACAGGAAAAAAATAGTAATTGTTAAGGTGCTGATTCAGGGCTGAGCCAGGCTAAGGTACTGTAGGTACCTAGGTTCCAACAGAGGTTTGGGGACCACCATGAGTCCCCAGGTAGTCCCCAGCTAAAAATATCCATCATCTCAATTAGCCCAAGTCTACACAATTAGAGAATGTAGAAGGAGGGTCATTTTTTATGTTTGCCTGTTTTGTTTCCAAATTCCAGCCTGGTATTGTGGACAAAAGCAAAAGACCCTGCATGGTCTGAAAAAGGTTACAAACAACAGTGATTTATTTGATTCCATGCCATGCAAGGGCACAGTCTAGCCATGACCATCTTAGGCCTCCACATCTAACTACATGGTCTTGAGCATGAGCTTGTATAGTGTTGTTAGCGAAGCTGTCGCGTCGCAGTGCGTCTGCGTAGGTGGTGCATAGCTTTGCTATAGCTTTGCCCTGGGTTGGCTCCCTGGGTCTTGGCACTTGTTTCCGGGTGCCTGACACAGACAGTTCCCTGGCTGCTGCCCTCACCCAACTCTGGTTCGAACAGACGCCTCTCGAAGGCAGGGCATTCAAGTCGAGTGCCCTCTAGACCTGCAGGTCCTGAACCGCTGCAGCAGTCCAGGCCCTGAGATATCTGAATTGCTCGACTGTTATATAAATAAATAGGAAACAATTGCATAAATCAATGGAATCACAGAGTAAGAGGCAGCAAAGGAAAAACAAAAACAGGGGGGGGGATTACCATGTATATACACAGTATAATGAACTTTGCGTTTGACCTGTGACTTTATTGGTTCTTCCTCTTCATCTAGTTCTCTCCATTTTGCCCTCCTTTGATCCGCCCACCCTTTCTCTCTCTCCCGGTGGTCGTAACATATTCAGAATTAATTGGCAAAAGGACAATGGAGCTTTAGGGAACAGGGGACCGCATTTCCCAGATAATAAATCACCGGGATAATATACACAGCAGCATGCCAAAACGAATCTCTCTCTCTCTCTCTATCTATCGTACGCTTGCACACACACACACACACACACACACACACACACACACACACACACACACACACACACACACACACACACACACACACACACACACACACACACACACACTACAAATTAATTATGCAAGCACACACAAATACAAACTCTGCTGCACATGCAGTTGTGTTCACACACATGTGCATGGCACGCCTGCGCGCACACATGCACACGTGCATGCGCGCGCATACACGCACGCACGCACGCACGCACACACACACACACACACACACACACACACGCGCGCACACACACGCACACACCCACAAACAATTACAAACCATCTTTTCTTTCCTAATAACGATCATCAGTAGATTAGTGGCTAATGAAGGGCCATGGAGACACTCAGCCCTGTGTTATCACCATCCCTCACACTAATGCAGCCCACTGGATCCAATGATAAGTTAACATCTATTCAAACTGCAGCCTACTGGATCCAATGATAAGTTAACATCTATTCAAACTGCAGCCTACTGGATCCAATGATAAGTTAACATCTATTCAAACTGCAGCCCACTGGATCCAATGATAAGTTAACATCTATTCAAACTGCAGCCCACTGGATCCAATGATAAGTTAACATCTATTCAAACTGCAGCCCACAGGATCCAATGATAACTGCATGTACATGTGGGTCCGTTTTTTCACTCCATCAGTCAAATGACCCCAGGGTTTGATTGTTTTTTACAGCGCGTGCTTGTATTTTACAGGAGGCACGCACCTCCTACCAAATTAATTCTTTCTTGTACTTACAGAAAGATTACAAAGTACAGTACAGTTTGTATATACAATATTAACCAAAAGCTAGAAGCTACATGCATATTCAGTTGTATTAATGACATTTGCATATAAATTGCCTGCTATCGCATATTTTTTCCCCCCTGAAGTCTGTAATGGATCAGCAACACAGCGTAATTTATAGATTTACAGTTTGCAACCTTGTGCATTATTGCTGTTCATAAGGCACCTTTGGAGTAATGATTTGGACATGTAGATTAAGCACCATTGCAGTCTGAACGGGGCGAAAAACACAATATATGCACATAAATGTGTCGATGGCAAAGGTTAGAGAAGCGAATCAGTCTGTGAGGACGTCGCTGTGAATAACTGCAATGGATATGGCTACACTGTGCTGTAAACAGGCCAGGGTTCAGTTTCCTCAGGGGGAGAAGAATAAACTAAAAACCAAACTAAAGAGAAAAAAAGGGCCCTGCTGTATATAGAAATTATTTTACATGAAAAGGCCACACTTACACTCAGCCAATGGCCAACACCATAGGGCAGTGTTTCTCAACCTGGGGGTCAAGATGCTCGGGGGGGTTTAACGCACCGCTCGATTTGTGTAGGACTATCTTGGAGCGCACACAAACATTGCTCGAAACTTGCAGCATGCCTGTAGTGAAATCACTTTTATTTCTTATTTTATATTTTGCCGTTTGACACACTGGAGTAGCTGTAGGGGAAGGGAATGCAGTCGTTTCGTGGCGGCCGGCTACCCGTGGTAGTAAACAGTATAAACTCTCGGTCTCTCTTACCGCGACTACATTTCCTGCCAATAATATGGAATATTCAATAACAACACTGTAAGATCACGGGCCTGTATGGAATATCCTGCATCAGGGCCTGCCGGTAATACGCTACGCCTCCTGCTCTGACATGATTAGAATACATCCACAATGAGAGCAGTGAAATTATTCTGAGTTTGAGAGTTGGGGTTGAGTCAGAGCTTGAAGCTTGATGGAATAGACTTTGGCTCGTTACCAGCCGAGTTGCTGAACGGCGATAGATCTCTACAGTACACACCGACACGGTGCCAGAACCGGCAACCCTCATCAGGCGGGTTTTACTTGATCATGTCAAACACAAATTCAAAAAATCTTCAGAGACTTTACGGTGCCATAGATACACAGAAAAGGCCATTTTAACTCTGCTACCATCAGTCGGATTCACTCTGCCGAGCACAAAAGTGAACAGCAATGTATAATGTAGGCTGAAGAATACTCCAAATGTCAACATGAACAGGACTGTTTGCTCAGGTGTGTGTGTGTGTGCGTGTGCGTGCGTGCACGTGCATGCCTGCGTTCTACATCGTTAACGGCTAATGAGTCAAAGTCAGTCCTCTCCTCTCCGCCTGTCATTGCTACTCCCTACTCGTCCTTTTTTCATCCCAACCTCCCACACATTGTTAGAGCGAGTGTTGCGGTGACCCCAATCAGCACCTCTGTTCCTCTCTCTCTCTCTCTCTCTCTCTCTCTCTCTCTCTCTCTCTCTCTCTCTCTCTCTCTCTCTCTCTCTCTGTGTAATCTGCTGACAGTGTAGTAGACTGTAGAAGGTTGGCTAATGTGGAACTCTTCAATCCTGCTCCAGCCGTCCTCCCCCGCAACGTCCCACCTCTCCCTCTCATTTAGCATAACTCAGGCTGCATCTCCTGCAACTAGTCCAGTCCTTTGGGGCCTTTTGGGAGAAGACGTTTATTGCAGCCGACAACAACAAAACTAGTGAAGCAGTGCTGCGGCACACGCACGCACACACACGCACACGCACGCACACACGCACACACGCACACACACACACACGGGGGGGGGGGGGGGTAGTAAAAGGTGTGATGGAAACGGGAGACCAAAAAGTGTAATTATGAAAAAAAAAGCAGGAAAGTGAAACTGTATGAGAGAGAGGGAGAGAGACAGAGGAAGAGAGAGAGAGAGAGAGAGAGAGAGAGAGAGAGAGAGAGAGAGAGAGAGAGAGAGAGAGAGAGAGAGAGAGAGAGAGAGAGAGAGAGAGAGAGAGAGAGGAAGATTGATGTTATACACAAGAATGGTCTAAAAGGAAAAGCACTGAAGAAAGACCTTGCAGTTTTGTCCCAATAACAACAATAACATCAGCAACAGTATCTTAACAAACATTCAATCTCCAGTAGGTACATGTTGCAATAATAAATGAAAAACCAAAAGGGGAATAAGAGGCGATCACATTCTCTTCCTTTTGACTAAATGCCAGTGACTGGTGAATTTACAGTCCTTTTTTGAAAGAAACCAGTGAACTGCTATAGTTTTGAGTGACGGGGGCAGGGCATTCCTCAGCTGGGTGGCAGTGCTGTGGTAGGTGGACCTACCAACATTTGTTCTAAATATGGCTGGAACCAGATCATTATTTACACTACGTCTAGAACTGTATGTGTGAGTTGCTCACCTTAAGGTAATTAATCAACTAACTGCGTACTGGGCATGGATGGCAGAGCTGTATTCACAATCTTGAATGTTATAGTCCCATTTTAAGTTGCTTGAGTCTGTCTTCTGCCTTGAGCCAACCTACACTCCCAAAATGCGCTGCATGAAGGTGGGTCATGGGGTCTAGGCAAAGAAGGAGTTGGAGTTTTTTGGGAGGACTGGAGATAGTTTTTGTGACATTGAGATGTTACAGAACCAGGAGGTGCAAGCAGAATCGAATAAGGGTTGAATAGGAGCTCCTGCTAAAGTCTCGAGAGCTTGCTTGTTAACAAAGGAGAGAGAGAGAGAGAGAGAGAGAGAGAGAGAGAGAGAGAGAGAGAGAGAGAGAGAGAGAGAGAGAGAGAGAGAGAGAGAGGAAATGCAGCAAAGAGGATGGGGCGAAGTGAGCAAAACAGGTCAGGGATGGAGACCTTGAGAAACTGACAAAAAGAATATATGGCAGATATGATGGCGAAGCGATGCAGAGGGACAGAGTGTGTGTGTGTGTGAGAGAGAGAGAGAGAGAGAGAGAGAGAGAGAGAGAGAGAGAGAGAGAGAGAGAGAGACAGAGAGAGAGAGAGAGAGAGAGAGAGAGAGAGAGAGAGACAGAGAGAGAGAGACAGAGAGACTATAAGAAGGCCATTTAATTAACTGTCTTCTCCGTGGATTCCAGAGGGTTATTTGGCCCAGACCGGGACTCCCATAATCTTTTGAAACAGCCAGCTGCCTGCCGACTTACTGACTTTTTGCAGACTGAACATGGAAAAGACAATTAAACACAGCGATGGGACGGAGGCGCGCAGGCTTTAGGTCTTATGCTAATTGCAGATGATACAAATGGGTGCACAACGGTGCCATTACTCCTCCCTCACGGGGTAGCTGTCCATAATTGAAAATGGCAGTGCTGCCAATAGAACTCGGAGCACACGGATGCACACGCGCTCGCCTACACACAGTAACATGGGCCGCTTTTCCGTCGCTTGCCCTAGCCTTGAAGACCTTGCAGGCGCACACACAGGCAATTTATTTTTATTTTAGCTAGGCAATTACTGATCTGGCCTTCTATGTAGCATTATATTGCTTATTCAATGGATACTACGGATATTCTACTCTATTCTATACTCTTCGACTGTTTGATATGTTTTTCCTGCAGGCGGCTTAATGGTCATCACAGAAGATGACCATTGCATTTGATTTATTAACATATGTTCTTCTTGCTTAGTGTAAATTGCGCTGGGCTAAATTGCAAATTAGCCTACTGTATTACAGTAATTGTAATGATACTGTAATCAGAATATTTTACACAAGAAAATCTGGATATCTTACACAAGTATGCAGTATCGTGAGCGTGAGCGTGTGTGTGTGTGTGTGTGTGTGTGTGTGTGTGTGTGTGTGTGTGTGTGTGTGTGTGTGTGTGTGTGTGTGTGTGTGTGTGTGTGTGTGTGTGTTTGTGTGTGTGTACATACATGTGTGTAGATGCATTTGTTGGTTTGTTAGTTCAGTTGAGGTAACCTATGTGATCCCAAGCCTTTCTGTATCCTATTAAGATGCGCTGCGATTCCTTGGAGATTTACAATCTAGTGTTTCCAGTCTGCTTTCCCCTCGTACACACACTGGCTGCTGGGCTCAAAGACCGCTGCTGCTCATCTGAAGATCAATGCACCGTGTTTTAATAAGAATTCTGCAAACATTTAAAGAGCAGCAGCTGTTAGACAGACAGTGCCAATTCAAGCACTCACAGAGAGCCTGGCTAATCGCCCCTGGCCTCAAACCCTTCAAGCTCAAGTCTAATTTTAGTTACTTTTAACAGCCGAATATTCGACCCATGCGCTAAATCTTAACTTAAGCAAAGCCATCTTCCTTGCCTAAAGCCCCAGTGAAAGTTGTTTTGCTTTGCAAATCTTTTTTTTCCCCTGGAATCAACATTCACCATATTCATCTGAGAAAAAAATGATACATTTTGTGTAAAGCCATAGAATCGAGCCATAATGTTTTTTTTTTCCACATACTGTGTACAGTACACTCATATGAACACACTCTTATGAATATGAAGT
>CM076966.1:15527543-15772543 GCA_039105355.1 Benthosema pterotum
GAGTCCTCATGCAAAAGCAGTGTCATGGTAAGCATTTTGTGAGAGGTTTACAGTTTTCTGCCTGTGTTTCAAATGAATGCCTGAGCTGTTTTGCTTGACATCATCATTACCCCGTACAAATGCACATACTGTGGATGGAAACCTTCCCATGCTCTATACACTGAGCCGAATGCCCAATGGATTCTAGGACTAAATTTATACTCCATCTAGATTGCACGGTTGGTGCCGCATGCTAACTATAACCGAACTACAATCTCCCAATATAGTCGTGATGCAATGCAGTGCAAGCTCGTAGTTGCGCTGGCGTGAGTATAGTATAAGTATAAATCCAAGCTTCAAACTGTTAGTTCTCCAGTGAAATCAATAGCCACTGTTTCAGGCTGCCTCAAGACTTCTTGGCTCCCAAGCTGTGGAATAACCTCACCCCTTCTGCCAGGACTGCAAAGTCTCTCTGAAACTTCCAACACAGTCTGAAAACCTGCATAGAGAAATTCAAACTAATTCCCAACTTAGTACATACAGTATAGCAGGGGAGGAACATGAAGTGTGGATTATGACCAAACATGCCTCTCCCCTTCGGTCTCCCCCTATCAATAAAGACAAAAAGTCAAAGTCAAAGTAAATCTTAAAACAGAAAAAAACAAGTAGACAGTTTGACATTTGATATTTTCAACCTCATACTAATTGTGCAAGCGTGGTCCATAATTAGCATATAGCCAAAACAGCTTGTGGGTGGGTGTATTCTGTGAATCAAAGTGAATATTTGAAATGTATTAATAAATTGCTTTCAATAGACAGAAATAACTGTTCATCCTCCTTGCAATTGTCGTTGGGGATAATGGTCCCATGCCACCAGAGGCGTAGCGTCATTTGGGCCACTCGGGCCATGGCCCAGAATTATTTTGCTGGCCCAGGCTGAGGTGCAGTACATTTGGGCCAAGAATTCTGGGAACAGACAGACACCATGAGTAGCCGAAGCCGAGTGATGGGGGATCGGAGGTGTTAGACGGCTTGACGCCCCGCTATTCATTAGGCCTAATCAGCCTTTTGTTATCAAATGGGTCAAAACCTGTTTAACTGGTCCTAGTGACTGGAGGTGTCAAAGTTGGCCCCCATAACAACAAAAGCTGTTAATGGCCCATGCCGCCCATCGTTTCCAGTAAACCTTTTTTACTTGCCTGGAGAGGCTGGGGATAAAGGTATTTGTAAATACAAATTTTGAGGATAAACGAAAATAGCCTACATTGAATCTACGTGCATTGTGTAATTTATTGACGTTTTGACGGGGGGGGGGTGTTCTACTGGCCCAGGCTGATGTCCAATTCACGCTACGCGCCTGCATGCCACTACATGTAAATACTAGCGACCGTTTGATTCCAAGGACCCTAAATCCAGGTGAAAAATAAAATCACAAGCAGGAGACACGCAGTACATGTCATATACTGTGCGCATGTCTGTGTGTGTGCGTGTGCGTGTGCGCGTGCGTGTGTGTGTGTGTGTGTGTGTGTGTGTGTGTGTGTGTGTGTGCGTGTGTGTGTGTGTGTGTGTGTGTGTGTGTGACAGAGTGAGACTATTTACAAGCTCAGTTGGCTAGTTAAGTGTGTCTGAGTTTTATGAATATTGAATGAAAAGAACTAGGGGGGCTTGTGGCTAAATAATAAATATGCAGGCTCCAATGTTTTCCATTTCCTGAAAAGCAGGAAGGCTTGGGACCAAATGGTCTCAGCCACACTCAGCCAGTCACAATGAGTCCATCCCTGGGCCAATAGGCACGTTAGGAGGGACAATACAAGAACGCTTGACCTGCATAATAACATTTGCTAAACTATTTGGATTGGTATTGACAGTGGCTAAACAGTGGATTTGAGAAGGGCTAATTAAAATAAATATGATAATAGTCTACCGGAAATACAATTATTCACAGCAGCAAAGTGTGTCAGATTGGTTAAGCAGGATATTATTGCATGTATTATGAACGCTCAATGCGTTTTCATGGAGGGATTCATCTCGGCAGAATTGTAATTGTTAGAGGGTGATTCCACAACCACAAGGCACCGCTTTTACTTCTTGTTGCATTTAGCCCTTGCCACGTTTTTTTCCCTCATTTGTCTTACCTTTTCAGCATTTTAGACTACAACAAAGCACTCTAAAACTGAACTCTGGGTCGGCGCACAGTGACGACGGGGATTATTTACAAGCTTGAGGGCTAACCCTACATTAATACTGCATAATTTCACTCCTATGCCACAAAAACGTGGAACATCCTATCAACAGTTTCTCAAAGACCACTTACGGGCATTTTACTGTACATATCTTTTTTTTTTAAGGCGTTTATAATATGATGTTTCTGCATATTTGTGTGTCATTAAATGAATTTAAATTCCAATGTATCATATAAATGTTGCCCTGTAATACCTCTTTATAGCCACTGAAGCCTAAACAACCACTCAGATCATTCATTTTCATACAACTCCTGTTCTCCGCACCACTTATCCCTGCCCACCTCAGCCTCGGTGGGAGGGGGTCATTGAACCACAGTGGGAGGAGGTGGGGACTGGGATGATCCAGGAATACCAATGACTTAAAGGGTGGAGAAAAAGTAAAAAAAAAAATATCTATCTATCTATCTATCTATCTATCTATCTATCTATCTATCTATCTATCTATCTATCTATCTATCTATCTATCTATCTATCTATCTATCTATCTATCTATCTATCTATCTATCTATCTATCTATCAATCACTGCACTCTGCAACATATTCCAGTTTAAGTGAGTTTTAAGTAGTAAAGTAGAAAAGTGAGGCTCCCATGTGGTAATATAATTAATCTGGAGTATGGATTGTGACTCCTGTGCAGTGTGCTCAGTTAGTCTTCTGCCTCCAGCGTGCCTAGTCTGAAGAGTGGAAGTCACATATTATTTTCATCTCTATCACCACGGATCCTGTCTCAAATTTATCACTGCATCAGCAGCATCTCATATCACCAGGCCCTTTTATTATCACCGTCTGCATGCATGTCGGTGGCAAGTTATCTGTCCTCGTCTCGGTGGTTTGGAGCAATAACGCGCTACGCGGCGTTCATCTCTACAGACTGATGTGAGGATATGCTCAGGGCTCCACATGCCGATCATCATACTGCAGGGAGCCGGTTATTATGCGCGCAAGCGTGCACGTGTGTGTGTGTGTGTGTGTGTGTGTGTGTGTGTGTGTGTGTGTGTGTGTGTGTGTGTGTGTGTGTGTGTGTGTGTGTGTGTGTGTGTGTGTGTGTGCATGTGTGTGCGTGTGTGTGTGTGTGTGCATGTGTGTGCGTGTGTGTGTGTGTGTGTGTGTGTGCCTCTGTCTTTGTGTGCTGCGATGCAGGCTGCAGTCTGACTGCACAGGGCGCATTTAGTTCCTCTGTTTACAGAGCATTAGTTATAGTTATCCTGCTTGGTGGTGTCATGTGCAACGGCACTCAAGGCATTTGAAGTGTGCAGTTCACATACAGTACATCAACACAGTGGCCCATTTTCTTTTGACATCAAATAAAGGGGTGGTATAAGTGAATTCCCACTTCATGTTCCGGTGCGGTACAAAGTGGCCATGCACCTTTTCAGAACCACATGGACACCAGGAAGTAATTTCCCCATTTCCCCATTCAACTTCCCCGTGAATTGAAAGTATGTATTTAAATATTTATTAATGCAGCTCTTGACAATAAACGCTTTTTGGGGGGGAGAACAAATCATTAGAAATGAGGAAAACAACAGAAGAAGTGCCCTGTTTTTCAACTTTTCATCAAATTGCCTATTCACCCCCTCCAAAAATGAATGGTAATCAGTGCATTTACAGTATATAGCACATTTAGCCAACACACTTTTCATAGTGCATTACATTCACCCATTCACACACACACACACACACACACACACACACACACACACACACACACACACACACACACACACACACACACACACACACACACACACACACACACACACACACACACACACACACACAGGTAATCGGATAACCACTCACTAAGAATCAGCCGAATAATGTTATCGGTTTTGTGCATATTCTAATCTTAAATCCCTTTATTTTATTTTTGTTTTGGTGATGGTAATATAACCATTACAGGGATATACTTTAGTCACTACTGTACAATACAGTATAAAATAGCTGTTATTTGCGCTCTTAAACAGACAAACTAATCCAGTATGTCCCTCCTTCAGGCGCTCGAGCGTCACTCACTTCTGACCCCTCAATATCGCAACTCTTGTACTAGATGACTCTGTCTACCGATCAGCTGTGACTGGCCTGCTGCCAGCCCCCACTCTGTGCTTAGCCTCGATCTACAGGCTTACATCCGCACTGCGAAAGTGTAGATGTGCCGTGTACAGTGCTTGTCAAAACTAAAGTCGATACAAGTGAACCAAGGAAAGAGGAGGGCGCCGCTCAAAAACACGATCGACATGTCGACCACGTCCTCCTCTTTCCACACTGGCATGGCTATTTGGCAAAGTTAGCCATACGCTAACTTCATCATCATCATCATCATCATCATAAACATCATGTTTACCAGACGAACTGAAAGGGGTTTCTCCACAGCGAAAGCCAATAATAGCTTGTTCAGATCAGGAGGGGAAACGACAAGCATTGTATGTAGACTAGACTTGTAGAGCCATGCGTGCAGACGACAATGTGTTGTTTATTAAGTCTAACATTTATTTGTATTGCCTTTTTGACTTTTAAAAGGAGCATACATAAAATGTATAGGCTATAATTTGCCCTCCAATGTTAATGTATATTAAATTTGCGGTATATAAAAACAAACAAACAAATACTAAATACTATATATATATATATATATATATATATATATATATATATATATATATATATATATATATATATATATATATATATATATATATATATATATATATATATATATATATATACGGTTAAACTCTGGTTAGTCCGGTCGGCTAGCCAGCAAGAAAATTAACCGTTAGTCTTGACTAACCTTAATCTTAGGACATGTTAAACAGGAGAAGCAGGGATTCGAACCACCGAGCCACGGATCATTGGATGACCTGCTCTACCTCCTGAGCTACAATCACAACCGAGAGTGGGGGATCATCATTTCCCGGTGCCCTTGCAAGGGGGCAGACTGTGATGCTCTATAACAGAAGAGTGCTGGGATGAGCTGGGTTGGAGGTCTCCTTTAATACACCCCCTCCCCTTCCCCACAGAACAGCCATCAGACACACGATCAATACTGGACATTGACTGAGAGCAAATGACAACACTGTAGTCACGTCTACCTAGTTAATGATGAGAGAATGACTTGGTGTGAAAAGGGCAATCCTGTCTCGTGTGGCTTGTAATATGTCCTCTCTCTCACACCCTCTCTCTCTCTCTCTCTCCCTCCCTCTCCCTCTCCCTCTCTCTCTCTCTCTCTCTCTCTCTCTCTCTCTCTCTCTCTTTCTCTCTCTCTGTCCGGATCACTAATCCTTTCCCTTCACAGACCAGAAGGTAAAGCTAGAGGCTTCAGGTGCATTCGTGTGTGTGCAATGTTATTTAACCTGTGTGTGTGTGTGTGTGTGTGTGTGTGTGTGTGTGTGTGTGTGTGTGTGTGTGTGTGTGTGTGTGTGTGTGTGTGTGTGTGTGTGTGTGTGTGTGTGTGTGTGTGTGTGTGTGTGTGTACAGGCTGTCCACACTCTAAGTGGTTCCACATTGGGGCTGTAAGTGGGAAGGAGAGGAGTGGCGGAACAAAGTGAAGGAACAGACACAACAAGGAAGCTTAGGTGTGTGTGTGTGTGTGTGTGTGTGTGTGTGTGTGTGTGTGTGTGTGTGTGTGTGTGTGTGTGTGTGTGTGTGTGTGTGTGTGTGTGTGTGCTAAAGTGATACAATATCTTGGCTACATAACAGCTTTAAAATGGCATTACCAGCAGAGCATGCAAACACAACAAATACGCATGTTTTTTACACACACACACACACACACACACACACACACACACACACACACACACACACACACACACACACACACACACACACACACACACACACACACACAGAGTCCCTTAGGAAATGGCCATCACTGTCAATTAGGATCATGCCCCATGCCGGCCAATTCACTATGCCACAGTAAACCATTATAACCACTCTCACTCTCTCAGTCTCTGTGCCCCTCTCCCTCTCTCTCACACACACACGCACATGTGCACAGATACACGTTTGAGTGTGGCCGGGCACACACATACACGTGCACGCAAAAACCCATTACATTATAAACAGCCGAACCTCATGGGATGCCGTGCCACTGACAGCCCATTACAAGTCTGCAGAGACTAGAGATGGTTTACAGCCAGTCCACGCTAATGCTAACTGCTCTCACATAAAAACACACACACACACACACACACATGCACACACGCATGCACAAATGGACGCACACACAATCTATTACATACTGACAGCTGCCTAGCCCCTAGACTCACACAGCCAACACGTTCTTGAACAAGTATGTAGTGGATGCACAAACTACAAATAAAAACATGGATTCGCAGACCAAGAAAAGACAGTTCTACACCCAGTCACCAACACACCCACACGTGTCGACAATCACCAGCAAACACGCTTGGCATCTGTGTGCACGCTCACAGCAGGTGCGCACACGCACACACACACACACACACACACACACACACACACACACACACACACACACACACACACACACACACACACACACACACACACACACACACACACACACACACACGGGAACATTCTCACAGGGGATCACACAATATCTACCCAGCCAGGGATATGTACTGCATATATCAGTGGAGCAAAGGAACAGTGTGGTGCAGTTTGAGTCACCGGAGGCATTCAGATTGGTTTACAATTCAATTGTCTCTCCATGCCTTTGCCCTATCGGCCATGGCCACTGAGATTAAAGGCTTTCTTCAAATACTACGAACGTATACACAGTATAATATAATAGCATACACAATGCATGGTATGTAAGGAAAGCACAATGGCATTTGCTATTAATCTGTTCTTGCACTAGTAAATTTGCTTCACCCCAGGTGTGTTGATAGACCAGCGACATAGAGGCACAGTAGCACAGTCGCTAGTGTGTTCTCTCCACCAGTACCCTACTGTAATAGAAGAATGATGTTGTAAAATGAACAAATTATACAGGCTTTTCATGTACTATGTTCATTCATATTTGATAGATGCTGCTTCTGGAGAAAATTGAATTAGTTGTGCTGTAAAAATCTTAAAACTGCACTTCCGGATATGAGTTTTTCTGTAAAGGAAAAATGTTGGAATTTGCCCCAAATAGACTGCAAATAATTGTTGTTTTTTTTTTTTAGAAAAGAGAAAAAAAAACCTACACCTTGTTACAATTTATAAAATGATGCAATGTGACATAAAATGTACCCCCTCCAACCGAGTATACCTTCCCCATTTTCAACTTTTTATTTATTTGTGACACTTGCTTTGGCAATATCCACATTTGCTTTCTAATGCCAATAAAGCCCCATTGAATTGAAATGAATTGGATCACTGTTGCTACTAAAATATGTCATACTCCAGAGAACAGTATATGTACAATATGTTGGTGACATATTGCATGCAACACAATATGCAAACACAATATGTTGGTGCAATATTGTGTGCTACGTGACAAGCCCCAAAGAGTGAATTATCCAAAAGAAGAAGTGAAAAAGAGGGACAAACTATAGCACTGTTTCTTCTCAGTGGTGCAAAAAAAACCATGCTGATCGAACCCAGCAGGGATATATCTATTTAGATACTGCAGCCAACCGTCCCCTTGTGCTATAGAATATAAACCCTCCAGGAGATGGGATCCAAACATCCCAGCACTGGCAGGTTGTAAAAAGGTTGGTGCACAGGCACACACACAGTAGATATAGAAATTGAATTGCAAATGTGTGCTCGTATTATTAAAAAAGAAAAGTAACAAATATATACTGTATTTTAAGTCAGTTGGATGGCCAGAACTACAGGCAGGCAAACATTTACACAAAGACAAAACTCCATACTCTCCAGGAGATGGGATTCAAAAGTCACAGGACTTGCAGACCGCAAAAGGACCCCTTAGAACAAAAAAATAAACCATGTGTTCGTATTTAAAAATAAAAAAATAAAGTTTATTTAAAGCCGATTGATTAATGGCCAGAACTACAGGTAAAGTTTTACACAGTTTACCCAGAGGAATTCCACCTGCCAAACCTTGATCTGAAGAACTTCACTGTCAGCACAGCAGTCTGTCTGATTTTCACAAGAGTGAAAATGTCCCACAAGATTAAATTGGAAGAGATATAACGTGTACTGAGATTCACTATAGTTCTAAAAGCATTCAAAGCAGCTTGTTCTCGCTGCAGTTTAAAGAGTTATATATAGAGGGGGTGATGGAGGGGCTCATCAGACATTATTATTCTCCGAGGTATTGTCTACTACAGTACTTTGCCTGTCCATTGGAACTTATTTCAAACACAGCTAAATTAAGCCAGACAGTTAGCCTGGTATATAGGGAGCAAGCTAGTTCAGCAGTAAAAATAACCTAACCTGTGTTACTGTGCAGGGCATCCAATAAGCCAAAGTAATGGAACTCTCACAAAAAGTTTGTGATACTAAGCCAGGACTTTACTTCAACTTCCTCCTCTCACCTACACTAGGTGTGAGCAGTATGGGGACCGGGGGAAAGAATTGGGACGTGTGAGACCAGACAAATGAAGCTTTTGCACAGAACAGATAAAAATCTAACAATTTTGCAGAAGTTTTCTTTGTAAAGAGCAAGGACCAGGAGGACCAGGATTTGATCGGCAATTTACTCTATTTGGTGAAATCTTTGTGACAGGCCTAAACATTGGTGTCACAAGATTCAATACACTACCAAAATGCCCATGTGCTGTCCAAATACTTCCTTAATGTCAACCAAGTCCACTCCCACAACACCAGAGGGAGCTCAACAAACCATGTACAACCCAGATTCGGCACAAACAAGGGACTGAATTCCTTCGCACCTACATCAGCAAAATGCAACAACCAACAATCATTAAGACATGCAAATGTCTTGACTCATTCAAAACCACTTACAAAAGGAACCCACAGACGACTGAAACTCGAAACTGGCCTCCATATATTATAGATTCTATTCTATTCTTTTCTCCACTATGATCTCCTGCTTCTGATTTTACATAAGTGAATATTTGTATGTTGTTAACTATTTAATGAAAGGCTGCCATTTAAACAAGTATAAGCTTAAGAGTTTGCTTGGTTTATTTGTACATCGCCAAGCTGTTAATAAAAAAAAATCAATCAATCAATCATCAATCAATCCTACCCACACACACAGGACTTGGGCAGGACAGTTTTGCCATGTCATTTTGGAAATATTCAATGCTTCCCCTTACACACAAGATCGGTATAACGACCCAAAACAATCAGTGGCCTGCAGGACCGTCCCCAAAAATCCTGATCGGAGCATCCCTAGTTCACAATGTTCTCCACAGCGGGTTTATGCAGTTCAGCTGTTGAGGAGTGCAAATGTATGTTTGTCTTGTAGGCACTATACTGTGTGCGTGTTTGCGTGAGTGTGTGTGTATGTGTGTGTGTGTGTGTGTGTGTGTGTGTCTGTGTGTGTGTGTGCGCGCATGCGTGCATGTGTGTGTAGGGGGTAGGTTGTAGGAAGTTCACATCCAACAATGTTACCCAGGCTGACTGAGCTGGCAGGGGCAGATTAGGCCGAGAATCGCAGGCGTAACATACTGTATAGGGACGAAGAGGGATTGCAGGACAGGGAATGCTCGGCATGCGGGCTGCAAGCAGCACACACACTGACAAGCACAGACACACCTATTGACGGTCTTTCTTTTTTAAAGAACAATAAAATAATAACACCCAAATACATATCCAGTATACACACACACACACACACACACACACACACACACACACACACACACACACACACACAGGAAACCAGGCAGAAAGCCATTTCTCTCACCGTCTTCACACTCCATAAGGCTTTCTTTGCCAAGACACCTCTTCCCTCCATATCTCTATTCTATCCTTTTCTTCTCTCTCTCTCTCTGTCACCTCCCCTCTTTCATCTGCCGCTCGCCCGCCCACCCACCACCTACCTCACCACTCGCTATGCTCTCTTCGCTGAGGGAGAACGGCGGAAGATAAACATACATAGGCACAGGCTCTCTATTAGGCTCTGTCTGTCTGTCTGTCGCTCTGCCTTCCCCTCTCTTTCCCCTTGCTATTCCTCCCTCCAATGGGGACTGCATGGGGAAAGAAAATACATACAGAAATAAATAGTGGGGAAATCACAAAAGAAGAAGGTAAGGGAAGGGATATAGAGCGCAGAGATAGAGAAGAGAAATGGGGCCCTCACAGGAAAGGAGGGGAAAAAAGGTGTTTTATTTCCTGCATCTACGGGAATCATCAATTCTCCCGTTCGAGCTGGCAAACAATCACAACAGCCTAGCTAGGGGTCCATAGAGGAAAAAAACAAGACAAAGATGTGTGCATGAATCACACACATGCATGACCCAGCCACCCGGCCACCCACCCACGCACACGCAAGCAAGCCCCGTGCACGTAGACACCTACAGCCTGAATGACTTGTTCTGGTAAGTGTACAATAGAATGTAAGATTTTTTTTTTTTGAATGAACACCAAAGGTTTAACTATGTACACGTCAAGCAACACGCAAAACAAAAGTGGCCCTTTCAGCTCCATTTTGGTGCAACCTTGGTGTTGTGCCCTTGCCTTGGCAAAAACAAAGAAAAACACAGTTAATACAACTTGTGTGTTTCTTCGTTTCAGGCGAATGGAAATGACAACACGAGCAGAAGAGGCTTTCCCTTATTTAACCTCACCCCCTGCATCTCTGATGCTGACCAACAGCACCCCCCCACATCCATCGCCGCCCCCGCCCCTGGAGGCAGTGGGTAGCATCGACCCGGCAAAGTGTGAGTGAAGGCTATTGTTTAGAAGCGCAGCCTGTGTAATTTCACCATTAGTCTCAATCCCGAGACAACTTGGCCACAGGCCTGGGGCTATGTGAAATGTCCACGCGCGTGAGCGCTAAATGTCCATGCGCACGAGCGGGTGCCCAAACATGCACAGCGCGTTTGTATACGAGCGTGTATAGTGTATATGCTTGTGTTTGTGCGCGCCATCCCTGCGTGCGCGTGTGCCTGTGTGTGCGCGTTTCCAGATGAAACAGTGGGTGGCTGGTCATATCGGTGGCTAAGGCAGAGTAATAAGAGCCCCCACCCACAGGGTATGGCAGTGAGAAACAAAAAGATTAAGAAACAAAGAGAGCAATGGAAGAAAAACACTGTGGAAATGAAAGACGAAACGGCTATAGGACTGAGATACTAAGAGATGAAAGGAGGAGAGAGAGAGAGAGAGAGAGAGAGAGAGAGAGAGACAGAGACAGAGAGAGAGAGAGAGACAGAGACAGAGAGAGAGAGATGGGGAAAAATGAAGGGCTGATGGCATGACTTCTTCATTCCTCAAAAAGATCCTAGTGATCGAAACGTTGAATTAATAGAGGAGAGGAGTATTCTGTTACCAGTGTTGCAGGATCTATTTCTTTCTTAGGACAGGGAACTGAACACCTACAAAGGCATTCACACATGGAGCCCTTTGTGCTCCGACCTCATGACATGATGTTCACGCTCTCTATCCCACACACACACACACACACACACACACACACACACACACACACACACACACACACACACACACACACACACACACACACACACACACACACACACACACACACACACACACACACACGCTATTCAAGACTTAACATTTTAAGCTCACATACTCAGTATGGCAGTCTTTCTCTGTACATGGCCTTAATCTGCTTTCAGCTCCATGCTTATAACCTCTTCCTTGCACAAACACACAGAATGTTCCTCTGGCTATACAATGTGTGTGCATGTGTGTGTGTTTGTGTGTGGGTGCCATGGGAAATTCACCAGCACCGTCCTCACTCACCACCAGCAGGCACGCAGAGATGGAAGAGCATGGACGGCAGCTTTATGCATCCTCAGGGGTTTTTATTGCGGTGGTCCTTCACTGTATTGCTGCTTCTAGGAACCCATGTCCTCTGGATTTGATTCAATAAAGGGATTTGGGAGCGGGGAATACGAGATATGGGGGGGGGGGAGGAGTAGTGGGTTATGGGGAAGGGGCCGTTATAGGGACTATATAGGAAGGCAAGCGGTGCTATAGTGAGCGAGGCACGTGCAAATAGGGAGGCATTGAGGTGCAAAAGCGGGATTGGAAAAATAAGAGTGATGTCGCTGATCACACTGGGATTACATGCCCATGTCTCTGAATAGTGCATGGTCAAATTATGTCCACAGCTCTTCTCCTGCTCTATACTCAGCCATGCCAGATATAGACTAAGCAAAATGTCATGTAGCACCAATACAATATAACCTGCCCTATATGGGTTAGTGTCTTTTAAAGGATATACTTTTAGACAGGCAGTGAAATGTGTTGCATTACAACAGCATTATGAAGGACTATGAAGGTATAATACATTGGTAATAGCACTACAAGTTTAACCAACAACTACTTTGGTCAAAACACAGAATCTGAAAACCATTGTTTTGCATATTATTCAATTCAATGTCAATGTCTTGATTGATTGAATACTTTATTAATAATGCAGATGTGCAGTATATGTTTATACAGTTATTTAGTAGGCCATTATATGAGTAGGGATAGGGAGTTAGAGAGCAGATAGTACAGAGATGAGCATTAATAATGATTTAAATGTGAGCAGCGGCACTGACTTCCCTTACTAACATCAGGCACCACATTAATAACAGCAATAATAATCATTTGCATTTTCACAGCGTCGGTCCAAGCGTTCAAAGCGCTCAAAGCACTTTACAAGCTTCATTCATTCATAGACCGGGAGATGGAGGGGTGAATGGTTGACACCAGCATCCTCATTTCCAACATTCACAATGTTCACACACCAAAGGTGGCCTGCTCACACACTGACCAGCTCACTGGAGGACTGTAGGGTTCAGTGTCTGACCCACCTTGACATGTGGACAGGACAAACCAGGAATAAAACCGCAGATCATTGGCTGACATGTTCTACCTCCTGAGCCACAGCCGCCCTGCGTTAGATTGAAATACAATGTCCCCAGCATCACCCATTCTAAATGGTGTCCTTGATGCTGCTGCTGGTGACAATGATGATACATAATAGTGACCATGATGGTGATGAGGAATAGAGATGGCAGATATTATCGGCCCTCCGATATTATCGGCCGATAAAAGCTTTCAAATTTCATATCGGAAAATATCGGTATCGGTATTTACAAACTGGAAATTATGACTATTTACAGAGATGTAGACTCAGCGCTACGGTCATGTTTATACCATTACTTTTGTACTTTACTCAAGTAGGCTACATGTTGAATTTATAGTTGTATGGAGTATTTCTAGGCTATAACATGAATTTGTATTTATACTAAATGTTTATTTATATTAAATATTTGTATAGTAATAGTTTCTGTTATTTTTCCACCACTGGAGGCCGCATACAGTATATCGGTATCGGTTGATATCGGTATCGGGAATTAGAAGTTGGATAATATCGGGATATCGGATATCGGTAAAAAAGTCAATAGTGACCATGATGGTGATGAGGAATAAAAGGGGAAAGCATTGAAAGGACACAATAATAGATAGCACAATGGAGGACAGAAATAGTGTGAAAGGTTTGCAAATTAACACAAATGCTGAATAGTTTCGGTATATAAAGAACATCCTGTTGTAAATTAATTCAGATCTGAAGTGTTCTCCACAATGCACACAATGTTTTACCAGGACTCCGATAACTGTGTTACACATTTCACCAAAAAATGCCAAAAAAGCAGTGACAAAAATGAATGTCAGCGTTTTCCCTCCATACTTCAAAGGAAACCTTATAAAAAGCATAGTGTGTTAAGGATTTCACATAGATTGCATTCTGGGTTCATTATTTGATGCTTTTTGTTCAAAACTGGCAAATCCTGCAAACTTTGGAAGCTAATTATAGACAATTAGGATGGAATATGAAATATTGGATATACACATGGCTGTAGAGATACTGTGGAGCGCTTTGCGGGACTTTGAAAAATACAGGTCAAAGGTTCATCTTTGTCCGGAGTGTACATGCTACGTTTCATGCAGATCAGTGTATTTATAGGTAAGAATGTGAAAAGCTGCCGCATGGTGGCACTACAATATAATAGGCCGTCCTAGAAAATGTGGGGCAGAGGTTCATTGTTGGCATCCAGGGATTGTGTGTGCAAAGTTTGGCATCGACCTGATTATTATTGCCGGAGGACGGAGTGCAAACCATACTCTTCACCATGCCTTCAGCCGGGTGGAGAAACAATCTAAAATATTACCGGTAGGCTAGATAACAAATATACTGGTAAAATGAAGAGCTACACATTGCTTCCACTGGACCACATTTTTCAATTTCTGAAAATGTACAGTTTTTGTCGCTGACAGCCACAATGTGTTTTCTAAGACAGCATGCCATGTCAAACATTGTTCACTTCCTAGCTCTGTGTATTTGAATCCAAACACATATGCAGTTCATTTTGTCGGTTGGGATGTTTTCTTATACACTATCACCCCAACTGCACGTCACAGAATTATTTTTCGCATGACTTGATGGACCATTAACATGCTATGTGCCACCATGGTCTTCTGTCATTTAGAACTATGTAAAAATGTCCACAAGTTGTTTTTTTGACCATGGAGTAGTCACATCCAATTAATTCCTCTCTATTTTTCTATCCAATTAATTGTTATGCCAACTCCCCACAAACAAGGGACTCATCATGGCCCCTGCATGATGACCTGGGGAGCGTGACAAGACAACCGATGCACAGAGCTGCTCTCCACTAGCCAACAAGTGTAACCAACCATAATAGTTTATAGTGCAGCTACAAAGAATATACCGTGCAAACAACCCCCCGCCAGCTTCACACCTGAAATCACAGCTAATTGTGTTCAATGGAGCACTGCGGAGGAATCGAAGCTCTGTCTCTAGCGGCAGGCAGGTCACTAGTGGCAGACAGGTTTACAAGGAGGCATCGATGTGCTATAAGTTTGCAAGGTTCAACTTATGTATCTTAGATAACACAAACTTCATTAAGGAACTATGTGTGTCCCTCCGCCCCTGGCTGGCTGTAGTCCGGGTACAAAAAACTATTCGGTCAAAATTGCAACTAAACACTTCAGTCAATGGTGTTAGGTCACTTTCCTGGGTTGTTTCTTGAAGCCATAACCTTTTCCTGGGTTGCAGGGATTTTATTTTGACGAATTCATGGGTTGTTTTATTTGGTTATTGGTTTTGGGTTGTTTTAATGAGAATAACCAATTTGTTAGGTCACAGACTTTGGTTGAATTGATTTATTGATGGAGTGGACTGGTCCAATTCCCCCCTCTTTTTTAAACGAGTGAGTGGTATGTCCCAACTGCCAACCACACACGGAGGCTCTGGAGTATGTATGTTTCACCCTGTTATTTCCAGACTATTTCTAAGTAGAGCTGTCAGTCGATTAAAATATTTAATCGCGATTAATCGCATGATGGCCCATAGTTAATCTTCGATTAATCGCAAATTAATCGCATATTTTCATTTGTTTTAATCTGACTTAAACAATCTGACTTTAACACTCTTACCAAATGTAAGCAGAGACAAATACTTTGCCAGAAATGCTTATTTTATTGTGCACGGGGGGGGGGGGGGGGGGGGGGGGGGGGGGTCGCTGAACATGTTTTTAGCCAAAATTAAAAGGTATGACAAACATACAGTACATAGCAGGCAAAGTTATTGACTTTTTCATTAAATATTATAGGCAGCGTTGCTTAAAAGATCTGGCCAGATTCAGACTGTGTGGGCGCCCGCACATGTGTTATACACACCGTTGTGCAAACCGTTATACAAACCGATTGGTCTGTACAACAAATGTGTGGGCGCCCACACATGTGTTATACACACCGTTGTGCAAACCGGTATACAAACGATTGGTCTGTACAACAAATGTGTGAGCGCCCACACATGTGTTATACACACCGTCGTGCAAACCGGTATACAAACGGATTTGTACAAATGGTTTGTACAGGCGCACCAAGGAAAGCCATCGTCAGTGCGTTAATCTCGCGTTAATTTTTTTTTACGCCGTTAACGCACGGCAGAGTTAACGCGAGATTAACGCGTTAACGCGGACACCTTTATTTCTAAGGTATATTAATGACATAGTAAAATGTTAAATGGGTGGAATTTCCCTTTAATAAAACAAATGGGTTAACTGAATATTCTGGATCAATTCAACTGGCAGTTGGGTAATCTTGACCATCAAAATTAGGTTATTGATGCAAGCTAATATGTTCGGTCAAATCAACTGGTACTTAGGTTATGTTGACCCTCATAATTGGGTTATTAATGTAACCAAATGCATTCGGTCAAATATAATAACACGCATTATTCGGTCAAATTGACCAAAGACCCAGTTGGTCCTTATTCAACCTCTACGTTTGGTTGAAATTTGACCGAAGTTAGGTTGTTTTTGACCATTGGTTTTTCTCTGTGTAGTCCGATTACAAAAGAGCATTTGTTTGAAATCTTGCGCAGCTTAGCGCACGTGCGCGCGCGCGCGCACACACACACACACACACACACACACACACACACACACACACACACACACACACACACACACACACACACACACACACACACACACACACACACACACACACACAGTGGGAAGATTTGAAGTGTTAGGTAGATAGCCATTCATGTAGACTTAGCATTTCATGCAGACATATATGCATAGTTTAATTTAATTATATACATTTTCCACTGTTACGTTCTAAGCTCATGTATGATTCACAATAATTACTTTATGTATATGATGCACTGCCATGCTAATAATTCTGTTCATGCTTAATGTAAGTCGCTCTGGATTAAGAGCGTTCGCTAATTGTAATTGTAATCACTTAACCCCTGTGCCACCCAGACACCCAACACATTATATTACTATTTTTTAAAATAATAACAGGACACAAGCCAAGGATCCAGTCTGAAATGTATGAATATATGTTTCAGCAAATGTCCATAGTTACAGTACTTCCACTTGGATAGTCGTACTGTTTGTAATAGCTGATATGAATAAACATAGCAACAGAGAGAGAGAGAGTTCCATCACCCTGTCAGACAGACAGTATGAGGCGGCTTTCAGGTGCGCTACATCCTGCGTTGCTGCCACACGTCCAATACTCCCAAACTCGACTGGCCAGCATGTCTTCACATGATGACACTGCCTGGTGGGAACCTCATGTAGACAGCACAATACATCAGCAGAACAGCATGCAACACATCACAGCACCTTGTTACACTACAGGTATGTTGTCACCGTAAGCATTATTATGGGAACATCGCATCCTGATGGATATAATGCACTCTATTGAGTGCAGCGCATGTGGTGTGTGAATGGCATTATTAATTAGTATTACAGAATGTTGTCTTGTGGATATTATTATTTGGGCAGAGGTATACAGTATGACTGTTGAGTCTGTTAGGAGAGACTGTACAATCTATTTAAATCTGCTCAACCCTTAACTGGGAAAGAGCTGGCTCCCCTGTGGCGAGGATGTAAGCTGGCAGGCTCTGGGCTATCCATCATAGACTGAATGAGTCACATCAGCCCCATTGATGGTTTTTGGAGCACATTTTAAAGAGCACTGTTAAGTATACAGTTATGAGGTGTGTTTTACTTTTACTGGAGTAGTTCCAATTTCCTTTTACTTTTACTTTACTTACTCCTCTACATTTTTGAAGGACGCCAGACGCTCCTATATTCAGCTAACAAAACGTTCAATTTCCACTGACAATTCAAGCAGAATTTATGTCATGTGTGGAAGATGAACTGGCCGGAGGTATGGAGAAACACAATGATTGGAAGTGATGGTAGAAAGCTTGTCTGGGGACGACCTAGAAAGAGATTGGTATTTTTTGTGCTACACAAAGATTCAATTTTATACAGTAAGACAGAATTATATCCAGTGAACTCACCTTGAACGACAATGTCACAATCCAACAGAATCGTGAGTGTATGTAATGTTCTCTGTGTGTCTATAAGGGTCCAGCAACTTTGCTCCAATGGGTGTTTATAGAGTAAACCACATGTCAGCACAACAAACAATTATAAATAAGAGCACTAACTGAAATGGACCTATACTTGTTATGTTCCCTTAATTGATTGGGAAAAACAATCGTATATTGTTCTCCAAATGAATATCTCTGAATAAAATATGTGTCAATAAACATGATTAAATGTCTCTGGTGTGTTCGAAGCATGGAAGTCTCATTTGTTAACTGTCCATGGACATGATGATCCATTTTCGCGCAGCGTGAACGACAATGAAAGCCTGGGTGTCGAGGTTACCGGAAGTGAAACCCCTGTTCATTTTCCTCGTACACTATTTTTATGAAGAGAATTACACTAACTCATTAAAAAGCCAACTCGGGTTGTGACAATTCATAACAACAAATAATATTTCGGACCGATAAAATGAATAGTAAGAAAAAAAAACAGCAGGAAACACAAGGACTTTTTTGTTTAGTTTTTGATTTCCCCATAACATTGTGTTTGTAGTCATGATTTGTCATGACCAGTTACTAGCTTTGTCTGTAGCGTATTCGTCTTTATATAAACCATTTTTTAAAGTCTATGATTAAAATGAACAGGGGGTGGAGAAGGGGGCAGGGCTGTGGCACTGTATAAGTCAAGGAGGCTGCCCCGTGTCTGCCTGATGTTTCTTCCAGTTAAGGGGGAGCATTCGCTCCCGTCGCAGAAATTGCTTGCTCAGTGTGAGATCACTGCCGGGTCTTTGCTGCGCATGGAAAGTGTCTTGAGACAACTTGTGTTTTGACACTTTAATAAAAATGTGATTGAATCCGCAACGTACTGTATGTTCTACATTTAAAACGTGTCTCATTGGGAATGCCGTAGCCGCCTCTCTCGACAGATGTGCAGGCAACGGTCAGTCGAGAAGAATGGGCTGTGAGAAAGTAAGACAGACGGAAGGACAGATAGACAGACATTTAGACACAAAGACTGGAGTTGTGGTAACTCTGTCTTACTCTATGGTTCTGTGTAGATCTAAGGGCGGGAGCAGGGGCAGTGTCTGGAGCAGAGGCGTTTAAGCCATTAGGCAGACTAGGCAGTTGCCTAGGGTGCCATTAGGAGGGGGGCGCCGCCGGTACAGTAACAATGTTACTGTACAACAATGTTTTGTTGTACTAGGCCTATTACCAAAAAACTAACTACTAAAGTAGGCATTTCTGCCTACTTTAGGTCCAAGTCTAACAGCCGCCATTGGACTGGCCCCATGAAGTGGACGGAGTTGTCGTAACTCTGTCTCTACTCTATGGCTCTGATGCTACGATGCTGCTGCTCAGATTCAGTCAGCTGTACAGGTTCCAGTGTATTGTGATGACGGAGTGTGACCATAAACTGTGTATGCATATCAAGTCTATACATGACGGTGCTTTGCGTTTGAAATAAAAAATAAAGAAATGGTCACAAAGAGAACAAAGCCCTCTGGTGCACAGGGGGGAAAATAAGGAAAGAAGAGGAAGAAAAGCGTGAGAAAGACAGAGGTAAGGTGACTGAAGAATAATCAATCATGTAAACGTTTGCAAAATAGCTTGTTTGCTAATTTTGCTAAAAATACAGTTTCATCATGACGGTACAAAATAAATCACTGGTCAACTAAAAGCTTAAGGCAGTGGTTTTCAACCAGTGGTCCTGGAGAGGATTTCAGGTGGTGCACAGTTAAAGATGGACAGTTGGTTGTAACCAAATGGACCCTTATACTGTAGATCTGTAACTCTTCAGAGCATAAAACTAAACCTTGTGGGTCCAGTTGATTTCAATTGGCTTCATTAGAACTGTAGTAGATAATAAAAAGGCGTCACTTTAAAAAAAAATGTAAACAAATAGGAGCATGTTCAAATTCCCTCTCCCATAAAAATCCCCATCTTTACTTTATCTAATAACAACCTAAAACATGAACCTTGGTTCATGTTTTAGGTTGTTATGTGAATGCAAATTGTTGAATTGTTATGTGAATGCACAGGGATTCATATGGTCAGATCAACATACAGTATGTAATGCCATAGCACGTCGGAAATCTAATCTACGGAAATCTAAGAAGCGGTAGGGCGAGTCATGCATTTTCAGGACTCTAAGTGATGATCCAGTCCATATGTGATCTTTACATATGGAGTTGGCCACTATATGGAGAATGTCACAAGGCGCCATGGACAGATCACCATGTATGGTGGCATAAAGTGCCACAGAGTGTGCCACGGAGCGTGGCATGTCACGAGGCGTGATGAACTGGCACCCACACAGGTGGAGTGACGGAGTGACGAATCGAGAGGTTTTACAGTTTTTCACATTAATCTGCGAAAGTATACCGTACAGCGCCACCTGTGGTGCGTGCATGGGTGTATAAACTTCTTTCAGCATTCCAACATGTTCTTTTCCTATACTCCTTTGTCTCTGTCTCCATCTAATTATTTTGCTCTGCATGGCTTTTCATTATCACCTTCAATTCTGCAAAATCTTCACATCCGTCAGAAAATATAAATAACAACGCTGCTAGATAGTTTACCAAATTTATTTAAAAAGTGTGATGTGTAGATTTCCTCATTATTTACTCAAATATAGCAATTAAGAGTGTAACCATACCAACATGAAAAATTAATGCAAATCAGAGTCATTCTTGTATTAATAGCATGGTTTTCAACATGTTTTTTCCACATCAAGGTCCATTCTGCATTCGAGCCACAGACTACGATGGTTTGGTGAAAAGCTGGTGTTAGAAAACAACAAATAATTGTTCCCATTTTTTGTTCCCCTCATCGGTCCAGGTGAAAGCACTTTGGGTTGTTTAGGGGCCCATGAATATGTAAGTGTTTATTTAAATGTAAGAATCAATCATGTTTACCTAATGAACCCAACTGCTTAGTAAAAAAACATACTATTGAATGTAGATAAGAGACGGCACGTGGATGCCTCTCTACCCTTCAGAAGTGAAATTTGCTTTTCAATATCAATGATAATCAGGATGTGTGGATGTGTGGAGAGCTGGTTTACTTTTTTCATCAGTGAACATTTGAAAACAGGACATCAAAAGGGATGATTGAGGGAAAATTTCCCCTTAAATAGAGAAGATCATCCAGAGATGATCACACAGCCATGCCGACTATGATGCATGGAAGCTCTTTGTTGTTTTCCTTTTTGATGGTGCCTTTAAAAGAAAATGCCATTTATTTTCCTCTGTTGTTTACTACAGGCACTCACATGCACATGAGTACATAATGCACACAGCTATACAATAAATGCAACTTATTGCTGTTTTGTATAGTCTTTGATATTCCAAATGGCTGAAATTCCAAGGATCAAGAGTACAGCACAGCCTCTGAGGCAATTTCCTTGGAACTAGAGTAAGATGTACAAAGGCTGTAACTAATTACCAATCTGTGCTGAGAACCATTGGGCATTTATGATAAGATTTCCACTAGCGACCATCCACAAGTAATCAGGTCGCAAATCCACAAACGACCAGAAATTCCTTAGAGACCAGGTCGCAAATCCACTAGCTCCACTAGCATACAGGTCGCAATTCCACTAACGACCAGGCTGCAAATCCACTAACGACCAGTTAGGCGAACATGCACTGCTCTGTGCTTCTGGTTATATATATATATATATATATATATATATATATATATATATATATATATATATATATATATATATATATATATATATATATATATATATATATATATATGGCGACTAGTTTATGATATATATTTATAAACTAATCGCGACCATAAGCAAGTAGTCACAATCATGTATACAACAACAAACATACCCGGAAGTTGCTCACGAGTCATGACCACAGTCTATAGACACAAATGGTCGGAACGTTTGCGACCATTTGGTCGGAACGTGGTCCGACCAGGTCACAGTGGATAGTTGCTGGTGGATTTTGATGTCTCTCCATAAAAGTTAAACAGCATACAGTCTTGCAGCAAACGTTAATTTAGTTGTAGTCATATACTGTAAATAGTTTAGTCAGCTAAAATGTTTTTTTCTTTAGTCTAGTTTTAGGTAACTTTAAAACTACAGCAGACTTATTTAAAAGAATAAAAAACAAAAATAAAACCCTTGTTCTTGTTGTTCCTGAATTTACACTTGGCAGATCTGCTATGTTATAGAGCAAAACACCTGACCACAACTAAATCGTAAAATGACTTAGTTCTACTGAATCTCTTCTCCACTAAGTCAATCCCTAACATTTTAGTTTAGTAAGTCATTTTTGTCATATCATAGTTGACAAGATCACCACTGCTCTTTGCTTTGCCATTTATTTTGCAAAGTAGTAGAATATGGAATTGTATAATAAAAAAAACGGTATATTTCTGAGCATTTTCATTATCTGTCTTTAACTGTGAACCAAAAGAACTTGACTATGTGGATCACATGAGAAATAAAAACAAATTTGGTTAAATAAAGCCTAATTAGGAAAAATAATGTACACTGTTATCTACTTATTCCAGTAATACAAATGGCTGTCTGGCATGAAAACAAAAAAATAATTGCATTGAGCGTGTAAAAATGGCAGAAAATTCCACTGATGTTTGATAAAATAGAATTCCATGCAAGATAAGGTGCCCTTTCAATGTAATTACATTGCATATGATATTTAGAGAAAGATGCTTCCAGTTTATTACGTTGTTTTCATCACTAGAGAGACCCCGTTACAGCTAGAAACTGATAAGAAAAGGGGAAAATGTCTTAATTCATGAATTATTGTATGATTCGTGAGGTGATTAGGAATGAAAGAATGAGCAGCAGACTACTAATGTCTGTCAACGCATTTGTAGTGCTCACTGCTTTAATGTCGAGGAAGGTCCAAAATATGTATTTGACGGCTGACCCGCAACAAAAAAATATTTTATTCCGGGGACCACCCAGAAGCAAAGATTTGAACACTTTTTTACACATTTTTATGATTTATCAGAAATAGCAACTCTATGATCTTGTATATATCGGCTACACATATACATATGCATAAGTAATGTTGGATTTAGATGCATTATGCATGTCTTTCCCTTTCTTGACCTAAAACGCAGATTCCTTGTATACGAGAGGAGAGTGTGCATTTCCCTGCTTCTGGTACAACACATTTATGAGCAAACTGTATATCGGCTGCAGCACCACTTTGGTAACGCATCTCATTTGAGTCAAATGCACACAATCGGTGAATCATACACACCCAGCACAAATGGCTCAGTAAATCCATAACTTATGAGTCAGCCTCTCTGCTCAACCCTATCTCACATAATATAGTATAAATGAACGGAATTGTCATTCTGTAGACAAATGACTAACAGAGCCAAAACTCTCTTCATATGACACTGAAATACCTCCCCATTGACCATGACGGAGAAGCTCTACTGAATTGAGCCATGCGAAGTTTTGGATTCTTCATTTTCGTTTAGTTTTATAGTTAGTTTTGACATTTTATTTACTTTATCATTTAGTTTTAGTTTAGTTAGAGATGGTTTGAGTTTTTATTTGATTTTTATCTTGGTGAAAATACTTAGTTTTAGTTAGTTTTAGTTTAGTTATAGTTAGTAATAATTCGGAATACTAATTTTGGTCAATTATTTCTGAACTTCCATGAAACCAATTGGTACCAATTGGTCTTGCGTGTTCAACCCCTGGCTTTGAGTTTCTTAGTGGATTGGATGCACTCTTCCACAACAGCAGCATTTTTACACTCTGTTATGGAACTCAGTAGTGCAATAGATCTAGAAGCACCATCTCCACATGCTGGACTCCAACACATTTTGAAATTAAAAGCTTTATAAAAACTAAGGATGATTTTTACTATTATAACACTGATGTGAAGCACCGCCGAGGGAGGAAGCCCGGAACAGCCGAGGTGAAATTGCACTTCTAGTTTTGTGAAAGCTACGCCTCCATCAAACAGTGACAATATGAACTGACTTTTGGCTCCTATTATAAGCTTATCTACAGAATGTCAATCCCATCCATTCATACTATGCTATGCAAGATCAGGCTGCTCTGCTATGGTGCATAATCTACTACACCATACTGTATATCACACTGACTTCAGTTCATCCTTTGGTCAACATATTTCCTCTATGATATGAGCAATTTATTGTGATATGATCTATATTGATATGAGCAACACTGAGATGCTAATGATGACCATGTATGTGCAGGCAAGCGCACAAATGCAGGCACACAAGCAGGCACACAAGCAGGCACGCAAGCAGGCACGCAAGCAGGCACGCAAGCAGGCACACAAGCAGGCACACAAGCAGGCACGCAAGCAGGCACGCAAGCAGGCACACATGCAGGCACACAAGCAGGCACGCAAGCAGGCACACATGCAGGCACACAAGCAGGCACGCAAGCAGGCACACATGCAGGCACACAAGCAGGCACGCAAGCAGGCACACATGCAGGCACACAAGCAGGCACGCAAGCAGGCACACATGCAGGCACACAAGCAGGCACGCAAGCATGCATGCCGGCACGCACACAGACGTGCACGTGCATGTGTGCACGCACACACACACATGCGGGCGCGCATACAATCACCTCTACATGCAGCACTCTGGCCTTTGTCAAGAAAAGGCTTACGGAGCCAATGCGTTCACATACCTTGTTATAATTCTCCTGCCAATTAAAATCATCTTGTGATGATTAAAAGATCATTAATGTCAGCATGATGCTTTCAGTCACAACTACCGAATATCTTCAGTTAGCCACATGAAGGAACAGCGCTGACATTAGCCACATGCACACACACACACACACACACACACACACACACACACACACACACACACACACACACGCACACACACACGCACACACACACGCACGCACGCACGCACGCACGCACGCACGCACGCACGCACGGATAAATGAAGAAGTAATTTGTTTAAACTTTTCTGTGAAACTGTGGAAAGGGCCCGGGGGATGCGGGGGTGGTTGAGCTTCTATTGAGAACTGTTTGTCCAATCGACTTCAAACAGGCGTAAATCCACAAATCGATGTAACTGTCTGTCTATTTTGCCAAGGGTACCCCTGATGCCATCCAAGCAGCGTGATAACCAAGTACAAAGAGCAGTGTGTCATTTCCAACGGGCGCATTCCACTAGCATTGTTTAAATTGATAGGAATGGTGTGTTGCATTAAGGGCGTTTCACACACAGAGTAATAAATCACACCTATAGTTGTTTTTCAATGGGACCGGCATTTTGTGCTTAGGAAAACGCCCTCCTATAAAACAAGCATGTGTAAGTAACTTTAGGCCTGACCCGGCAATACTGATCAGCAAATATTTTAGGCCTGGGCGGGTCGGGTTGGGCCTGGTCGGGTTCGGGCAGTTTTAGAACTCTACATTGCATGTCATATTGTATACTGCTTATCCTTTAACTGTACATGGTGGTGTCACTGAATAAAATACTGCTACTACTACATTACTACTACAGTAACTACAGAACTTGCACTGGCAGTTGCTCGCTTCTCCCATGTTCCTCAATGTAGCCCACAGTATATACGTGGCACTGTGTGCGTGCATGCATGCATGGTGACACATACTGTACTGTACACCTGGGAGATAATCAGTGTAACTGTCTCACTGAATCCTTCTATATTTGTGCATGTACGACATGTCCACATGAATGTTGTGTATAATATACTGTAGTATATATGTGTGCGTGTGGAGATTTCACATGCACTAGTGTGCGTGTGTGTGCCTGTGTGTGCATGTGTGTGCGAGTGTGTGTACATCACACGTAACATTTGGTGCAGATCTCTCCCAGGACCACATCATCCACGCACCAAGACATGCCACAGAAGAGTTGCAGTAGTTTATGAGCTGAAAAGTTTTTGGCTTATACTGTAAAGTCTCTCATCGTTCTGCTTCTCTCCTCTGCCTCCTGCATTGTTGTGCTGATCAACTTTTCATAGTGCCTGCCAATGTCTAATGGGTGCCTGCCTTCAGTGTTGTTGTCTTTCTCTCTCTCTCAAGGGAAGTTATCTTGCAAATTCTTTTCTGCCATCATTGTCATAGATGAGTTGGATCCTTTGCCTGGGGGACATCTGGTCTTTAAATAACCCACCGCTGCATGGTTGTTTATTCTAAAAACATATCGTTCATGTTTATTGTATTTTTATTTAATAAAATATGGTGTCACTAGATCAGTTGTCTGTTTATATTATGTCTCCCACTAAAGTAGAACAATCACAAACTACACAGCTCAGCTGTCACTGCTACAAATATCACAGCCCCCCTGTTGATCTAGTCAACTAAAAGTATGATGAAAAAATGTTTTGTCAGCTAGCTTTTTTTGCAGTGACGAAAACTAAACTATGATTAAGACTTAAACTATGATCAAGGGACTAGTTGAGAAGAGAACCCGTCTTTCTAAACTAAAAGACCTATCATTTTGTAGCTGTTGCCTGCTGATCTGCAAGCTCACATTATCACCATATTTTCAGCATGCAACTGAGCGTAAAATCAACCAAATCAACATCATGACCGCACCAAAATCAACTGTAGATCATCTATTGACTGATACCTTATGGTATTTAGTCAACTGAAACTAAAGTAAAATGAAACATTTCAGATGACTAAAAATATGACTTTTCTAAACAGATTTTCTATCCAAAAGACTAAAGCTAAGAAAGAATTGCTGCCAAAACATCACAGCCCCAAACACACTGCAAAGCTCACATCTCATCACAAAATTGGTGCAGTTTCCTGCCAATCCCACCAGTACATTTAGCATTTTTTCACCAAAGTAAGAACAATTCCATGTCGTCACAGACAAAGACATGTGGTGCAGATAAACATAGCAATACCATTATCTAGGCAAAGCCTAAGTGGTTATGGGATATCTGTTCCTTTTTATTGATTAAAGCGTTTGCTTTATTTGCCTCATATTTTATATGTCTATGTTAGAGCCCTCATTACAACAAGTCAGAAGACACTCAACTAATTGGCACTCTCTGCTGTTTCATATTTTGTCTGTCTTGATGAGCATTATGGGCAGAGTTTACAGGGAACCGAAGTGCAGAGCTGACCGTGCATGTTGTATACACAATGTTGGCCACTTATGACCTTGTGTTTTAACCCCCCTATCCTAGCTACTGTAGCCTACACTCCTAATACATACACATGTATCCATGTGCACTAAACACACACACACGCGCCCACACACACTGACCGCCCCTCCTCGTGCTCAAGGTTCACAATAGCTGTATTAATAGATGCCCAGGTTCCGACCCAGTACGGCTTACAATTGTGTTTTGATATACTTTATCCAATTTAGAATGTGTCCTGTCAGTTCTAAGCCACCCCGCCACCGTCCCTCCTGCACTGACTGATGTGTGGTACAAAGCATGATTGATGAATCCAGAAAAGCATCATCATGAAAGTATAGGCAGTACGCCAAAAAGGCAAACTGGCAAGGAATTTATTGCTGTCACTCGCTCTCTTAGCAGCGTGTCAAGGTGTCTAAAACAACATCTAGACATCCCATAAATCAATTTTAGGGACACCTGTAAAATGGATGCATTACCTCAAGACACTTTTGTTTTTCCCCAAAACAGACAGGTCTCTCCCTCCACACTCAAAGAGTACTAAATGCACCGGCAGACAAGCAAGCAAGAAAGACTTGGCTGTTTCCAACAGGTCGTTTCAGTTAATCAGGTGAATTGAAGCTGTACATAAAAACAAATAAAGACATACACATTTTATTAGCCGAGGTGTTTTATTGAACAGGGCTAATGTAGCAGTTGAGAGTTCAACGTCTCTCTCAAGACCTGAGCCATGAGGAACTGAGAGCTCATTCCTTCCCAGCTCTTCCAGCCAAGCCACTGCCAATCCAACTCTAAGTTCCACTATGCTGCTTTTTTCCCCCGTTTGCATACGCAGATGCCATACAGCTGAAATGGATTTCAAAAGACATCCACTTGCTGGCAAATCCAACACAGTGGGAAGCATTTGTAAGGAGAGGAGGGAGGGTGGGAGTTGCATGCTGGCAGGTGCACCCATTGCACAGGTCTCAATTAAAACTTTATACAAACTTTATACATGGAATATTATTTTCAGAGAGACAATGCATATTCAGCATGCTACCACATACAAAGTTATATCGTACTTGTTCTCTGGTTACAAGACAGGAATCCACATAAATGTGAAATCTGACTGAATGTCACCAGGCGGGTACCCCACCAGCAATTCTCACTCTCAATTGACATTTGTCGAGCACTCTGGCATTCCGGATGAAATTGGAAATGCATTCTGCCACCTCAGCGGATGATTGATTGTGCGGCGCAGTCTATTACCTTGATGCAATAATAAAAGTGACGAATAGCAGAACACAACACTCTCAATTAATAAGTTCAGATAATGCAGATAATACAAAAGTTTACTTTCCAGGAAGTTTGAGTTCTAGTGCAGTCGTAGTAATAATAAACCTCATTTATAGAGCAATTGTCTAAAAGAAACAGTGACAAAGTTCATTACATAAAAATGAAAATCATCAGATGCATGATGCGGTTATGGGCAGTTAGGATCAAGTTGAAATGTTTAGGTTTAGTTAGTAATTGGTTGGTCTTCGCTAAAATATATTTTCAAGAAGACAAAGGAGGAGCGGCATCCCCCAACTTCTCTCAAACTTAATTGGAGTATAGTTACGAAGTTCAACTGAGAGATGGAACAAGCAGCCGTCCAACTCCGTTCCTTTAAGGCAACCCATTAGGCCATGCTCCAATCAGATCCTCCTACCTCATGACTAGGCCTTTAAAAGGACTCCTCCTACATCCTTGTCTCACTTGTGCTCTCATTCAGGTCACCCACCTAGCATCAGGCACCACCAGGATGACCCCACAGGGGCGGGTCCCTGCCTTCCATCAGGCAGGATCTGTATTGAGACGCCCGATCAGATCCTCTGTTGGGGCCTGCGCCAAAGCTTTATTGTCATGCCAACATTTCTGTATCGATTTGACTTTCATGTTCACTCAATACATGAACAATGTAATACCATTTCGCAATAAACATTAGCACATTCATCCATTCCTGCGTAGTGTAATCTCTTGGGTTGAATATTATTTTTGGTGTTGAGAAAGTTATTTTTTGACTTGCCATTAACTATCATGGATATGATTAAGCATTGTATAGCCTGTTTCAGAATAGACTATGTGTCTGGATGATTTATAGTCATTATGGGCATTGGATTTTCCCGTAAACATTGAGATGTGATTTTACAATTCAGGAGTATACAGTAATATACGGTAATGACAGGTGTGATGGTATGATACAGGAGTCTACAGTAATATACGGTAATATAACAGGTGTAATTGTACAATTTGGGAGTTTACGGGAGTTTGCTGGTAAGTTTCCGGTAATACACAGCCGTATTCTTTTTTTTTTTCTTCACAGTGTACTGTACGTGCATGTGCGATTGTGGGCATCCCCCCACTGGCATATGACATGATTATCATGTCGACCCCCCCCCCCCCCCCCCCCCCCCCCCTCTCTCTCTCTCATATCCAACAATAAACAGACCACCATCATCAACCCTCTGTCTCTAATAGTCTGCTCTGAAGGCTTAATAACTCAACACAGTCATCAAGGAATGCCCCAGAGAACTACACCTTTGTTTTCTGTTTCAGTTGATTAAGCTCTATTTACCAGACAAAAGACACTTCATGACTTGTTTTTGTTTTCTAAGACAAGTACTGCCATGTGCATATCATTCTTTAAAGAGAGTAATCGTTGTATTTGACTTCAAATCCAGAAAATAGGCTTTAGATGTTCTATTGGTTAAGACATTGGAAGGTTATAGGCCTTAGATAGGTATGGTATTTTAGTATCGAGTATTTACTGTATATATAGTTAAATATTGTGTTTTCTGTTTATGTCATGTTGTGATGTATCTGTAGGAGGGACTACGGATGGGAAATTAGCTTCATGCTAAATCTGGCATGAGATCATGTTAAATTAATCGAATTATTCCATTATATATCCATGTATTGAATGTCATTACAGTGCTGCACTGGCCCTTAAATAAACAAATCAAGGTAGAAAGAAACTTGGTTGTGTCCCAAAAATACGCTGCACACCTAAAACAAAGCAATGCAGTGTGGCTGCTGTGTTAGGTGTCGTGTCACACACCTAAAATAGCATACAGGCAAACATGCTTTAAGTGAGCATGCATAGCTTTCACATTATGCTACCATGTAAAGACCCCAAGGTTATGTCGATTGCTCCTGTAGGCTAAACCCAGGCGTCACTCACGCACATAATGCACACTCACGGCTCTGCTTGGATGCGCGCACGCGCGCGCGCACACACACACACACACAGCAATATCACAATCACTATCTGCACATCTGCACTCTGATCATGTCCCCCATGCAGACTTCCAATCAAAGTTTAACGAGATAGATCCATTATGCAGTCACTGCAACAGAGACAGGCGCAAACACACACACACACACACACACACACACACACACACACACACACACACACACACACACACACACACACACACACACACACACACACACACACACACACACACACACACACACACACACACACACACACACACACTATTCTCATTATGGTTTGTATGCACATGGTAAGTTATTTACATCATAGGCAGACTAAGCGCACTCTCCACCCGCAGATTTGCAGTACAGTCAGTTCTGAGTATAGTTCTACATCAAAATGCTCATCATGCTGTACATGTCCAAACTCCAGTGTTTCAATGCAGATTTCCACTGATTACCACTTGTGTCGTGATTGCGGTTTAGGCCTCTAGATCTTTGCAGGGGTTATGGCATTTTTCAAATCCAATTTGTGAATGAACATTTACTAGCCACTAAGATCATCGCTCTAATCAAATACCTCAATCTAAGCCTAAATTTGCAGTCAAAGATCACATACATTACAGGACTATGGGTCCGGCCATCTTGGTCAGTTCAGAGCATTGGTGGATATGAATAAAAATAAAAAGACTGGAATCAACATTGGAGAGAAAAAAATGTGAAAGACATCATTGGCAGACAAAGATTTTAGAATTTGGGACATCCACTGGCCAAGTGGTCCAGGCGCACGCCTGACAGGGTGTCACATGTTCTAGTTCTGTTCATGACGCGCTTTGCTGCACGTCTCTCTTCTTCTCTCTCTCACTCTTTCCTTTGTCTCTTTACTTAATAAAGGCAGAAAAAAAAATCTTAAAAAAAAATATTTTAGAACTTATTGTTAGATACTTTTATATTTATATAGTGGTATATAAAATGGCTTTAGATTGATTGTGCATTCCCACACTCATTCATACACCTATGGCTGAGGAAACCATACAAGGAACCACAGGCACATTAGGAGAAATTAGGGGTTCAGTGTCTTGCTCAAGGACACTTCAACACTAACTCTGGGGGAGCCTGGGTTTGAACTGTCAACCTTGCAGGTAGTTCTGGCCACACTACCCCTAAGCCACCGCCACCCCAAGGCTGGAGTCCTTGATATTCCTACAGGCGTTGCATATCCTGGATGGAGGGATGTTAACCCTGGGAAAGAGATATTTGTTTGTTTTCACAACATAATGCTTTCTATTAGGAGTGGTACAGTTAAACGTCTTGCACAGGGCTTTAACCATGTCAATAATGTGCTGACCATGACAAGTATAACAAATAGTGCAGGATAATGCTTAAAGCTAAAGAAAACGCTAGGTTTAATGTTAAAGTACGCAGAAGGGAACCTTTAAAGCCCGTTTTCTCAACTCGCTGTTTACTGGAAGACATTACTCTATGAGCCATATCTCAAAAACTGCTCAGTCAAACTGAACAACCAATATTCTATGTCAGTGATTCCCAGCTTTCGCATGACGTGAAAAAAACAAAAATGTACAAATATACATGAAAGAGAGATTGAGCGAGCAAGCGAGCGAGCGAGCGAGAGAGAGAGAGAGAGAGAGAGAGAGAGAGAGAGAGAGAGAGAGAGAGAGAGAGAGATATTAGATAAGGGGTGAAGAAGGTGCCATATGAATTATGAAAAAGGGGAGATGATGGTCGGTACACGATGAATGAGATGAATGAGGTCAAGGTAGTGGAGAACTCTGTTGAGATGTGTACTTGTGCGCCTCTGTGAGCAAAGATCGGGATCAAATTGCTTGGCTACAATGAATGTTGGACATTCAAAATGATGGAAGGGAGAGAGAGAAAGAGAGAGAGGAGAATTCAATAAAGCGTCGGGGTGTGTTTCTTGTGTGAAACAGTAAGACTGCTCAACCGATGGAAAGCTGTTAAACTGTCAGAGTCCATCAACTGACTTCAGAATCGCTCACACAAGAGTTCATAGTACACACAATAACAACAACAACAACATACTCAGTGTTCAGTACTTAACACTATAAGCTGCAAGAACCGAGATTTACGTCCTCATAAAGAGTCCCACACTGCTGCAAGAACAGACATTAATCAAAAGACGGAAATCAACTAATTGAAAACGGACCTCCAGAGACTACCGTATGATCTCAACTGGTTGTGCGACAGACTGCCGTAAATCGGCAGGTCCGTCTTCGAAGTCGTCCGGCCCTATACTACCGATATAAGTCCTGATCTAAATCAAACGCTATAAAAGTCTAATCAAAGCACGGCGTCAAGGCCCATGGCAGCTCCGTCATCACAGTAGGCATGGCCTCGACACTCAGGCTTTCATTTTCGTCCGTGCTATACGAAAACGGAAAGCCTGGACTAATTTGTTAGCCACGATGGCCTAGAAGTGGGATTCAAACTTTTTGAGGTGGGCGTTGGTGAGATCAAATCAGATCAGCTTGATCTGATTTGAATTATTGAATTATGGACCTTTACTTGTAACAGAGTATTTCTACAATGTACTATTGATACTTTTACTTGAGAAAAAAAGGTAAGTATTTTCCCATCAGGGCCAGTTTCACACAGACTTACTCAGACATTAACAGCCATCAACATGATCCTTCTGGGAAGAAGACGGCAGTGACTCAATGTTCAGTCATCCTGAACTGCATTAGCACCTGACACCGGATTTAAAGTGTGCATTAATCACAGACACTTGTGTCAGTCAGGTGGTGTTAATGCACAAGAAACATGACACAACGGACCCATGACATCATTTGCTGTAGAACTGTGTGCTTAACATTCTCACATAGCAAAGAATGGGAATGGAGTTTTGCAACATGATGTCAAAAGTTCTTCTGTTGCACTCCATGCAGCTCATTTAACCGCATTTCAGCAGTTAAAGGAACTTCACTGTGAATTTGACATTTTTCAATATTTGTGTTTTTTGTATGTACCCACAGTCTATTTCGACTATGTTTATTTATGTTTCAGCCAGACCGTCATTGAGGTAATCTGTGATTGTCTGTGTGTCTGAATGGGCATGCCCATCTCAGGTTCTTCCATTGAGTCAAGTCCCCCAAAAATAATTTTAATAGTCCCAGTCCCCACCACCTCCTACTGTGGTTCAATGGTCTTCTGCCTCCGCCCCTAACTCCGCCCCTCCCACCAAGACTGAGGTAGGTGGGGATAATCGGGGGTTCCCCTCAGGTGTACATTTGTGTTACTACAGCTGAAATGGCTTGGAAAAGCATCCTGAGAGAGGATGAAAATGAATGATCTGTGTGGTTGTTTAGGCTTTTAAAACACAGAAATCAGGATTTCAAGTTCAAATTGATTAATCATAGAGCCCTATTGTCACCTCCCTGCCCTCCAGAACCTGTGTGTGTAGTATGCATATGCCTTAATGCTGCATGCAGTGGACAAAAGAGAGAGAAGGGGCTCGCAACTCACTTTAAAGTGCTCCAGGCTTTATTTAGCGACAAGGGTTTACAAGCAGCGACGTTTCGACCTGTTCAGGTCTTCATCAGGCATGAGAGATAACAGGATATGACGCAATATATATACACCATACAAATCATTAGTCCCATCTGGTGACCGAAGGGTGGTACCAATGAATGAAAACATGATTGGCCATTTGGCATCTTCAACAGGATTTCATTCTATTAAAGGGAAATATTTATATTTACAACATGATTGGATATACGATTCAACATAATTCTATTGAGAAATATATATAACTCAACATGATTCAATTGAATTCACAACATGATTAAGTATACAACAAATTTAGTTCCGCGACATGATTCTCTGTACAACATGATTATAAAATAAATAAAAAGTTTAAAAACATTAGTCAAAAGCTGGGTAATAGTCAGTCTGGTCGTCAGTGCACTGAGTCCCACTCTTGAAAAACAAAAATAATAACAGTAGGCGTAAACAACTTTAGGTCCCATTATATACACATAAGTCAACACATGATGGGAGGCTTTTCACAGAAAAGGACGGATATCAAATTCCTCATTGAGTCCTATAGGTGACATGGTTTTTAAGTAGTGGATCCACCATAGTTCTCTTTGTAGTAATATTTTCTCTATATCACCTCCTCGTCTGGGGTGGTCCACTTTTTCTATGCCTAGGTACCTTAGTGAAGAGACATTGTGGTGAGCTTCTTTGAAATGTAGTGCTACTGGACTTCTCTCATCCCCATTTCTTATTGTGCTCCTGTGTTCTGCTATACGTGTCTTTAGAGCCCGCTTAGTTTTTCCCACATAAGCTTTCCCACAGGGACATTTCAATAAGTATATAACATGAGTCGTACTGCATGTGATTTTTCCTCTTATTTTGATGGGTTTCCCCGTTGATGGATGATAAAAGAAATTACATTTCTCAGTGAAGTGACATTGTGCACAGGCCCCACACCGTCTATTCCCATCTGGCAAGCCATCTAGGAACGTGAGTGGGCGTTCTGGAGGTAAGTCTGACTTGACTACCATGTCTCGGATACTAGGTGCTCTTTTATACACCAAACGAGGGGGATCTGAAAGGATTTGTCCAGACTGGGATCTGAACTGAGAAGATACCAGTGTTTTTTAATGCTCTTTTTAAAAAGGTTACCTAGGGGAGAATACTGTGTCACACACATCAAAGGTTGTGTTGACAAAGTTTTCTTTTTTGTGGGTTGTAAACACTCTTCTTGCGTTTTTTGACTTACTTTACTTATTGCTTTGTCTAAAACATCCTCAGTGTACCCTCTTGTTTTGAACATAGTTTTCAATGTTTTTGTTTGTTCTTTGAATGACTCCTCTGTGCTGCAAATCCTACGGATTCTATAGAACTGGCTGGTAGGTAGGCTGTTTTTTAGGGGGGGTGGGATGAAAAGATTCACTTCTCAGGAGAGAGTTTCTATAACATGGTTTCCTGTAGACATCGGTTTGAAAAGTGTCTAGTTCTTTACTGATTTTTATATCCAAGAAATTTACTTGGTAACGGTCATATTCAATGGTAAATTTTAGATGTTCATTTTTCTGATTAAGGAAATCATAAAACTTGAGAAGTGTCTCTTCATCCCCAGTCCACAAAAAGCAAATATCATCAATGTACCTTTTCCACATTTTAATATATGGTAAGTATGCATTGTCTGTATTGAAAACAAAGTTTTCTTCAAATAGTCCCATGTAGATGTTGGCTATGGACGGACTAGCTTTGCTGCCCATACTCACTCCTTTTATTTGTAGATAGTTCTTGTCTTGGAACATAAAATAATTGTGAGTGAGTAGAGTCTCTGTCAGTCCTACCAGAACACGGGTCTCTGGTGTAGCATCAGAAGGTCTCCGGTCCAAGAACAGTGTAAGAGATTCGAGTGCCCCCGTGTGGGGTACTGAGGTGTATAAGGACTCTACATCCAGGCAGGCCATGTATGTGACATCAGTCGGGTCCTGGATTGACTTCAGAGTCTTGAGCAGGTCCGTGGAGTCCTGTGTGAAGGACGGGAGAGATTTCACTATGGGTTGTAGGAAGTGATCCACATAGGAAGAAATATTCTCTGTGAGAGATCCTATAGCTGCCACTATAGGTCGGCCTTTAGGTTTCACAGGGTCTTTATGTACTTTGGGCAGGCAGTAGAAAACAGGAGTGGTGGGATGATCAATTTTCAGATAATTATATTCTTTCTTAGTTAAGAGACCATTGTCCAGTAAGTCTTTTAATTGACCATGGATTTCTTTTTTGTAAGTAGATGTAGGGCTTCCAGACAGTATTTTGTAGTGTTTCGTGTCACCCAATTGGCGATAGACTTCATTTTCATAGTCACTCCTGTTTTGAACCACAATCGCTCCTCCCTTATCTGCATTCTTCACAATCAAGGTGGGGTCTTTCGACAACATATTTATTGCTTCTCTTTCTTCTTTTGTGAGATTGTTACGTACTTTCTGTTCTTTTTTATTTTTAAGGATGTTTTTTACATCTTGTTCTACTAATCTACAATATGTGTCTATGGACGCATTCCTGTGTTTGGGTGGTATAAAGGTTGATTTTGCCCGGAATTTATCACGAGCCTCTGGACCTGTACTAGTCACAGTTGTTGATTCTATTATGTTGTCATCATTTGAAAGTTCAACTGCATCAGGTATATCCACCCTCTTATTTCCAAAAAACTCCTTAAGTCTTATGGACCGAAAGAATTTTTGAAAGTCAATGATTGTGTTGAATTCGTTGCAGTCTGTGGTGGGAACAAAAGATAAGCCTTTTCTAAGGGCTGACTCACATGCATTAGAGAGCGGTTTGTCACTCAAGTTCATGATGTTGACCACTTGGTGGCGTTCCGGGTGTTGTAGTAGGTCCTCTGGCTTCTTCCTCTTCCTCTGCCCCCTGCGGCATTTCTTCCACGTCCTCGTCGTATTGTCGGTCCTCCTCGGTCTCGCTGGTCGCCCCGTTCTAAAAAACTGGGCTCGTTGGATGTAGGTCCGCTGGTCTCCGACATTGTGTCGAGATCTGTGTTGGAGGAGTAGATCACACCATTGGTCATGGGTACATTTCTTCCCCGTTTATCCTTGGGTATCCTCCATGTATAAACTTCATTTTTTTCATAATCATTAGCATCTCTTTGAAATTTCCACATTTTTTTAGCTTTAGTTTCCTTCTCCACTTTGTTCTTATATTCCTCCAATTCATTTGTTATAGTGGTCACAAGTTGTTTGTCCATGTTCTCAAAGATTTTCATATTTTCTTGTATGGATGCACGCACATTTGTTAATTGGGAGGTGCATTCTTCAATTGTTACTGCCATTAAATCAAAGGAACATTTGTTTGTGATCTCGCACCACTTCTGGCAGAAAATGTCATTCTCCTTACCGATCATCGGGCTCTTTTCAATTCTCAGTCCTTTCGGGATCCGTTTGGCTCTGAGATAGTCACTGAGCATCACGGCGTGGAGATGTAGTCTGGTTTCCTGACTGTAGAGTTTCCTTAGTGTCCTCTTCGTTGCCGTGATTGTGTTGGTTTCCGTCGGTTGTGTAGATGGACCACCAAACAGCGACTCTTTTAGGAGGATTCTCTCGTAGTCTTCCGTGGAGTATTCTCGTGTGTTGTGGAGATACGCTGTATCTTCCATGATCGTTGTTTACTTCTACTTGTCGCTTCAAAGGAGTCACGCCGGGGAGTGCTGTTATCAAACACAGGTACAGAGTCCGGTTATACTGAAAAGTTTAAAAAAGTAACGCACATCCCTATCTGGTGCTGAGCCCAAAAAACTGCGAAAGCACAGTGAACGTGGACAAAAGAGAGAGAAGGGGCTCGCAACTCACTTTAAAGTGCTCCAGGCTTTATTTAGCGACAAGGGTTTACAAGCAGCGACGTTTCGACCTGTTCAGGTCTTCATCAGGCATGAGAGATAACAGGATATGACGCAATATATATACACCATACAAATCATTAGTCCCATCTGGTGACCGAAGGGTGGTACCAATGAATGAAAACATGATTGGCCTGACTATTACCCAGCTTTTGACTAATGTTTTTAAACTTTTTATTTATTTTTAATCATGTTGTACAGAGAATCATGTCGCGGAACTAAATTTGTTGTATACTTAATCATGTTGTGAATTCAATTGAATCATGTTGAGTTATATATATTTCTCAATAGAATTATGTTGAATCGTATATCCAATCATGTTGTAAATATAAATATTTCCCTTTAATAGAATGAAATCCTGTTGAAGATGCCAAATGGCCAATCATGTTTTCATTCATTGGTACCACCCTTCGGTCACCAGATGGGACTAATGATTTGTATGGTGTATATATATTGCGTCATATCCTGTTATCTCTCATGCCTGATGAAGACCTGAACAGGTCGAAACGTCGCTGCTTGTAAACCCTTGTCGCTAAATAAAGCCTGGAGCACTTTAAAGTGAGTTGCGAGCCCCTTCTCTCTCTTTTGTCCACGTTCACTGTGCTTTCGCAGTTTTTTGGGCTCAGCACCAGATAGGGATGTGCGTTACTTTTTTAAACTTTTCAGTATAACCGGACTCTGTACCTGTGTTTGATAACAGCACTCCCCGGCGTGACTCCTTTGAAGCGACAAGTAGAAGTAAACAACGATCATGGAAGATACAGCGTATCTCCACAACATCCTCCTAAAAGAGTCGCTGTTTGGTGGTTCACCTACACAACCGACGGAAACCAACACAATCGCGACAACGAAGAGGACACTAAGGAAACTCTACAGTCAGGAAACCAGACTACATCTCCACGCCGTGATGCTCAGTGACTATCTCAGAGCCAAACGGATCCCGAAAGGACTGAGAATTGAAAAGAGCCCGATGATCGGTAAGGAGAATGACATTTTCTGCCAGAAGTGGTGCGAGATCACAAACAAATGTTCCTTTGATTTAATGGCAGTAACAATTGAAGAATGCACCTCCCAATTAACAAATGTGCGTGCATCCATACAAGAAAATATGAAAATCTTTGAGAACATGGACAAACAACTTGTGACCACTATAACAAATGAATTGGAGGAATATAAGAACAAAGTGGAGAAGGAAACTAAAGCTAAAAAAATGTGGAAATTTCAAAGAGATGCTAATGATTATGAAAAAAATGAAGTTTATACATGGAGGATACCCAAGGATAAACGGGGAAGAAATGTACCCATGACCAATGGTGTGATCTACTCCTCCAACACAGATCTCGACACAATGTCGGAGACCAGCGGACCTACATCCAACGAGCCCAGTTTTTTAGAACGGGGCGACCAGCGAGACCGAGGAGGACCGACAATACGACGAGGACGTGGAAGAAATGCCGCAGGGGGCAGAGGAAGAGGAAGAAGCCAGAGGACCTACTACAACACCCGGAACGCCACCAAGTGGTCAACATCATGAACTTGAGTGACAAACCGCTCTCTAATGCATGTGAGTCAGCCCTTAGAAAAGGCTTATCTTTTGTTCCCACCACAGACTGCAACGAATTCAACACAATCATTGACTTTCAAAAATTCTTTCGGTCCATAAGACTTAAGGAGTTTTTTGGAAATAAGAGGGTGGATATACCTGATGCAGTTGAACTTTCAAATGATGACAACATAATAGAATCAACAACTGTGACTAGTACAGGTCCAGAGGCTCGTGATAAATTCCGGGCAAAATCAACCTTTATACCACCCAAACACAGGAATGCGTCCATAGACACATATTGTAGATTAGTAGAACAAGATGTAAAAAACATCCTTAAAAATAAAAAAGAACAGAAAGTACGTAACAATCTCACAAAAGAAGAAAGAGAAGCAATAAATATGTTGTCGAAAGACCCCACCTTGATTGTGAAGAATGCAGATAAGGGAGGAGCGATTGTGGTTCAAAACAGGAGTGACTATGAAAATGAAGTCTATCGCCAATTGGGTGACACGAAACACTACAAAATACTGTCTGGAAGCCCTACATCTACTTACAAAAAAGAAATCCATGGTCAATTAAAAGACTTACTGGACAATGGTCTCCTAACTAAGAAAGAATATAATTATCTGAAAATTGATCATCCCACCACTCCTGTTTTCTACTGCCTGCCCAAAGTACATAAAGACCCTGTGAAACCTAAAGGCCGACCTATAGTGGCAGCTATAGGATCTCTCACAGAGAATATTTCTTCCTATGTGGATCACTTCCTACAACCCATAGTGAAATCTCTCCCGTCCTTCACACAGGACTCCACGGACCTGCTCAAGACTCTGAAGTCAATCCAGGACCCGACTGATGTCACATACATGGCCTGCCTGGATGTAGAGTCCTTATACACCTCAGTACCCCACACGGGGGCACTCGAATCTCTTACACTGTTCTTGGACCGGAGACCTTCTGATGCTACACCAGAGACCCGTGTTCTGGTAGGACTGACAGAGACTCTACTCACTCACAATTATTTTATGTTCCAAGACAAGAACTATCTACAAATAAAAGGAGTGAGTATGGGCAGCAAAGCTAGTCCGTCCATAGCCAACATCTACATGGGACTATTTGAAGAAAACTTTGTTTTCAATACAGACAATGCATACTTACCATATATTAAAATGTGGAAAAGGTACATTGATGATATTTGCTTTTTGTGGACTGGGGATGAAGAGACACTTCTCAAGTTTTATGATTTCCTTAATCAGAAAAATGAACATCTAAAATTTACCATTGAATATGACCGTTACCAAGTAAATTTCTTGGATATAAAAATCAGTAAGGAACTAGACACTTTTCAAACCGATGTCTACAGGAAACCATGTTATAGAAACTCTCTCCTGAGAAGTGAATCTTTTCATCCCACCCCCCTAAAAAACAGCCTACCTATCAGCCAGTTCTATAGAATCCGTAGGATTTGCAGCACAGAGGAGTCATTCAAAGAACAAACAAAAACATTGAAAACTATGTTCAAAACAAGAGGGTACACTGAGGATGTTTTAGACAAAGCAATAAGTAAAGTAAGTCAAAAAACGCAAGAAGAGTGTTTACAACCCACAAAAAAGAAAACTTTGTCAACACAACCTTTGATGTGTGTGACACAGTATTCTCCCCTAGGTAACCTTTTTAAAAAGAGCATTAAAAAACACTGGTATCTTCTCAGTTCAGATCCCAGTCTGGACAAATCCTTTCAGATCCCCCCTCGTTTGGTGTATAAAAGAGCACCTAGTATCCGAGACATGGTAGTCAAGTCAGACTTACCTCCAGAACGCCCACTCACGTTCCTAGATGGCTTGCCAGATGGGAATAGACGGTGTGGGGCCTGTGCACAATGTCACTTCACTGAGAAATGTAATTTCTTTTATCATCCATCAACGGGGAAACCCATCAAAATAAGAGGAAAAATCACATGCAGTACGACTCATGTTATATACTTATTGAAATGTCCCTGTGGGAAAGCTTATGTGGGAAAAACTAAGCGGGCTCTAAAGACACGTATAGCAGAACACAGGAGCACAATAAGAAATGGGGATGAGAGAAGTCCAGTAGCACTACATTTCAAAGAAGCTCACCACAATGTCTCTTCACTAAGGTACCTAGGCATAGAAAAAGTGGACCACCCCAGACGAGGAGGTGATATAGAGAAAATATTACTACAAAGAGAACTATGGTGGATCCACTACTTAAAAACCATGTCACCTATAGGACTCAATGAGGAATTTGATATCCGTCCTTTTCTGTGAAAAGCCTCCCATCATGTGTTGACTTATGTGTATATAATGGGACCTAAAGTTGTTTACGCCTACTGTTATTATTTTTGTTTTTCAAGAGTGGGACTCAGTGCACTGACGACCAGACTGACTATTACCCAGCTTTTGACTAATGTTTTTAAACTTTTTATTTATTTTATAATCATGTTGTACAGAGAATCATGTCGCGGAACTAAATTTGTTGTATACTTAATCATGTTGTGAATTCAATTGAATCATGTTGAGTTATATATATTTCTCAATAGAATTATGTTGAATCGTATATCCAATCATGTTGTAAATATAAATATTTCCCTTTAATAGAATGAAATCCTGTTGAAGATGCCAAATGGCCAATCATGTTTTCATTCATTGGTACCACCCTTCGGTCACCAGATGGGACTAATGATTTGTATGGTGTATATATATTGCGTCATATCCTGTTATCTCTCATGCCTGATGAAGACCTGAACAGGTCGAAACGTCGCTGCTTGTAAACCCTTGTCGCTAAATAAAGCCTGGAGCACTTTAAAGTGAGTTGCGAGCCCCTTCTCTCTCTTTTGTCCACGTTTACTGTGCTTTCGCAGTTTTTTTGGGGCTCAGCACCAGATAGGGATGTGCGTTACTTTTTTAAACTTTTTAATGCTGCATGCAACAATGCCTCCTTTTGTCATCAACAGCAACTGATAATGAAAACCTCCCTATTAATAGGTGACTTTCAGCACTACGGACAGAGAAACATCATTTCAGACCACCAGTTGTTCAACACTACAGCCATTAGGAAGTTCCAGTGCAAAGACTATTTGGTAGAGCGTCTCTCCGTGTCTGTGCGCTGTCAAAAATGTGAAAACCTCAACTTCGCAGCTATTGCACTGCTATTGCATCCAACCAATCAACAACTAGACTGACTCTGACCCCCCATCTCCACCCACCAGGTACAGACCCTCTCAGAGAATGGACCACATCATATCTTCCTAGTTGTGTATATGAAATAAACATATGCTAGGGCGTCTCGTGCACTGTTAAATTGTAACCTTGTGAAGCAGTTCATTATTACTACTATTGAAACCGGGGCTCTCAGCATGTCACTCTGCGAGCTTGTACATCTGCTATTTTAGAATTTTTTGGGAAACATATTTGTTACGAAGTGTGAGAACTACTGATTTGGAAGACAGTTGCAAATTCAGCCTCAAGTCCGAATGGGTTTAAGACTAGAGTATAAATATCCTGTGTCATTTTGACAGCATGTGTTCCCAGGGACACATCATAGCAAATCCTGAACTCATGCACTCCATTTTCAACCACCCCTGAATGACGCAGCTAGTTTTTAGTACCATTGCAACCAGTGCCACTTTAAGACACTCTTTAACACACTCCTCATACTAGGGAGTGGAAGCAAGGTGTTACTTTTTCTGTTTTATCCTTTACCTCAAGGTCATGGTGGATGAGATGTATATGTTACATGTGACCTGTATTTTTATTTCTTGATCAATAAAAGATGGCAATTAATCGTGCTTTGCTTCCCATGGGTGCTCTGCTAGAAGGACTGGTTTACATCAAAACTATTATGTGCATGAGAAAGTAATGAAGACCAAGCAACAGCACACTGCATATTTAACATTGAAAATAACAGTGTGTACAGGTACTGTTCAAACAATCCAACGCAATGTTGGATCTGCAGCTGGCCACTGATTGGGGAGCACTCTCATTGGCCAAGGACTAGAAACACGTGTAACTGTCAGAACAAACCGCTATATGGATATTAAACTTTTAAAATAGCAGTAGAGTGATACAGACAACAAAACAACATAAATAAAGAACCAGCACAGGTTCGCTCCTGGCAAAATTGCACTCTGCCAATAGCCTAATGGGGCAGGAGTAGTCTTGTGTAGCAAGACAACTTTTCTACAATCTCTGAATGCTATATACTGCATATATATATATATATATATATATATATATATATATATATATATATATATATATATATATATATATATATATATATATATATATAAACTCGCCACAAAAAGTTCGGAAATCCAACTTTGGTCCATTATAGCTCCCCTTTGATAAAACCGATTGGTGTCGTGTTATATACCATTTTTATCATTGATTTGTCCCCTTTACAATGAGGTACAGCATGTAATGATCCGGCATTCGTGGGATGAGCAACACTGCTAAACATGTGGCTTGCGCTCCATTTTTTTTTGCCAAAATGGCAAATGTATGGTATTGATTGCTTTGCGTTGCCTAGCAGATTGGATGATTACTCTCTTCCACAGTACAAAGTAAAAACACAACACATATTGGACATTTTTAGACTTTATTAATTTCACACTCAGTGACAGGGAACTCAGTAGCGTGTGGTATTACCAAACACAGACAGATTGTTGTACTGATCGGGTGACATTTAATGGGGGCAGTGTGATGGTTTGGGGGGCATCTCTCTGAGAGGCAAGACTAATCTTGTCATTATCAAAGGTAATCTCAATGCATTAAGGTACAGGGATGAGATTCTGGATCCAGTGGCGATCCCATATCTTAGGAACCTGGGACCTAATGCCATCCTCCAAGATGACAATGCTCGCCCCCACAGAGCCAGGATCATCAAAGAGTACCTCCAGAATTTGGGAGTGGAGAGGATGGAATGGCCTGCCATGAGTCCAGACCTCAACCCAATTGAACACTTGTGGGATCAGGGATGTGTATGCTAGAGTGACCCACAGAACCACGTTGGCTGACTTGAAACAGACGCTGGTTGAGGAATGGAATGCAATCCCACAGCAAAATGTGGCTGCATTGGTGAGCAGCATGAGGAGGAGGTGCCAAGCTGTTGTGTCTGTGTTTGGTAATACCACACGCTACTGAGTTCCCTGTCACTGAGTGTGAAATTAATAAAGTCTAAAAATGTCCAATATGTGTTGTGTTTTTACTTTGTACTGTGGAAGAGAGTAATCATCCAATCTGCTAGGCAACGCAAAGCAATCAATACCATACATTTGCCATTTTGGCAAAAAAAAATTGGAGCGCAAGCCACATGTTTAGCAGTGTTTCTCATTCCACGAATGCCGGATCATTACATGCTGTACCTCATTGTAAAGGGGACAAATCAATGATAAAAATGGTATATAATACGATACCAATCGTTTTTTATCAAAGGGGAGCTATAATGGACCAAAGTTGGATTTCCGAACTTTTTGTGGCGAGTATATATATATATATATATATATATATATATATATATATATATATATATATATATATATAGAAATATATATAGAAATATATATAGAAATATATATATATATATATATATATATATATATATATATATATATATATATATATATATATATATATATATATATATATATATAGAGGGAGAGAGAGAGAGAGAGAGAGAGAGAGAGAGAGAGATAGATAGAGAGAGAGAGAGAGAGAGAGAGAGAGAGTCTGGAACTACAGCAGACCCCCTGAAATCCAATTCAAAATAGGCATCTTTCCATATACTGCCTGTTTCTTCACCTCGACATCAGACACACACACTGACGGATGGTGACAGCTGTCACTCATAACCTTGGACACCCCCAATTTATTGCTTAGCGTCGTGCTCAGCATCGTGGAATAGCATAAGTGGAGTGAGAGGGGGCAGGGCCTTAGTCTAAGTTGGCAGTGTCTGCTCTCTCTCTCACGGAAACGCTTTGCCAGCTCAGGACCATCTGCAAATTGCACATATACTGTATATACTGTATATGGTATGGTATATTACTGTGTGTGTGTGTGTGTGTGTGTGTGTGTGTGTGTGTGTGTGTGTGTGTGTGTGTGTGTGTGTGTGTGTGTGTGTGTGTGTGTGTGTGTGTGTGTGTGTGTGTGTGTGTGTGTGTGTGTGTATTAGAGCTGTCGGTGGATTAAAATATTTAATCACATTTAATCGCATGCTTGCCCTTAGTTAATCCTCGATTAATGACAATTCAATCAAATATCTGTTCTAAATTAAAACTAATTAGTGGTTTTCAATATTTTTCCTATAAAGGTCCATTATTTTTTCCATATTTGACGGCTTATATATATATATACAGTACACCAGGGGCGGATCTAGCTCTCCCCACTAGGGGGGGCATGTGGTTTGGCAGGGGGGGCAAACAAATTGGTGGATGTCAAATCCCCCAAACCCCCGTAAATGCACAGAAAGCCATGCTATCATCATATTAGTTAATCTATGCGCTTGAAATGTACAATATACTGTATTCTGCAAACTGTTAATACTTAAAATGTAACCAACTCTTTAAACGGTTTGATTTTAAAATCCAAAGTCATAGAATGCACTACATTAGTGTTTCTCAACCTTTTTTGTCCAAAGGCACAGTTTTCATAGCCCAAAAATCTCAGGGCACACCTAGATGTAACTTTTGTGCATTCTTTTATCATCTCAGCATCTCTGAATGTTGTTTGCAAGTTCGGGGGAACCCCTAGAGAACACCACATGCAGTTGCAACACTTCACACTCACTCTTCACACGGGTGTGATTTTCCCCCCATTCAACACGGAGAGATTGCAGCATCTCTCCTGTTCTGTGCAAGAAACCATGCAATTGCACGAACAGGCTGCAGTCCTCTCTCTGCTCATGCTCTGTGTTTTACCATGTTTAAGTGAGCTTTTTAATGCTTTCTGAACCCGCGGGTTGTGTTAGACTCCCGATATTTTGCGACAGCATTGACTTGTAATCAACTTTTTCTTTTTCCAGTTTCTGTAGCGTGGTTAAAATGGTGGCTAACCCAGCGATCCGGGCGAGTTTTTTCTTATGTCCTACAGTTATACTGCAAGTAAACTAGGCTACCACGTTCACGGTGATGGTCCCACCAAACAAAGACTAAATTAGCATTTCTATGTCCGAGGCGAGCTTCAATAAATGCATAGGCACGACTCGCACGAGGGTCATTAGCGTACCTATTGTTTTTGTCGCACCTAAGAACAATGGAATGAATACATTGCATAGAGAGATAGAGAGAAAGACGGAGTCGAGAGAGGACAGAGAACGAGAAGTTGAGGAAAAAGTTGGTGGCGGTGCGGTAGACAGTGTGTGACTAGTGTCAGTGCCTGTCTGCAGCTGCGGTGGACTGAGTGAGAGAGACTGAGTGAAGCGACGAGCCCCCCCCCCCTCCCTATGCATCTACCAATCAGGAAATACTTTAAATGAGGGAGAGAATAATAATGATATATATATTTTTAATTTGGGATTTTTCCTTGCCATCGCGTTTGGGGGGGCAAGCGCCAAATCTGGGGGGGCATTGCCCCCCCTAGCCTATGCCTAGATCCGCCCCTGCAGTACACACACACACACACACACACACACCCCGTACGGGAGTGTGCACGCGTGTGGCACAGAAACTATACCAAGCTATTCTGTAACATCCTGTACGAGATGAGGATCCTGTAGTGCCTTGTCAACCAGCCACTTCCTTGAGCAGACTCAAAAGGTGCTACTCCATTTCAGGAAATGAAATAAAATAAATACCTGAGGTGAACTCAGGACTTACTTACTCATGGTCCTTCCGTAACTTAAATAAAACATGAGCTAAACTTTTAAAACGTAATGAAACTGAAGAAAAGGAGAAGTCAGTGGACTTGGGTGAATCGAGGCAATTCACCCAAGTTAAAAAAGATCTAAATAGTTTGTAGAGTGATGGACGGGTGAGAAATAAGAAAAAATAACCTCTCTTATACTGCGTAATGATCTTGTGAAAATGACAATTCTGTTGATAGCTTAGACCTCATCAAGGTCGCCGATTCACCCGTGTTTAAAAAGAATGAAATAGTTTCTAGTCCGACCCCCTTGGAAATCATTCAATGCATTCTAAATCTCTTAAATAGAAGGACGATAGAGACGATAGAAGAGAGAGAGAGAGAGAGAGAGAGAGAGAGAGAGAGAGAGAGAGAGAGAGAGAGAGAGAGAGAGAGAGAGAGAGAGAAATTTCTCCAATAGTGGTGATGAAAGACTTCCAGGCATTCGACCAGTGATGGGGGACTGAATAAAGGACATATTGTATGAAGAAGACCTTGCTAGTTTTGAATAGCCGCGGGGACTTGTAGAGAATATAGATTCCGAACAGCGCAGAATTGAGGTGCCGAAAAAGGAGCCACACTTGACTTCTCCTTAGATAAGTTCAAGGAATTGAGCTGAACGTGTGCCGGTTCCTCCCAGGCCTGCATTAGCACCGCATAGTGATGCAACAACAAAACAAGTCACTGAGGCTACCGCCCGTAGCCAGGTAGAAAAAAAAAAAAAAAACATTTACACCGGACAATTGCACAGAAATCAAATTTGTACCTTTCCAGCTGAGAAAGCATCCATTCGCATTTTAGTTATTATAGTTAATAGTTATTAGAATTATTAGATATCAAGGATATTGTGGATATTGTATTGATCTTTCTTTGATCTTTTATGCTATCTTGAGAATGTAAAATTAAACCAAATGGACATGGGTCCATTTGGTTTAAAATTACCCTCTCAAGATTGAAATTATTGTTAAACATCAGAATTACTCAATTTACAACAATTAAAACATGTAGAAGAATTGTTATATTGATATTCGCCTTTTATCTGTCCTCAAATACAGCATTGAATCATGGAAAAAAAAAAACAGAAAAAAAGTTTTGGCTGTGAGAGAATAAACCCCCGTCAAACTGCATACTGTAAATAGTGGGCCCTGGAGTCAAAACGGTTGAAAACCACTGAACCATGTGATCATTGCGTATAAAATTGTTACGCAAAGTAGTAGAAACAGCATTCTACAAGCTGAAGCAAAGAGTAGCAGTTAGGACTGTACAATGGATCAAGACATCAAACTGTAATCTGCTCTATACTGATGCCTAACTATTGGCCGTGGTGTGTGCCAATAACAATACCCCCCTGTTATAATTTTTTTAACATTTGATCATAAATAAATGCTGGTATAGAGAAGTTAATGGGTTAGGTCATAAGTCCAAACATCTGTGCTCACAGTTGCATTTTTTTTTACAGCTGCCCTAAATGTGTGACCTCACATTAGAGCAAAAGTCCACTTACTGTACACACACGTTTGGCTGGCTGTTTATGTGTCCGTTATGTCATGCTGAGCTGGCCGTGGTCATCCATCCCTCTCTGCCATTAAATGAGGGGTCATGGTGTGTCCACCCACCTCCTCCCACACACACACACACACACACACACACACACACACACACACACACACACACACACACACTACACTGTCTGCTCTCATCCTCCTGTTCTGTCTTTCAACAGCTGACAAACCAGCTAATTAGTGTTTGTGGCCATTGGTGAAGCCACAGTGACACGCGAGGGTGGGTGAGGCGCACGCACGCACGCACGCACGCACGCACGCACGCACGCACGCACACACACACACACACAAAAGCGTCCACACACATGCGTGTACACACAGGCTAATAAATACACTAATAAATGCACATTTCTCAACGCATACTTTCCCTATCTGAAATCAATGCCAGCAACCTTTCAAATAGAAAAATATTGAGACACAGTGTATCCCCATGTTGACAAACTAGACAGCATAGCTAATGTTCTGGACATGTTGTTTCATATTGTGAAATATAGCCTGAATGCTGAATCCTGGGGTCCCGAGACCCGTTACATTTAAAAGCTATTTACATCACAGCACTTTATAACGTTTGTTTAGATAGATTAACTTCATTTCACACAATGGGTCCATACAGAAAACACAGGAACAAGACAGGCGATACAACCAGAGAGATGGCTATGTAACAGACTATTTTCACTCCGTACGATCTATATCAATTAAAAACAAATAAACATTGCCTCCAGCGTCGCCAGAAGCAGAGGGAAGAACAGGGCTTACACTCTGTGTGATCCCTGTTAAAGACCTAGTGAAATGAATTTCACACTGAAACAGGAAGCTGTGTGTTTGCAATCCAATCAGAACGTTGCATTCATCTAGGCTACATGTTTGTACGACGTATGATTTGAGTTCACTGTCTGTTGACATGTCACACAGAATCTGGCAGAAAAGCTATAATGTCTTCAGAAGTTGATTAAGTTTAAAATGAGTAATATGCTGTCTAGATGTTATATAAAGTATGCATACAACACTCCCACCGCTGGCATGTGTTGATAAATTGTGACTGGTAACACCAGCATTTTTCAATGACAAGCTCTTATTTTGAAGTGATCATCTCACGTTAGGCTGCTGGTTGATGCTTACTCACTTCTTGCTGACATGATGGAGCGCCCATAGTAAGATGGAAGCCTTCATGGTGACAGCTCTGAGTCATGGAATAGCCTATCTGCTGTTTTGACCAAAAATGCCATCTGCAACAAGTAAAAAATGAGATCCAAGTGATTGAAAGAAACAGATTGTATGGCTGTTCATGGGCAGGATGAGCAATCCCGTGATATTGACGACAACAGCTAGCAATGCTAACGGTAAGTACAGTAGCATTATGACTTGATCAATCAAAATGACTATGAAGGAGAGATTGCCATTGATCAACGTCAATGGCGTTGGGCCTAGTAATTGTTTGACATCATTCATTTGTTTGCTGTAGAACAACACCAATGATGTTTTTCAGTTAATATAGTATGATTGGCTCAATTTAACCCAGCACATTCAGTTAATTTTGATCATGTACAGCACATCGCCATAAAACCTTGTTCTAATTAAGGCTCTGCTTTTGTGAACTTTGAACCACCATGCAGTCACATAGCTAGAGTCTGGAGACTGCATTCATAATAAATCTTCCACAAAGAGCATAAGCTAAAAATAGGCCGTTATTTCCATATCATAAAATAGCCAGTGCAAAATGCATGATAACAATCTGAGTCTAAAATTGGGTCGCAGGACCTTATTATACTGACAAATCAAAAGTACCTTTACGGGAGTGCAGTATTTGTTTTTAGCTGTTGGGCAGCTAGCCAATGCTGCTACAGGCATGTTGTGCTCAACACTTAGAGAGCAATATGGGTGAGACCACGGGTTAAGACATACTGTACTGTACCTGTTACAGTATACAGGTTGCTAGGCAACGCCTACATCATTCCCAGCATAAGGAGGAATGTGCGCAACAGGTATCCATAGGTAACCATTTTGATCATCACGCATCACGCCTGACATATTACAGTTTCTGGCTAAAGCTAAGCCAAGTTGAAACATTCCACCTTAACAACATGATAATTGATACGGAGTGTCAGGCAATGTGCAAGGCTGTGTGAGGTGGAATTTCTTCTAGAAAATCACAGAAAAAGGCTGAAACCAAAGTGTTAAAGGGACATTTAACCACTGGAAGAAACTGCAGCCACTACAGTTAATAGTATTTGTAGTAGCAGTAACACAATTTGAAATGTGCAGCCTATGGCCAGAGTTGTAGTCAATGTGTTTGACTAGGGTATGACCGGTTCGCTGAATCCTACAGTGACCACAATGCTTTGGTGCACTTCCTCATCCTTGAGGAGATGGGAAGGAGACCGATGCTTCCTGAGTAATCGGGTATTTGAAACACTAAAATATCTAAGAACACATTACAACAAAGTACTGCAGGTACCGGTACATAGAGTACTACAGGTGCAGGTACTAGCTTCACCTAGCAGGTGGCACACACAAAAAACAGAAATGTTTATTTTATCCTAAACATCATGAAATAAACTCTGGTTGCAAATGTTGTGAAATGGCCCTTTATTGATGTCAATGCTGTATAGTGCACAGCACTGAATAGCTATAGAGCAGAGTCCTGGCAGGACCATGAAAAGACACCATCTGGTAAGGTCAGCTGGAGCCAAAAGATGCTCGGCCAAAACTAAAACTCAAAAACTCTTTCATTCCCACCTATGATATCCATTTAAAAAAAAATAAACATACTATTTATAATATCCATAGCCAGACCCCTGAAGGAAATGAGGACAAACTAGCATGGCCACGTCAGCAGGGGGTTTGGGTAGAAATAGAGGTCTGTTTGTTTGTTTATTTGTTTGTTTTTGTAAATTAGCAATGTAAATGCTTCAATCTGGTGCACTCTGAGATTGAAATGGACCTTGCAGTAACCCCCGCCCTCTCCCCAGTGTCCACCCAAGGGTAGGACACTTTCCAGCCAAGCTCATTCATTCCAGTGTAAATATAATGGACACTACACATTAAATACTGGATGTTTTTTGGAATGAGACCTTCAAAATCTCTTCCAAATCCACCAACAAGGCCTGCCCTATATGCAGTGGAAAAATATGTGACATTTACTTTTTTAAAACAATGTTTAATCATATAGGAAAGCTATTGGTGGAGAGGTTTGTCCATCACGTTATGCTTAGCTGTGATTGGACCATAGCAGTTTGCGGAGGGGCTTAGTGAAAGGTCTATTAAGGGGCTAGAGTAGATCTAAGAACTACACAAATCATATTAGATAATTATCATCCATCTGCTGTGATATTATACCATTTGCCAACAATAAGTGCAGAATAAGAAGTGTGTGTGAGAAGATGAGTTCCTCCCACCCTTGTAATCTTTGCCCCACCTCACACCACACGAAAATACATTTTGGGGGTTTGAGAAATACAGAGGACATGTCCTGGGTGTCGTCAACAGTAGTTACGGCCAGTGTTGTAGTGGGGCTTTTAGAAGTGGGGGGACGCCTCTTAGAGGGGAATTCCATTTGTACACTCTCAGAAAAAAGGAAACTCATTAACATGGTGAAACACATCTTGATGACGTCATCAAGATGTATTTCACCATGCTAATGGCTAATGGTTTATTTCACACCTCCATTTCTATGAAACACGGAATGGGGAGCTTTTTTTTACCATGTCCACACAACATCTCTAAGGTATATTAATGACATAGTAAATGACATAGTAAAATATTGCATTCGCATTTGCGTGCACCTGCGCAACACACACAGACACGCTATTAAAACAAATAGAGCATATTGAGAAAGATTGTTTACAGTGCCTAATTGTATCCATAAAAGTAAATGACAAGACAAAAAACATAGGCCTACTTTTGCCCCAAAAATAATTTAGATGTGAGAAGTGGGGGGACGCCGTCCCCCCGCGTCCCCCCTCCACTACACCCCTGGTTATGGCCATGTACCCATGCACTGTGTGTGTGCATGCTTGTGTGCGCAGTGGACTTTAGAAAAGAAAATATGCACCTTCCTCCACTCAGTCGCTTACAGAACGATCTGAGTGGATAGGAAAGCGATGCAGCAACGCAGTGCTCAAAAACGTGTAAACAAATCATGCTGAAGACAGACACTAGAGGTTTCTCTTTGAAGAGAAGTGCCTAACGAACTGCTCCGCATCACAGAAAAGAAACGACGTGGGAAGTGTCAACAAACGTGCATAGTAATGGCCAACGTGTGACAGACATGTAGTCTGTCACGCCGCACTTTCATCCGCTCCTCAGACGACAGGAGGAGCAAAGAAATATGCTCGGTAGAAGGTTTATGACTGTAATACAGTTGGACGCAGACAGGGATAATGTACTGTAAAGTGGGGAAATGGGGATGATGGAGGGCGACAGGGGAGAAAGATGACTGCAGAAAAATGAAATATAGAGGCGTCGATGGGAGGATTTTATAATGAGAGGACATAAGCATGCAAGACAATGAGAAGAAAAAACTTCCTCTGAGCGAGTAAAATACATTTTAATTAGATCACACTTCAAAGACCACTCAAGCGCTAGCCAGATCTCATGGCGGTGGGAGAATACCAAAGACAAAGGGACTGATTAAATTGTGCAAAAGAATTGTGCCCAAATAAAGTTAAGGGTGCGCTTATAAGCACGTACAATCTCAAATGTGAGAAAGAAGTTAATGTATAAAGTTAAATCTCATCACCAAAGGCTAGTAAAACATGTCAAGGATACTATAAAAGACCTTTATACTAACTGCTCTCTCACCTCATCTATGCAGAAGATGTGTTGCACTGCATGAGGCAAATGGTGGTCACGCCAGATACTGACTGGTTCTGAGTCCCCAGACCCCCCAAAAAGAAATGCACATTTCAGGGTGGCCTTTTAGTGTGGACATTCTAAGGCACACCTGTGCACTAACCATGATGTCAGATCTGCATCTTGATGTGGCACACCTGTGAGGTGGGATGGATTATCTCAGCAAAGCAGAAGTACTCAATATCACACATTTAGGCAGATTTGTGAAGAATGTTTGACAGAAATGGTAATATCGTATATGTGGAATGAATTTTAGGTCTTTAAGTCTACCCCATGAAAAATGGGACCAAAAACAAGTGTAACATTTATATTTTTGTTGAGTAAATATTACAGCCGTACACCATATATGCACAGACAGACAGTAGTGAGACAAATTTTGGGAACTTTCAGGGAGAATAATGCATTCTAAAGATGTATGCTAGTCTCTGTTCCACAAGTCAGCAGCTTCAAGCAGACATGAGACAGAGCAGACCTCCGACAAGAAAACATTGGTGAATCAGTGAATCAGACTACCAATGCTTCAATTGTTGTAAATGCCAGTAGGATAAAAGCATAAAAACATATAAAACATATGTTCAACATCCACAAAGAGAAAAGTCTCTGACCTCAAAATAGAAACTCCCACCTAGTTTCCAGTTACTGTTAAGCTTTTCCACAAACCAGAGCCACTGTACACTTGCCCAGTTTCACTGATTTTGGTGAGAGATATTCTAAAGAAATAATGGAAATGCTTACCGGTCCCAGTGGAAATGTAAGGCAACAAACACCTTGACAGTTGAAATACCAGACAAATAGGTGCCTTAATGGACAACATAATACTGATAGAAGAGCCCTGTCTCACAACATGCAATGGAAAACATTCTCACTGCACTCACGTACAGTATAAAACATGCACAATCAAACTTTTAGATGCTGTTTTCCCCCAGCGTGGGGGAAGAATCATTTGGATTGTTATTGTGATCTCTCACCCTTGAAATATATTCTTGGCTTCTGTTGTATTTGAACAATAAAAGCAATTCAAAACAGCCACACCCTCACCCTCTGTTGCTGTCATAAGAAGGCAGGGAGCGTTCATGATGAGCACACCAGCAGAGCCTGTTTGTGCAGAATGTGCAGTTTGTGCACAATTGCACCTGCAGCCCATCAAGTATAATTTATACTCCATCCTACAATGGCGTCAGTGGGCAGACCTCAAAGCTCACAACAGTGAGCTCAACGGTCACATCTACCATGCAATGTGAGCTTGTATATCAGCTGTTCTCTGCATGCAGCATTGTTGCACAAGAAAGTATAAATGTCTCCTAGGGTGCACCTCATTAGCCAACACACAAAAGGAGGTTGAATGGACTCAAAACAACAGGTTTGATGTGATTACATGAAACAGTCACCCATGCACGATGCTGGGCGAGTCATACGCTGTGTAGTCTATCAGTGGAAATTACGGTATTTGGGTACTGCAGCCTATGGAAATGGCATTGATGCTAGAAACCCTATTACAAAGCAGTTTACAGTCTCCGCCAATGGAACAAATGCTGTGATTGGTCAGGAAAATAGTGGATCCAGTGCCGAAATACATCGCAAATACTGTACAGCACATCAATAGGGGCAAAATACATCCTATGGAAGTTCCAATGGACACTTCCACTGATGCTCTGCACTTGCTTTTTCGCAGTGCAGATGAGGTAAGACTGCAGACTGAGACTAACCTGCGTCCAGTCGCAATGTGTGTATACAAATAATTGGTCTACCTGTATATATAAACTAAGTAAAATAACAATATGTTCGATTTGGAAAAAATGCATGTTAAGAAACAATTGCTGCTGTTGACAATTGAACTTCAGCTGAGTCTGAATGTTTAATCTATACACCCGATCAGTAGCCAGCCTAATAAATGCAAAAAATATCAATTGCAAACAATTTGACAAGAGTAAAAAGCACGAGGGATATGACATATAGTTGATATAGACCTTTACGATATAGATTGCTTTACCATTGGCTACATTTTCATGTGATCAATTATGAGGTTGCAATGCTTAGATGGCAGATCTATATTGTATATTGTATGATAAGATAAGAACAACAAAACAATTGCAAGAATATACAGTATATGCATATATGCACAGCACACGCTTGCCTACATAATGGACAATTGCTTGTCCATTATTATATTGAGGTACAAAAACAAGCTCAAACATGAATAACACCTACAGTGCAGTACGCAAATCACACAAATTCATATTGACACATTCAAGCACATAATAGTACTATGAACACACCAGCAGCCAGTCCTTCTGAGAGTTGTACGGTACAAAAGGGGAAATGCTCGGAGGACGAAAGAGACGGCATGAGGAGAAAAAAAGGTTAGTGGAGAGCACGGCAAGCCTTGAAGCGGCTTCACAACTTCACACAGACGTACAGGCAGGCTCGCCTCTCTGCTTCTCAGCATAGGGGGAAAGCAATCAGTTGGAAAAAGACGAGGCTGAGCGAGAAGCGCGATGACTTGATCCAATCTGACAATGCACATAAAATGCAGAGGGCACTGTACTGTAAAAAAAAAAAATATATATATATATATATATATATATATATATATATATATATATATATAATATATATATATATATATATATATATATATATATATATATATATATATATATATATATATATATATATATATAGAAAAAATCAAAAAGCATTCTGGACACTGAAACACCATGCCTATATGGTGGTGTCACTTTGATGTTCACAGAAGTACACCATCCTGTTGATATTGGCCGATAATATTGGACCAGGCAACACATGTAGCCTTCCAGCCTGGAAGGAGGTTGACACCCAGACAAGTGGATCCATAACGAGAAAACATGCAGGGCAACAGTTTGACATTTTCCTTTATCGAAGTGCAGACAGGTCAGTGGCGCTGAACAGACAGACTCTGAAGAGCTCTCCACCAGAGATATTATGTTGTATATCTCCCCCCGACACACCAGCCAGCACTCTCTAGAACCCAGACCTCATTCCTCCACAAGGCCATTAAGTCATCTGAAGTGCCTGTGTCAGGGCCCGGGTGTGGAAAGCCATATCATGGCCAGTATTCTTTTATCCCTGAGCTATAGAGAGGCGTGAATATATGAGAGCATCTACTACACATGCAATTTTTCACATAGTACGGGCCTTTGCTAAACATCAGAGCAGAAGGGCTGTGGTGTGTTGACCTCCAGTGTTTACCTCCATTTTAAAGTAATATATTCATATTACATATTACTGTCTGAGTGCAATATATAAGTGCAATATATAAATATTAGTACATACAATAAAGCAAGGCCACTTGGGTATCTGGCCAAATCCATTTGAAATCACAACTGAGAAAGAAGAGTGCAAACACCAGTCCTGAGAACTAGCAAGTGGACAGCAAATTTACCCTCAATCACCTACTGGAATGCCAAATGCATGGCTTTCAGCCTTTGTGTCCTACTCATCTGGCAGGTGAGACAATACATCTTCCCTCCCTGACTAAAACGTCACTCCTAAAAACACTACTAGTGTAGACCTACTGTACCTCATCCTACTCAGCTATGAACAGTTGATGACAAATGATAGAAAGTGAGCAGTTATTTAACTATCAGTTGTCAGATGTCGCAAGACCACATGCAACGAGACAGATTGACAGAAAGTAATATTAGAAAGCAATGCAGAATTGCAGAATAAAAGTTATAATATCTTACAGATTGTTTCTTATATTATAATATATTTATATTATTTACTGCATTTTGGTAATACCTGGTATATTACAGAATATATTAAGTTATGTAGTGCGCATTAGGCAACACTGTTGACCTCCCTGGTCTAAAAGTGTGAAAAGCCTTCTTTTCTGACTACATGACACTGGTGGATCGCTCTGCCCGTGCACATGATTTCTATTCACTGCTCTAGGTGGGGGAAAAAATACTTGTTTGAGCACACAAACTGTGTGTGTGCATGTGCATGCTTTCTTGGTGGGTTTGCTGTCAGTATCACACTGAACAATGCCTAGAAGAAATGTATTACATAGTGGCGAACTAGAGACATTCATCATAAAAAGCTGTCTGCTTTGTGAGCATGCGCGGAAGCTGAACAGGCTGTAAGGACGCAAAGCTCCGATAAAAATTGAGAGAACTGTGGCTAAATAATGGAAATGTGGGTAGTAGCATCAAGTAACAATGAAGAGAACGTTGCCTCACTTGATAGTTTAAAAACTGCAGGATGCCTCGAAAGCAGGACATTAAACACAGAAGATAACGAGGCCACAGACAGACCCCACATGAAAGGAGCAGAGCTGCTGGTGAACAAGAGGCCACACTTAACATGGAAGGTAAAGACGTAAACGAGGACCTTCCGACATTAATTCGAAGAATAATTAGACAGGAGATCAGCGCTGTAGTAGATACACTGCAACTGGAGCTAAGCAACGCCCTAAGAGTGGATGTATCTGAGTGTGGCAGCAAACTCATTCACGTTGAAGAGGCGTTGGATCCTCGGCTTGTGAATTTGGAGAAATAAAATTAAGCACTGCGCAAGGAGAGTGGAATCCTACACGCTACATGGCAAAACTGTTGGGTGAGATATTTAAAGGAACTGTCGGTGCTCTTCACAGATTTCCATCTGCAGCAATATCTATAACAACAAAGCAGAAAATGTGTCTATATGTAATGCATGGTGTGTGCGTGTGTGTGTGTGTGTGTGTGTGTGTGTGTGTGTGTGTGTGTGTGTGTGTGTGTGTGTGTGTGTGTGTGTGTGTGTGTGTGTGTGTGTGTCTGAGTGTGTCTGTGTGTGAGAGAGAGAGTGTCTGTTTGTGTAAAAAACACTAACATCCCTATATTGTCATTCTCACTTTCATACTGCAGTGTGTGTGTGTGTGTGTGGAATGCGTGTCACACCTCTGTCCCTATCAGTCACATCTCTCCCCATTGCGCTGATATATGGCACAGGGAGCGGCCATTAGCGACATGCTGTTGACACGGAGAGGTCAGGCTCTAATGCAGACCCCAGCTCAGTGCAATGGCATCATCAGTCACGGCCCACGGGGCAGGTGGGGAGCGACTCCAACACACGGAGGTTCAAACAGACAAACGAGACGACTGTACCACAGAGGCAACCATTGTTCCGCCGTGGAGCGTTTCCTTCGGCTCCGGTTTACTTGGCAAGGTGAGGGCAGGGGGCTATTAAAAGTGAGCGAGTATTGCACACATAGCACCATGCAAAGCCACGTGCACAATGGGCGTGCGTGTGGATATTAATATGCCAGATGCAACAGAATTGTTTGGCAACTCGGGGAGAGGAGAGGAGAGGAGAGGAGAGGAGAGGAGAGGAGAGGAGAGGAGAGGAGAGGAGAGGAGAGGAGAGGAGGTGACTTCTCCTTAAAGGTCAGACTCTCTGCTCGTCTCCTCTCTTCATTTATCTCTGTGAGTGAACTTGCCAATTAGCCAAATACTCTCCACAGCAGATACAACCTCATTGGGGAGAAAAACAAGAAAGCGAGAAAACGAGAAAGAAATGTAACTATACAGTGAGAGGAAGTGAAGACAAGAGGAGGAAGAGAGAGAGACAGAGAGCCTCTAGGCTTGACGAACACAGCCTGAAGACACCGGTGAGGAGAGGGGTGGAGGGGGCGGGGGGTAATTTTTTTCCTCAGCAAAATATAGATAATTTTCGAAATTGGACATTTATTTTGTTCTCTGTGAACATGTTCAGAGAATGAACCAAAACAGTGACCCCAAACACCAAATTGAACCATGGGGTAACTGAACTGAAGAGTGCTTGTGTGCGTGCGTGTGTGTATCCACAAACCACTCCATCACACTGCATTTGACCAAATTGCCCCCAATCCAACCCATTGATGCACACACACACACACACACACACACACACACACACACACACACACACACACACACACACACACACACACACACACACACACACACACACACACAGGCCAGCAGTGATGACAATGATGACAGAATGGCCTCATTGCATTGTGGCCACTGTGTTGAAGGTAGCCAGGGCAACGGGCTGTGGTACACAAAGGTCCTTCAGAGGGTGCATGACCGCGAGTGTGTGCATGCGTTATGGTTAATATAGAATATTCATGAACTCTGCTCGTTCTATACATTATTTGCGGCCGTACACACTTGAAGTTTGACTCTAATCTTTTCTCATCGTCTTGGTTTTATTTTTATAGATGCGCTTTAATTAATAATACAGTGTTTTTCTTTTCTCTGTCTTTGTACACGACTGCACAAGTAAAAGTGTGAGGTTTTTCACAACACTTATAATCCCACAGGATGTAGCTCGATGCTGTGAACTTTACACACTGTTGATTAATTCATCAAGGTTCACTTTATCATTTCACATGTTTGCACATGTAAAACAAAAATTGCAGTCAGTACCCGCAGTGTGTTATGAAATAGTTTCTTCAGTGTTCACTGCTGTTGTTCCTAAACACTTTTGCTATGCAAAAAATGTTTTCAACGTTAGTTGGCATAGTTACTTGGCAGTTGGTACATTACGACGACTGCATAAGATACCATTTGTAAAGCAAATCATATCCTTATATATTATATAGGTTTTTGCAAAATATCAGATCTACAAGTACATCACATGCTGTAAGCATGTAAACATTTTGTTTAAAGTATTAAATTATGTGCGTAAATGTTATGACTTTGTATATTTAAGTTATTTGTATGTGCCCTGTCAATTTTTTCAAAACAAACCATAAAAAGGCGAACGAAAAAATGGATTGTTGTTGTTCCATTGTTCAACATAATAAAACACAATCAAATTGTAAATGGTCCACTTACACTTGTAATAGCTTTCTTTTATTAGTAGTAGTATTTTTCATGCAGGCTGTGGTACTGCTATGATACCTGAATTATAATGAGGTCCATCTAAGTAGTTTTCAATGCTCCAACACCAGCGACACAACACAATGTGGGAAATTCTGGCTATGGTGACATTTGTAGATTTAAATGATCCAGATGTGCTAGATTACTTCAATGAAATGGAAATGCTGCGGGAGGATCAGTGATCTAATTTATTTTCATAGATTAATAATTGTTTTCTGCTTAATCTATCTGATTGCACCATTCTCAGCACATCCACAATGCTTATCTGTGTCCCATTGCTGCAATTACTGTCATCTCCACCATATTTTATAATATAGCGTAACTGTATACATGCTCCTTAGAGGCACAGATATCACATCCACGTAAATTGCAAGAGCATTAACAGCACATCCCACAGAATGCGTAATCAACCACACTTAGGCTTATGCTGTATGTACATCGGAGAGAAATCGACTTTTAGATCACACACAATAGAGTTCTAAGGTAGTCTATCCTAGAAGATGACAAACAATCCAGGCCAGTGCACGAGTTTGATTTCTAGAAAGAGAATCATGTCTGAAACAAGCAGCAAACACATTTGGCTCTGTGTTGCTGGATGAATGAAGTGCACGGATGTAACATTTCCCTATGGGGGGGGGGGGACAATCAGGGCATTTAGGCCCCCCCCATGCCTAGATCCGGTGAGTGCACCTCACCTCACCCAGGCAGAAATCGCCACAGTGACTGACAGGAACACAGAACCACATGTTCCATCCTGTACCAGGAGCATTTAGATGCAAATAACAGAGACATGGACTGAAATTAATAATTGATGAAAGCAGAGTAACTATACTGTAGGGCACAAATTGGAGAGCAGATGGATGGTGCATGTCTATGGCGGCGCTGTGTTAATGTGCTTCTCGATGACCTAGCCGCTTCTGCACTACCATGTTCTTTCACAGCAAATACAGTACGTTCACCAGTGATTGCTCGTGACCGGGGGCTGTTTCTTCAGGGAATTTCAATTTTATCCACAACAGATGAGAGTAGTGTGGTACATGAGAGGCCAGAGTACTTATGAAAGCATACAAAACAAGGCTTGTCGTCGGTCATTTCTGTGGTGGCTGTTACTGGAATGTCAATGTGTTGATTTTGTCATTGAAAAACTATAAGCTGAGGGTTCAACTGGCAAACAAAAGTGTTATTTCAGGGGTGGTCCGGTGGTCCCGCTCAGTCCCTGAAAGGATTCCATTTGGTCCCCAGGCTAAATGATGGAAAGTTGGTTAACCAGGTGTGAGAGAATGAATGAATGAATGAATGAATGAATGAATGAATGAATGAATGAATGAATGAATGAATGAATGAATGAATGTAACTCTTTGAGAGTGTAGACTCTCAAGAGTTCAAGTATTTCATCTGAATGAATAATGGTCATTTTGATCTGTATGTTTACGGTTTTGTTTTCTCCGAAATCCAGCCTGGTATTGTGGACAAAACAAAAGCAAAAAAAAAATAGTGGTCTGTGGGCCTAAAATATCAGCAAATGGTGATCCGTAGCTCAAATTCTGGTGTGCCGTGGGTTCGAATTCCGATCCCAACAACTTCTGTTGCATCAATCTCCCCACTTCTATAGCCTACTACACCATCAGTAAAGGCAGAAAAAAGTCTGACTTGTGATTTCTACATGCGTGTGTGGGTGTGTGCATGCGTGTGCATGAGCACACATGCAGTGATGTGTGATCTGTTTGTACAGTGAGAGAGTGAAGGGAGGGGAGGCACAGTGATGGGGCTTATTTCCTATCTTTAATTCTCGGCTTGTCTCCACTTAATCTGATGAACTGACTTCCTGCGGTTCAGACAGGAAATCAATCACGGTAAAACACACCAATCACCCACGGCTGACCCACAATGCACTGGGCTGACACGACGCAGCCATCTGACAATGTGCGAGAGGAACGACATGAAAGCCTATTTCTTGCATGCCTGCATATGTGCAGCCGCGTGGCGTCTGTGTGTGCGACTTGCATACATGTATGTGTGTGCACGAGCACAAAGCGCACAAGAGTGCGTGCGCGTTCACGTGGAGCCTCGCGTGCGCCACGTTTGAGTGACGGCGGATTTGGGGGCAGCAGAGACGCGCAGGCATTGTCTATTGATCTGTTTGACAGTCTCCTCATGTTCCCTAACACACAGAGGGATCGCACAATCGCTCACATTGATAGGATGAGCCCCGCGCCGGGGAGTCAGAGAGAGTGTTGGGATGAGAGCGGAGGAAGGGTGAGTGGAGAGAGAGAGAGAGAGAGAGTGAGAGAGTGAGGAAGAAGGTGGGCGATGGCTGGAATAAAGAACGTATAGATCAGGGCGGAAAAATGAGTTGGGGTGAATTGAGCGGAGGCGGGAGAGGTGGGGGACTGGTAACAGGAAAAGCAGGAAGGCAGTGGGGAAAGATTGGAAAAGAAAAATGGGTGTTAGCCATTAAAAAAGAAAAAGGGGCCGCAATAGAGTATGGAAGAGATAGATAGGAGCGGAGAATGAAATGGAGTGTGAAAGAAGAAGGCAAGGGGAGAGGGAGGGAGAGAGAGAGAGAGAGAGAGAGAGAGAGAGAGAGAGAGAGGCCCTGGCAAAGAACTGAGGAGAAAGTGGAAGAACGATATGGGAAGGAAGAATAATGATAAGAAAGGGAGAGGTCGCCTCAGATACGGAAAGTATTCATGAGACAGATGCAGCTATGTGTGCACGGACATCAGTCTTAAAATAGTGCACGGCGGGCAGAGTTAGTGCGGGCATGTGGGCGAGTTACACAGGAACGCCATTCAACTAAAAGTAAAAAAAAATAAATCATGCACCACACCGGTTGCAATGCGGGCGAATAGAAGAAACATGAAGAGGGGGTTAGGAGAGAGAGAGAGAGAGAGAGAGAGAGAGAGAGAGAGAGAGAGAGAGAGAGAGAGAGAGAGAGAGAGAGAGAGAGAGAGAGAGAGAGAGAAAGAGATAGAAGAAGATGGAAGAACAGAAGAACTCCCTGGTGTGCTGAGCATATTAGAGGAGGTGCTTTGGGCCGAGTGGTGAGACGATGAACTGACACACACACCACACACGCACACGCACACACACACACACACACACACACACACACACACACACACACACACACACACACACACACACACACACACATCCTGTCCCCCCCACTTGCACAGTTACACACACATACATTAATTGATCCCGCCGCAGCACACAAAGGCAGCCAGTCTAGACATGGACAGAAGCAAGCCTGTGGCCTCTACCCACACACTGCACCCACTGTGAGAGTGTGTGTGTGTGCACACGTACCTAAATCAGAATAAGACTAATAGTAACAACAATAGGTGTCCGTGTCTGCTTGAAGTTGGTTACATGTGTAGTGTGTACCAATCTGGCAATAAAAAAAACAAATAAAATAAATAAAATATTTGCAAGTGGGGGCGTCTGTTTTCATCATCATGTTAAACAGGTTGACTCCTCCACTTTTGCCCAGTGCTCCTGTGTACATTCTTACTAATTACCATGCACAATAATTTACATGAAACGCCCATCTACAGCTTGACGTTTAGTGGAATGCATGATTTATTTACAAGCAAGTATCTTTTCTTCCTTTTCATTGTATTAGTGCTTGGATTCTTTTGCCTGCATTATCAGTTTAATGTTGCCCGATAAGAGATCTATTCAACGGGTTGGATAGAAGTATAACATCTGCCGCATTATTCAGATTACACCACCCAAGACGGGAACTTTGCGGTTCTTGTTGGTACATAGAGCAAAATAATCTTTTTTGTAATTGTTGAAGTTTTACAGAAAACTTAGCTAGGTTAAGAAGGCCGTTTCTTTTTTTCTTAAGTTTTTCTTCTTTTTTTTTGAATCCTCTGAAATGAGCCCAAACTCCGAAATGGATTTAAAAGCCCAATAGTGTAGAAGACCTTTTGTCAACGATGACAAAATGTCTGATGGTTTCTGCCTTTCATGCACCCCACACCCAAAAGCACTTTACAATGTTATGCACGTACATCTGGGCTTTTACGGTGAAATCACAATGGGTGGTATCAATAGATGTCCAATCTCTAACCTTGCCAGTGTCATATTGTACACAATGGACCCCATGAGTGCGCCACTAACCCAAACACTACACAGGAGAGACAGAGAGAGATTGTGGAGATGGGAAATAAGAAAGATCAGAAGTGAAAAGAGGTAAATAAAAGCCATTGTCCTGTCCCTTTGCACACAGCCAGAGGAGATGGATTGAGGGGAGTGGAGCCAATAGAGAAAAGGGAGGATTGCCATTATGGTCGAGGCAGCTGATAAAGGATGGATTTGCTGCACTTTGCTACGGCAATATTTGAGGTTCTGAGTAAACACAGCATAGTGTCATCGCAGGATTTGAATTAAGGGACATTACTAAAGCCAGCATCAATACAATGTTCCCGAGAAATAATGTGGGGGCAACTCAGTGACTTGATGCAACTCTTCATGATACAACATAGCGGTGGAGAAGCCAGTGTTCATTAGGGAGCAACAATCATTCCGATGATAAGTGCAGAAATACAGTCATGCTGCACTAATTAACATGTTAAATATTTCACAGGTTCACTTAATGGGAGCAGTGGTGAAACCATAAAGCAGTCAAAAAACAATTAGAAATGAAAGGTCCAACCCCCCCCCCCCCCCCTCTCTCCATCTCTCTCTCTCTCCATCTCTCTCTCTCTCTCTCCATCTCTCTCTCTCTCTCTCTCTCTCTCTCTCTCTCTCTCTCTCTCTCTCTCTCTCTCTCTCTCTTTCTCTCTCTCCCTCTCTCCCTCTCTCCCTCTCTCTCTCTCTCTCTCTCAGATTTATTACTCAAAAGTTTCATTTGATTTTAACACAATAGGTACTTACAGAGAATTATCATAATAGATCCAAAATCCAGAGGTTTCAAATCTAAACATTTAATTGGGTATTAACGGTGAGAACTACACCATTACTGATTGGCTTCATCCAGTAGGATTGTAAACACCAACAAAAACGTTTATGGGTGGTTGTAAATGAAACGTTTCTCTAATCATTGTTAAAACATTGCACAATGCATCTATTCAATAACTGTCAAGCGCTAGGTCCAGCCATGCGTGCTGTGCCGCTGTCCATGGTGCTGAAATAATCTCTGTCTCTCATTCTGTTTCTTTGTATAATGTTTTTGGCGCCGAATAGAAATAATGCGGGATTATGCGGTATTAGATATTGCAGGATTATGTGGAAGTAAATGGCAATTAAAAATGTCTTGCGGGCTGGAGCGACAGTTAGAAATAAACTGTGGGCAGTCATAAATTACACCACAGCTGGCACAGGGAGAGGAATGCTCAGAAATCCAGCAAAAACTGCCAGTGAGGAGCTTCAACAGGATGACATACATGTAGCAGTGCAGCCTGACAAGCAAACCAACAGTAATCATGTAAAAACATGTAAGAGAGACTTTGTTGCGTTGCCAATGCGTTTTGACATAACATAACTTGCTTTCATTTGGCTCAGATATTGGCTCAGAACGCTATATCCCCCCTCTGGCATGCTTACTGTGAATGTTGTCTGGAGCTGAGGCTGAGGAGGTTTGGCTTGAGAATTAACAGTTTATTAGAAGTGACACACTAAATGTCTGTATTAATCCAGCTAGTTGACACCATAAACACAGAAAGACAATTAATTATTCTGCATTTTATCACTGTACGTCCGGAAATCAAGCAGTGAGATGTATGTGATAACTTGCTCGTGACCCGAAGAGTGTTGGCAAGCTGAAGCTGTAGTAGTACATAGACCTTGTGTAGTGTCCCAGGTGTGTGTATCCTGTACATAATGCACACTGTACATACTGTAGTACAGTTGTATCTTTACACAGATAAAGCAGCGGGAAGAACCGAGTTAACACCCTGGGTACTTCCCATTTCACATGTTTCTCCTGTAAACACACCTGCATAGGTTATCTGTGTGTTCGATGGTAAGGAAGAACATGTGTAAATAAAACAACAGGAGACAGATACTGTATGCTCTCCTGCTCCAGCTATTATGTGCTCACTTGTTGTTGGTTAAATCTGTACAAATCTGGGAATGAAAGTTTTTCGGTCGGGTGCACAACCTGCCGTTTCATCGTCCTATTAAACAGGTTGACTCCTCCACCTTTCAGTCCAGTGCTCCTGTGTACATTCTTACTAATTAACATGCACACTAATTTACATGAAACTCTCCACTACAGCTTATAGTTGGGTGGAATGCAATTGTCTTTTCCATGTCAATGTGTATAAGGGGTTGGGTTCTCCTGCATGCATTGCTGCTCTATCAGTTAATGTTGCCCAATGGGTTAGCTACAACATGCAGTAGAGAGGTATAAAACATGCCCCATTAGTCATGTTACACCACCTAAGACTGCTCATATCAAGCATTTTGACGTAATGCGGCATGCACTCATTTGGCTCTGGCATGCTTACTATGAATGTTGTCTGGAGCTGAGGCTGAGGAAGTCTGGCTTAGAATAAACAGTTTATTAAATTTGACGCACTAATGTCTGCATTAATTCAGTAGAAGTTGACATGGTAAACACAGAAAGGCTTCACAATCAATTACTCTGCATGTTATCGCTGTATAAAACAAGCAGTGAGATCGGGATGTACAGTATGTGATGACCTGTATGTGATTCATACTGTACAAAGTACAGTAGTACGAGTACTGCTACATCAATCCTTATCAATTTTTAGATTGATAAAGTAACGAGAAGCACTGAGTTAACATCCTGGGTATTCCGATTTCATATACTTCTCTTGAATGACTGTGTTGGGTGAATTTGGAATGAGCTTGTGAATGCAATGATCTTAATGATATTTGCATCAAAAGAGAAGAGGTCTGCACACCGTTATAAAAGCTCCCACACACTTTATTACCGGAGCAGCCCAAGAAATATACAACATTTCTGCCTCAGTGGCCTTCCTCATCATGCATTTTCAGAGGAATGCCAATCGTATTACCCACAGCAGAGGCCTTGAGGGCCATGAGGAATTAAAAGTGAGGAAAAAGAACAGCACATTATTGTGTGCTACAGATGCAGTTTTTGCTTGTTTTATCTGATGATTGAAGTATTTTTCAGCAAGGACGTGCACAGGGCTGTCTAAGCAGTTGGCAGTCATCACCGCTTGGAAAGAATTCCAGTTCAGGGCAGGGCAGTCCTGTCCTGGCTGCAGGAAGGGACTGAGGTCAATAAGCCTCCAGTAGCCCAGGGACCTGTCCTGTATGGATCCTGTTGCATCACTTTGACGCAGGCAGGAGTCCACCTGCAGGCTGATACTGTATCTTACTCAACTATCCAAAGCCAAATGTCAATACCCACAATCTCACTCACTCACTCATCTCACTCTAGCATGTTACAGTGAAATTGGTGATATATGTGGAGATGTGGCCATCAAGTGGACTTCTTACCTGGATATCTTGTGGCTTAAACATTGCTTGAAGTTTAAATGGTTAAAAGGTTCAACTCTGTTAATAAAATGCATCAAATTACTAGCAGACACTGACATTACAGTATATGACTTCTACTATACATGAATGTCACATATTTCAGCAGGTCAACAATTTCACTGTAACAACGCCATACAGAGTGAGCGAGTGGCTGAGATTTGGGTATTGGGATTCAGTTCAAGACTTTCCAGAAAGGAAACATTCAGAGAATGTATCACTTTTAATGTGTTTCTCTTATACTTTCATGGTAATAGAAGTGCTTGTGGCCTATTCAATCATTGCTGATAGCATTCAAGAAAACAAAGCAAAGCAATGTGTGACTGTATTATGTCCCAGTGACAATGAGATGCCTACGGGCAATTTGAGATGCAGGTGGTGATGCATAGATTTGTGCCTCTTTCCCAGCCCGGCTCAATGTACATCTGGATGACCATGAGAGGATTACAGAAGGTGCCTTTAAAATAATAACCAGAATATATAAATCCTTTAGACATCGTAAATGGTTGAAACTGACACTGCAATTTGTTAAAATTATCACCGCAAATCCTCTGGTTCACAAGCTCTCTCTCTCTTTCACTCTCTCTCACACACACACAGACAACAGGGCAACACACAAGCAAGATATGGAGAGACTGGCTCAAAGTTCTCTTTGGCAATTAACAATGGATGCTGTACACTTTCTGACCTTGTGCGCTTCTGAAAATGTGTTCTAATAAACGATCAATGCATTACTGAAATTGTTTCATTCATGATGCACAGACAAAATGTCCATAAAAAGTGTGAATTTTAATAGCTTTGCCTTATAGCTTTCTTATTTACTGTATGATCTATAGTTTTCAAACCACAATACATTTACATTCTGGCTTCGCAACGTTGGTGGGAAATGGAATGAGCAGGTGCAGTTTCCCATACAGTAAGCAGAATTAGCCTCAGGGCTAGACTACAAACTATCAGCTTGATTTATTATTTATTTATTTTTGTCGTATGTTTTTAGAACATAATTGGCCCCTACAAGCCTAACTGACCGCTCCTAACTACTACAGAAAAATATCTAGAGATCACTTGGGTCAGACATCAGGTGGAGATAAAAAGCTGCTGTGTGCATACTCTCTCCACAGCGCCAGCATCAGAGGAAATAACTCCTTGCCAGGAGGTGCCAGTAGTCTGCAAGAATCTGCACAACAGATGGAGCATTTTCATATTACCCTCATAGTCGTATCACACATTTAAAAAGAAAATCTGTATTTGTGGTGCTCCTATGGATGAAAATGAACAGGGAGGGTCAGCAAACACAGGCATGGGTGCCAACATTGGCACAGTGAAGGGTGACAGGGCTGGATCTAGGCATGGGCATGGGCGGGGCGATTCCCCCCTAAATTCCCCCCTGACTGCCCCACCAACCATGATGGCATGCACACAACCCACATTTCAAAGATATTTCAAATGAAAGTGCTTATATTTGGTATAATGATTGGAAACACTACTACTGCTACTAACTAACTACAATTGTTGCACCCCTAAACCAACAGCATTTCATCATTCAAAACAGAAAAACCTCTGAGTCAGATGCAAATTCAACAACAACTGATTATTGATGCTTACTTGTCTAATATACTGTAAGCCCTGTACAAGATATAAATCTTGTGGGTCACAGAACAAAAAAAAATGGTATGGGGCAGCTTCCCACCCCCTTCCCACCCCCATACCATTTTCGCATGGCACAACATGGCACTTCATTTTGGACATGGCACTTCATGTCCAAAAGGTGCACCAGCTGTCGATTTAAAAAGGTAATTTTGCCGTGTCTTGAAAGCAATAAGTATTCTGGTGTGTTAATGTCATGAGCTCCTACTGTTAGCGATGGACATGACAGTGAATGAAAACAAAACAATGCTAGACAAAGAATCAGAGATTTCACAGAGCTCATCGGTCTGCTCTTTTATCATTTGCGACACCGATTGCCATAGATTATTAATAGCCTTAAAGTGTCCCTCCCCATAGCCAAGATGCTTTGATGTGCTGCCCTCGGTTGTGAATTAGTGAATTTGACACTGACATAATGTTGGCTCATCGTGTCATGCATGTTTTAATTACGTAGCAGTGACATGATTGGGTAAGGTTGGAGAATTGATTACATTGTCCTCACACATACAGGTACGTGTACATACAGTACAGTTGAAGGAGACAAAGCTATGGCTGTGTGGGTGTATGTATTTTTCTGCAACAGTAATTTGTGAGCAAAAGAAATGAGCGAAATCTGGTGTTATGTGGGTGTCTGAACATTTGCCTGCATATGTGTGGATTAATATGCGGGAGCCGCTGCCGTTATAAAATAGGGCAAATTGCAACGGAAACTCTTTCAACTCCTGCTTTATTTTAATAAATATGTTACTAATGACATAAAAAGATGTATGAAATCCCAGAGGTGGAAGATATTGAAGCAAGCTAGTGTGCCACCATTGGCGAATGGCTGTGAGTTTTGTTTCTTTGCCGTTTGGCATAACACTCAAGATGAAGAAGAAGAAAAGAAGGTGGAACACCAATGAGGGAAATATTAATGTATTTTTAAGGGGCCAACGCCAAGTCTACAGAAATGGCACTTTAACAATTAATGTCCTTTTGAACATGTACTGTACTGTATCCAACACCGTTTTTGTGAACAGTACTGAACATCGTGTACTTCGGATGATAAAACATGCATAAAACATGGGAAATTCCAACATCACCTATTGAAGCATTTGTCTTTACTTTTCACAGCTGGGATTTCAGTTAAAAGTCATTCAGTTTTCTTCAGTTTTTACCGGCCATTTGCATACTGCCCGAGCTAAAATACATCAGACGAGGATTCACAACATGAACCACATTATGTCCAACAGTATGTGTTAATTCATTGCGTGCACCAGTGTGTGTGTGGGTGGACTTGTGTGCTGCCTGCCCGTGTGTCTAGTGCCTTAGACCATGGGAAGAAATCTGTTAAATTATTGAAACTTGCATGGACTTAAGTGTTCAATCCATATGTTGTGGAGTTTTGCCTCAAGCAGAAGAATGTGTGTGTGTGTGTGTGTGTGTGTGTGTGTGTGTGTGTGTGTGTGTGTGTGTGTGTGTGTGTGTGTGTGTGTGTGTGTGTGTGTGTGTGTGTGTGTGTACGCATACAGTATGTGTGCATATGCATCTAATGCCTGTGTGAGTGGGAGGAACAGTGAGTTAGTACTGGTATAGCTGATGCAATATCTTCAAGGTCAACCAATAATTGTCAAATCTCTTCATTACTGTCAGCTCTTTTATGGAAAATAAAACTCAGGTGGACGATATACAGTATAGTATAGAGTATACAGTGGTGCATTTATATAGCACCTTCATCCAAGGCACTTCACATTCACCCATTCACACACACATTCATATTGATTGTGGCTGAAACCAAGCATCACACAACAAGCAACATCAGGAGCAAGTTGGGGTTCAGATGTATTTCCGCCAGATAGGCTATTTTCCTGACTAATTACAGCACTTATACCATTAGCGGAAAATGTAAACTATTTTGTAATAGGGTTTCTAGAGTCAACGTCATTTCCATAGGCGGTAGTTCCACCCAAATAGGGCAAATTTCCGCTGATAGACTTTACAGTGTATGTCTCGTCCAAGTGTGGGAGGATCCGGGATTTGAATCGCCGATCTACGGATCATTAGACAAACTTCTCTACTTGCCGCAGTCGCCCCCTTAGATATCCTAAATCTATTAGCTTAGTTGTTTTTTTATTTGATTGATCTTCACAGTAGAGATACAACTTAGATTTCAACTAACAGAAATGGAAGTGATCAGAAGGATTAGGCTGAAGCTGAAAGTTTATAAATACCTATCCTAAGAACAACAAAAGATAAACAATTGAAGTAAATGCAATAAACAAAGTAATGGTGTTAGTCGCGATATTACACCTCAAGTCAATTGATTACCCATCACCCAGGATCCGTATAAATTATAAATCAATTATCTAATTATGTGCTGGTGGTGTGTTGGACTTCCCCCCACTGTAGAGTGTGTTCATGTGCACATGTACCGGGGAGGGGGGGTTGTTTGTTTGTTTTTTCACAAATCAATGCTCCTTTAATGGGTCTGGCACAGCACTAATAACCTTCAAAACGACTATTTTAATCCCATTGTAGATACTTTGTTGTTGAACTTGTGGACAGTATCAAGTTTGTCTTTGTCTGCAACGGCATTATGTAAGAAGATTGAGGCAGGATTTCTTACACCAGACAGGTGAGCAACACCACCCACTAGTGGTGGTTTGTTTTCGGCAGCCAGATTAGGTCCCACATTCACAAAGAAAATATTGCCCCTCTACCACCTCATTCATAAAAAAATCAATACAGTGGGGACATAAGACAACAAGATTTAAAAGATCAATTTAAAGCAAGTGTATAAAAGTGGGTCTTGAGATGTGCTTTAAAATATATACAGAGGCTGCCTATCGAAGGTAAGAGGGAGTTTGTTCCAGGCCGTCGGCCCATAGAAGCAAAGGCTGCTTCACCGTGTTTTTAGTTGACATTTTTGGGGCACAACAAGCAGGCCAGCAGTGGAACCTGAGAGGGTGACTTGGGACATACAGGCAGTCCTGTAGGTAGGAAGGTACAAGACCATTGAGAGCTTTATAAACAAGTAAAATAATTTTAAAAATCAATCCTAAAGACAACCGGAAGCCAATGCAGTGAAGCTAAAACTGCTGCTGCCGCATTTTGGACAACTTATAATCTGTCAGTTGTTTTCTGGGAGTCTCGCAAAAGGTGCATTGCATTTATCAAACCGGGAAAATACAAAGCCATGGATCAGTGTTTTTTGCATCTACCGATGGAAAATAGGTTCTGATTTGTGCAATGGGTCTAAGGTGAAAAAAGTCAATTTTGGTAACATGATTAATGTGTGAATTAAAATTCAATTCAGAATCAATAATGACCCCAAGTACTTTACTGTACTGTTAGGTTACTTTCTACAGTCAGGTTGCCAAGTCTGCTTAATATTGTTTAGGTATCGTGACATCATTTGTAACATTATTTTATTATGTTGGAGATGATCCTCAAAATGTGTTTAACAGGCTTTCATAGAAAAAAATACTCAATTAATGTGTTTTTGGTCCCTTTCTTTTACATTCTAATGGGGCATGGAGAAAAACACATTCTTTTGGCCACTAGGGGTCGTACTTTACCCCTTCTATGTCAATCACTGTAATGATCCACCCACCCACCCCTCTACCCCTCCTCTCCAACAAACTTCCCCGCCTCCTAGATAGGGTGGCCAGGTCCTGTTCATTTGAGGTAAAATAAGTGTTGCATGTGTGGGACATGTTGAGTGGGGAAAGGGGACAAAATGTGGTTAGTTAATAGGATAGTTAATTATTAACATTGTGATGTCATTATTCTAAAATAATTCAGGATTTCAATTCATATATAACAAAAATAGCTGATCTTGGTTGAATAGACAGGAAATACTAACTAGACCACTGACACTGTGGTTGCCTCATTTTTAGTGTCCCGAACAAATCCATAGACTTGTCTTTGAGATTAAATATTTGGTGATCAGCAGTTCAACTGTACTGCATTACAGTGGTTTTCAACCATTTTGATACCAGGGACCACTATTTATTCAGCGTTTGACCCATGGACCACCATTTGATGACATTTTCACCCCACAGACCAACAATACCAGGCTGGATTTCAGCCTAGGGCACTGGTGGTCCCCGGACCATTGGTTTTAAAACTGCTGTATACGACATTTCTAATCTATACTCTTTATGTCAGTTGTTTGTAAATAGTAGGCCTAATCAATAATATAAACAGAATCCTAGCCGATGTCGCACAAATTACGGGTTATATCAAAGTAAAATGATCGAGCAGAGACAGAGAGAGAGGGACAGAGAGGCAGGCAGAGACCGGCTGCTGTGCCAGAACTTAGGGTATAGAGTTGTGCAAACTCCGTTCACTTCATGGGGCCAGTCTAATGGAGGCTCTTCTACATCAACATCTATTGAGAATGGTGGCAGCAAATAGGGACAAGTCCTGGACCTGAAGTAGGCAGAGACAGCTTTAATGGTCGTAATAAACCCTTTATTTTAGTTCGTTTTGTAGTAATAGTAGCTAGGCTACAACATAAACATGACAACAGTTGGCATGTTGCTCTTGTTGAAAATATCGTAGGGCTATTTCCAACTCTAGTCTGTTCCTACTCATGCTGCATGAACAGCGCAAAGCGTTCGGTTTCTGACCCCTCAATGTCGCAACGCTGAGACTAGATTGCTCTAGGCTGCGAACGGCAGCGTGCCCCAGAGTGAAAGGTGGAAGAAGGGAATTATTTTACACAATAATCAAACCTCTCTCTCTCTCTCTCTCTCTCTCTCTCTCTCTCTCTCTCTCTCTCTCTCTCTCTCTCTCTCGGCAGTGTCGGGACATGCAGGGACATGCAGAGAGTGTTTAGGGCAGTGCCTGTAATACAATGAGAGGGCACTTCTAGCGAAATTGCATTCATGATCTGGGCTGTCGTTTACAGCCGTCGGTGTAAAAGAGGCTCGAGCTCCCTTCATGGTCTATGTGTGCACGTCCTTCAAACGGAGGAGAGAGGCGGAGAGTAGAGCAGGGGAGGCTGGAGACAGCACGGCTGTGGGTGGGTGTTTACCGTGATGTACACGCAACTATCCGGTGCCCAACCAGACGAGCCGTTTTTAAAACTAATTAGCATAACTACAAAATACGGAGAAACCACTGAATGTTCAAATACCGACTTTTTATGGTGTAATTGTTGTCAAGGACCCCCCCAAAACACAAAAAATGAACAAAAACGTGTTTTTAATGTCACGATACCCTTAATATTGTTTATTTATGCTGACTAGAGCCAATTGAGAACTTCTGTCTTATTCTCATTTAGCATGAGAAAGTTTTCCCTCATCCAGCATTTGATGCCAGACAGGCAGGTCAACAAAGGGTCTAAAGCACAGGAATCATCTGGAGATACAGAAATATATAGCATCAACATAGAAATGGAAATTCACTCTGTGATCAATCTGCCAAAAGATGAACATCAACATAAATATTTGAAATGTCAACAAACATTGGAACAAAACTAAATATATAAATATACATATATTTTGAATTTAGGCTTGTCTATACTACTTTTAAAGACTATAGAAACACACTTCCTCTCTCCCACAGACTCACACAGCCAGACACAGACTCCAACCTTAACATAATTATGCCCAGGGTTGGAAAAGCACCCTGTAGTACAGCACCGTTTCAATGCAAACCACAGTAGTGGACAGGCTGACACAACCGGAACACCTCCTCAGGACAATAGCATAATGAACACTGTCTCACACATTATCTTTCTCCTCAGAGCTCTTGAAAGCGTATGGATGCGCGTGTGCATGCACACCCACACACAGGCGCACACCCACACCCACACACACGCCTATGTCAAATACCCACTCTCTCACCCTCTCCTATGCGGTGCATCGCCTCTAAAGCTCAGTACTTAGAGAGACGGAGCCCAGGCGCAACAGCCACAACTGTCATTGTGTGTGTGTGTGTGTGCGCGTGTGTGGGCGTGTGTGTGTGTGCGCGCGCGTGCGTGCGTGCGTGCGTGCGTGCGTGTGTGTGTGTGTGTGTGTGCGTGCGCGCGACGGACAGAGAGAGACAGAGAGAGAGAGAATGAGATGGGATTACACAGATAATGCGAGCAGATGGAGGGAGGTTGAAGCTAGGGTGGGACTTCACACTAAAAACAGATTATTAAAGATTCAACCGATGGGCGACAATGAGACAGATGCATCTCACACTTCGTAGACACAGAGCAAAGTAAGCTTGACCTAGGAGTGTCACACCATAAGCCCAGAAATTAAACATGGGTTTGCATGTGTGTGTGTGTATGTGTGTGGCTACCGACCAGATGGACTGATCAGGTCATGAGAACTTGACAAGACACCAAGTCCTGACCTGGAGCTGCCGGACTTCTCTCTCATCGATCTTCACTAGATTTGTTTGGCCTCTTAAGTCCTTCTGTACATTGAGTCCCTAGCCATACAGCTTACTTGGAAATGCGCTTCTTGATGGAACAAATTGTCTTTTTCATTAAAATGTAAAGAGGTATCCAGTATGTGTATTAAAGCGAAATAACATACATTCCTTGTTTTTAATACTTAATATCAAATTGTATATGTCCTCAAGCTTATTTCTGGTTTGAGCCTCAATCACCACTGATATAACCAGTCCTTGTCATTTCTTTCTGGACAGTTTAGCTGCAGTACAACAATGTCCTGAGGTGGTGGGGGTGATATTCATATTATTTTATTTGTTGTATTTGAGTCATTATAACACTGATGCTAGATAGAAACAGGCTCATTTCCATTCCATGCCAGCTTGGGAATTAATAATGTTGAACATTGAAGACTGAAAAGAACTGAAGACTGAAAGAGAGCAGGGTGCATTGATGGTATCACCATGAGGGCAAAATCAAAGAGGAGCTGTTCCTGAGAGCAATTTCCAGTAAAGCTCCTGTATGATATGAAAGCCTGACTGTTCAAACTTGGTTATTTTTGGGGATAGAAAACACGCATGGAAGCACAAAAAAAAATCACAAAAAATAAAATAAAGTTGGAATTCATGTTATTTCCCCTTTAATAACTGTGTCATTTAGCTAGATTAAAGAAAGTAAATGTCATAGGACTTGGGATATATTCATAGATACACAACTTATCACATGTGTCTGAGGAAGGGAGAGAGAAACTTCACAGCAACTCGGGTGCAATAAAAAAAAAAAAATACAACTAAACCCAACAATGGCTCTTTTTTTTTATTTTCATGTTATATTTTTTTGCTTTGCACCTGCCAAATTTAAGGTGTGGATGTACACATCTCTCCTCCCTTTAATTATCACATTTCCCTCATTTTTCTATTTTTATTTTACTTTTTCAGAATCCAACCAGTAGTCTGCCTTGTGTTTTGCGTATGATGTGAGGTAATTATTTCACACTGCTGAAAGATACGTGGAATGAAAATGTTAATATTTGTTCTGTATCTGGGCTGGGTAATGAAAAATGTGCATAGGGCCAATCATTCATTAAAACAGCCTGCCCTGCATCAGAATGTCATATTTGTGATTGTGTGTCTCTATTGCATGTACTAGTGATCAAAGCAGCCGGGGATATCATGATGATATTAGATTTTCTGATAAACGGCACAAAGGTGCTTGCAAGGTTGACTGCATATTGTTGCATTTAATCCACTCATCAGCAGCACCATCAGATTTCACAAATCAACCAGGGTGCTTCCACAGTATTATTCCCCACCTCTTTTTATGCATTGGAGAGCAAACATCTGGGTAATTTGAATTCACACACTGTCCACCCAACCTGTACCTGTGAGATGTCCTTCTCAATTCCTTATCCTTCCCTGATTCAGACTAGTACTATTGATTGACTCACTCCCTGATCCTTGCAATAGGGTTATCGAGTCCTGTAATGCAGTTGTTCTCAACATGTGGGTTGGGGCCCCCAGGCGATCCCTATGTGACAGTAAAGTGGTGATTTTAATACCAATACAGAAATTAAATGACAAAAGACCATTAGAGGGCAAAAGTAGACGACAAACACTACAAAACTGGCCAAACATGGGTCATATTGTCAAATACAATAACAAATTGTGAAAATAGCCTGCTATTTTGAAAAGTTTGAGAACCACTGCTAATACTGTAGTGTGAGAACATAGCTGTGTAACTCAAGCTGCAATACTCATTACAATAGCAATGTGAACTGCTAAATTAAACAGTCCTCGAGTAGACTACCAAACATGTTTTAGTTTAATTTCATGCAGAAAGCATATATGTGTCTGACTGTTACTTGCCAATGCCTGTCTGCTGTGCTCAGGGCAATGCTCACTCTCTCATGTCATACATTGCATAATAATTATTATCCACAGGTGATAATTAACCTATTGTCACAGCTCCTGTCATTTGTCTCCCATGAACTGACTACAGTAATTACATTTTGGTACTGTAGCAAATTGCCTATGTCTTGTCTTCCTTCTTTTTTCCACAGGTGGTAATGCTGCTGCCTCAGAGATTTTTCATGTGCATGCAACCAGATTACATTAGGCCTGAATTGCGTTAACTAGCCTATACTTCCTTCACAGGTGTAATAATAGGGTATACTAATGAAGGCTTTGAACAGCAAGCAGAAGCATTCCAGTGACACCATGAGAACATATATAACATCAGCAGCACCCTTATTTAAAAAGGGGAGCTTATGTAATTAGGTGACAGCACAGAACATTAAACAACTTTATGTGAAAGGTCACAGTGAGGCACCACAACAGCCCAGGGAATGGCAATTACACACACCGACAGCTGCCATACAATACAATAGTAAGTGTAATATGTTAAAGGATCGCTTCTTTGTGTCCTTATGACCTGCCTTCATTCATTTGGTCCTCACTAAAGTTCATGATAAAATGCCACCATTTTTCTACTCAGTCTGTCTCATGGGAGGAGCTGTTCATAAACCCATCCACCATGCCATCATCAATGGGGAATTCAAGCCAATAGAAACTGCAGGATTTCCATCCCTGAAAAGTCGACAATGGAAGCCACCATTCCCATCCATGATAATATAAAATAAATATATACATTTTTTAATCTTGCGTTTTAAAATAAATTTGCCTACTGATGATGGTGATGCACATGGTAGATGGGTGTATGAACTGCCCTCAGCCCGAGTTACAGACAGACAGCGATGGAAAATGGGGGTGCTATGGGGGTAACTTATCTTCGTTTACATAGTCATTTGGGCTTGTTTGGAGGGGGGTGCTAATCCTCCACCAGAGGGGGCTAAAGCCCCCCCTTGGCCTTGCCCCCCCTGGAGCCGTCCCTGCAGACTGAGACCAAGAAAACTGTGGTATTTTATCACTGGCATTAGTCATCATCAATCATCATATGCAAATAAGTTGAAAACTGGTGAAGTCCACTTTTAATAAACGTCTCTCCTCCCACTCATACATTGACATGCGCGCGCCACACGAACACAAATTAATATACCCAGGGGGTATATTAACCACACTGTGTGCGCACATACGCACCCGCGCCACACACAAGCACGCCACGCACACACAGCTCTCCAACAAGCAGCACTCACTCACCTCTTTTATCTTGAACTTTGACAGCGATGTCCACCAGCGGCTCGGTCTCCCGGTCCAGCCTCCTGGAGATCACTATGTCTCCGCTGTCTCGGCTCACGCTGACCGGCGGGGGGCCGCTGGGGCTCTCCGCGTCGCCGGGCACCAGCTCGAACGTGGCGGACTGGAACCTCGTCGGGTTCAGGTTCATCACCACCGAGCCGATCCCCGCGTCCTCGGACACGTTGATGAGAACCGGGCTGTTGTCCGCGCCGGTGGGGTCCTCCCCTTCCTCCTGATCCTCCCGCACGGACCTCGAGCTCCGGGGTCTGCGCGGTGCCTGTTTCCCCGAGTTTAGTAGCGAGGGACCGGCGGCGGCACCGGCGGGCCAATACGGGCGAGGGTTGATCGTCACGCCGACGCTCCGGCCGGTGCGCGGCGGCCACCCGCGGTCGCGGGCGAACACGCGGAACTTGATCGGGCGCGCGAGGCCGAGGATCGAGTCCACGATGAGTATATCCCCCGTTTTGGGCACCGCGTAGAAGCTCCCGTTCCGCGGCAGGGCGAAGTAGATGAGCTCGGCGTTCTGGCCGCTGTCGCCGTCCCGCGCCGTGACCGTGCGCACCACGGAGCGCAGCGCCGTGGCGTCGTCCAGGGTCAGCTCCAGGGCGGCGTCGGGGAACGTGGGCTCGTGGTCGTTGGTGTCCAGGACGTCCACCTTGACGATCGCCACTTGATCGGCAGCCACTTCGGCGGGGGGATCCTCCTCGTCCTGCGCCTCCCCTGGGTGGCCGTGCCGGCTGCACACCACGCCGAGACCCAGCGTGTACTCGGCCCGCTCCTCTCGGTCGAGCACCCTGGACGTCTTCAGCAGGAGGTGGCCGCGTTTGTGGTGCGCAAAGACGCGGAACGCCTCGCTCCCGTCGCCGAGGAGTTTGAAGTGCGCCGCCGCCGCGGACCCCCCAGCCGATTCCTTGTTCTGGTCGTCCGCGCACAGCCTCCTGGAGTTGAGCCGCTTCAGCGGGACGCTCAGCCCGTTGAGTCTCGATCCGGGAGCGGAGTTTTCAAAGACGTGTCCGTGGAAGAACGGCATGCGCTCCTCGGTGGTGCCATTGCTGTTGTTGTGGTTCCCAAGCACGATCGAGACGAAAACCTGTAGAAATAGAGTCCAGATCACCATTATGGACATCATGTTTTCCTTCCCTGGCTGCACCACACAAAATAAGTGGTCCTCCTCCTACACAAGGATGTTTACAATTTGCGCACACAACATTGCTTTTGCCTACGATAGCCTATGTTCCGTCTTCCTTTCGCATGCCCCACCACCATCAGATCAACATGGTGCCGTGGTGGTTCTAATTCTAACACTGCAGAAGTTTTGGCTCGGGTGTCTGTGTAGACTTCGTCTCAGTCAGCAGCACCACAGCAACACTCTCCGCTCGCTGACTGTCTCCAACAGCAGTCTGGCTACTAGTGTGTGGGCGTGCGTGCGTGCGTTCTGCTCTAACACAGGGAAAAGCCTCTTGCAACTCGAGTGCACGCGTCTCCTTTCTCGTTGCTCTCCGTTCGCCGTTTCTGAGTCTCCGCGCCAAGTAGCAGCTGCAGCAGCACTTTGGCAAATGCGCGTTCTCTCTCTCTCACTCTCTCGCTCTCTCACCCTCTCTCTCTCTCTGCCCGATACCCAATCAATAATCCTATTCAATAACACGTCGATCCACTACATTAAAGTAATCAGTCACATAATTTAACTCTTAAAAAAGCATTCACTGGCAATTCAGGAGCAAATACGAGTGAACAGGTGCAGAAATCAAATGCAATTATTTCAAGTGATGGGCAGCACTCAATCCTATCCGATACAATAAAACGACTTGAAAACTCTAGCACCACATTTAAATGTATATGCAGCCACCCATATCACTTTTTTTTTTATATATAATCCTTCCTACTAAGGCGTGCTGGCCATAGTTCCCCCTGTGAGCCCCTGGGGAGAAAAAAAAGTTTCTGTTTTGGTGGCGGGAGCCAGCCACTGGCAGCCCTCGTCCAATCAGGATCAGAGGGGCCTTCCTCCAATCATAATGAAGCGGTGGAGGGCCTTGGACTGGAGCACTCCCCTCACTCTAGTAGTGCATGTGCATGTTACCAGGGAGGTAACACATCACTGTCCTTTTGTAGGATATGACTGAATATAACTTACTGGCATTACTATTCTTACTACTTTCTGGCCTTGACAGCTCATTAATCCAAACAGATTACTTTAAACAATGTTAGCCTAAACAAGAGTCTTGATTTGCCTTTCGCTTTATGCATGTGCCCTCTATCAGACCTACAATAATATAGGGATGTCAGAGTGCATTGGTTGCAATTTGTTATTGTTCTTGTTCTGAATGCTTCTATTTCACTGAGCTAAAGTAAATAGAATATTGTTCTAACCATCACATGCTTACTGTGTGAGAGAGAGAGAGAGAGAGAGAGAGAGAGAGAGAGAGAGAGAGAGAGAGAGAGAGAGAGAGAGAGAGAGAGAGAGTGTGTGTGTGTGTGTGTGTGTGTGTGTGTGTGTGTGTGTGTGTGTGTGTGTGTGTGTGTGTGTGTGTGTGTGTGTGTGCACGGATTGAGCTATAGTGCTCACATCAGCATCATTAATTGTCAAAGTACCACATGTAACATGATGAGATTGAGAAAGCATCCTCTTTAAATATTCTTGCATCTCCATCCTTCTGCAGAAAAATACTCTCCAGTCAGCAGACTACTGTATATAAGCCCTGGTCATTTATAGGCACGGCATAGCACGCTCACAAGGCAATAAGTCACACAGCACTGCTAAACATGATATTCAATTAGGCCTTTTGATCACATGCCTCTCTCATATGCTGCTGAGATGACATCGGCATAATGATATAACCACCACTTGGCCACACCATGGTCAAGGAGGGGTTGATGCCAGGGAGAGTTGCACTCAGACCAGGGTCAAAACACTTGTGTGCATGAATGGTTGAAGTGTACTCCAAATGAGTCTGCCTTCCATGGCAGTGCACAACGAATATATGATATACTCAAGGGCACCTTTGGACTAGAGCTACACAGTAGAGTATATTATAACCCCTTCCAAAAGTAGTGGGAATCTTTAGTGCCTTTGGGGAAAAAAAGGAAATCTCTGCACTCTTGTATACAGTTCATAGCTTTTTGTTTGTTTTTTAATTTAGTGCAGTGGTTTTCAACCAGTGGTCCGGGGACCACCAGTGGTCCTTGAGAGGATTCCAGGTTGTCCCCAGCTAAGTTGTTTAACCAGATGTAACTCTTGAGAGCGTACAAATGAAACTAAATGGACCCTTACGGGTCCATTTGGTTTCATTTTTACGCTCTCAAGAGTTAAAATATTCATCATGTGAATTAGTCCGAGACTACACAACTAGAAGAGTAATGGTCATGGACAGAAGAAAAATAAATTTTCAGTTTTGGGGTCTGTGTGGCGTCAAATGGTGGTTCGTGGGCCGTGGGCCGTGGCTCAAATGCTGAATAAATGGTGGGCGCTGGGACCAAAAAGGTTGAAAACCCCTGCTCTAGTGCAGCAGAGATAATGTGTGCCGATTCGTGTGATGTTTGAACAAAGTCTGTAAGAGCTATATGTACAAATAAAGCTTTCAAAAGATCGTCCTGCTGTTAGCGCTAGAATAGGCCAATGTGAAATGGGTAGCACTACTGTATACTTCCTCGGCTTAGTGTGAATTTGTGTGAAAAGGTTCACAAAAACAGATTCTATGTTCATGATTTATGGAATTGTGTAAATGTAACGCCCGGGATTCGAACCCGAGTCTCCCGCGTGAAAGTCCAACATCTTAACCACTAGACCAAGAGGACATCCCCTTGGTCCGGGGGCAGATATTGTTTTTTCCAGGCCATCACGGCAGAGGCTGTAACCACCTGTTACATAAAGAACAACTAAATATTCGAATTAACAACAATCAAACACTAATTCTAATGCTTGTGTGATTTCTGGTCTAGAGAGGCAAATGATCCAATCTGAGAGCCCTCCAACCTAATCCTCCCAGTCCCAGTAGAAATTGGAATTCCCCCAGGATTTTCTTCTTGTGCCTAATGTGAACAAACATAAAATTCTGGGTACCGAAGATAGTTAGAAGCTGTCCTTGCAATGAGATGTCCCCACCAGTATAGGTAGAGATTGTCTGGCAACACTAGACTAGGCTTCTATTTACTGTTAAGTAGATCCAGTCTAGAGCATGACTACTGAAGTGTAGTCAGTAATTTGCAAACCCCAAAGTGAATGGATTATGGTCTAAGCTCACATATAGGCGATAACACAAATTTATACTGCAGCTGTAGGCAAGGAAGCAATCAATGTTTTATTTTTTGGGGGGGCAAGCATATTTTCTTTCCACACCCAAAGTGACACTTGGAGGCAGCAGGTCAATTTCACCACAGCCCACCAAAATCATGCATATTTCTACATAGTTTTCCTGTACTCACAAAACAAAGCATGGGTATAAATACCTTTTTTGGATGTATTTGATCATGATTCACTATAGGAACTATAGGAACATGAATCACAAATGCCTCCGTTCAAGGCTTAAAATAATTTACACAAATATTTTTGGAGGAAAAAAATATATATGGGTTTTCCATCTGTGGCATCACAAAATGGCCCAAAAATGCCCCCGTACAGCTGTCAGGTTTGGGCTCTGTAACCTTACATCAAAAACAAGCTGTTAAACTGACACAATGCCTTGCTCTCTAACTGCTATTGATCACGCTGTCCGCCCATTTGACTGTCTCTGCAGTGCTGAGCAACGCCTTGAGTCTTAACGCCGCGCCTGTCTCTCAGCATCTCCCTCACTGACACCCTCGCGTTTTGTTTCTCTCTTTGCCCGCCAGTCTTTCTCTCACTCTCTCACCCTCTCTCTATAGTCACACACAATGAGATTTTGATCAGGGAAACTGTGACTGTCAGCAACTTTGATAATTTGAATCTCCTTCAATCAGATTCCCACATGGATGAATTCCTCAAATCTGTCTGACACACCGGCAGAGATATAGGTAGGGAGGGAGGGAAGGAGGAGGGAGGGAGGACGAAAGAGAGAGAGAGCACACAGAAAAAGTCTTAGTGTCACTTTAACTGGCACAAAGCGTGCAAATGGACCCTTGTCATAGCCAGGAAGGGCAGGCGTGATGGATGTGGAGTTCAGTGGAGAAGTTTATAAAGCATGCGTGTGGCAGAGGAAGGGGAGGATTGTGTGTGTTCATTATCCAGACATATATTCTCTCTTTCTCTCTCCTACCTGCAACAGGCAAAGCCATCAGGGGAAATATCTTGATAGGGCGATAAAGAAAACAGACGGGGGAGGGAGTACGCTCAATATAGCTTTGGAGAAACGCCAATTGGGCCTCACTGCAAACCCAATCTAAAGATCCACTGGGTTGTAAATTGGTCGAGTATAATGTCAGGTGCGTGTGTGTGTGTGTGTGTGTGTGTGTGTGTGTGTGTGTGTGTGTGTGTGTGTGTGTGTGTGTGTGTGTGTGTGTGTGTGTGCGCGTGCACGTGCACGTGTGTTGGGTATCAGGGACACCCAGAGAAAAGGCTGGCCTAAAGCAACCTTTCTCCCTGTTACCAAACAAGATGACAAATAATTGCACGCACGCCTGCCCACAAGTACGTGTATGCGCATGGTCTCGTGGACTCACACAAACACAGTCAGTCATCTATCAGTGATTATGTTAGCATAAAGAAATGTAGAAGGTCTGCGTTTCTGCGGGGGGGATTTGCCTCTGGTCTCAAGCATATGGAGCCTAGGAGTGACAATTAGCCCTTCATTAAGTCCCTCCCCAATCCGGTCTTGTTCATGTTAGCATGTTAACTTGACCAGGAAAGCTTGACCTGGATAGCAACAGTTGCTAAAGTATTTGGTATTGGCATTGGAAAGTGAACAAAGAAGGGCTCATTGTCAAATAAAAGTTAAACAGTCAATGTAGACAGATGAAGTAAGCTTGGCCATTTGGCTCTTCTTGGAGTGACAATTCTAGGATTGACAATTGATAGAAAAAAAGGGGAAAATACTGCATAGTACTAGGGGAGGTTGTAGTTCCAATTAATTGTTCATGCGAGTATGCAAGTATGAGATTTTATGTTGGTGGTTCCACAATGTTCAACATATATCATTACAGTCTTGATCTTGAACTTGAACCCACGCCCGCACAAAACTCACGCCAGGTTGGGAGCTGTTGTAGGATTTGTCCTTGCTCGTTTTTCTGTCGCACACAAGCGGAGGAGTATTGTCTGAACTGCTGACAGGCATCTAAAGTTACTGTATATAGTCACTTGGAAAGGCATAGGCAGGCACACATCGAGGCAACACATGAATTTAAGAAGTTAAAGAAAAGGAAATAAAGCCATATGGATACACGCCCACTTTTATTTCCCAGTACCTGTTTGCAATGACATTATGCTATAAGCTACGTAGGCGCTTATATTGTTCACCTAATTTAATAAGTGCTTTAACCGGCCCTCAGATAAACTGCAGATGGGGGGGGGGGTCGCTCAATCCAGTACAGAGCACATTGTGCTCTTCTTAAAACTGCATGGGTTAAATAAATACATTACATCCTACATTGTACAGACCTGTAGCCTATTGTATTCATGACAAGGTTGTAATCCTATCTGACAATTCTGTTCATGTGTGCCAATTTAATTGCACATTGCATTATTATAGGTGCATCCGTATCCATGACAGATTGATGGGCATTTAGCCCATCTATAGGGCTAAATGCCCATCACCTATAGGCTACAGCTATTATTTAATTCCGCAAATGTTCGTTCAACATTACCCCCCCCCCCATGGTGACATGTAACCATGGTGCCTTGGTCTCATTTCAATTGTTCATGTTGCATATAATGACCATGGGTAAGTGGTCTAAAAATGTGAAAAAGCATATTTTTTATTTCTAACCCTAAGCCAATGAAGACGAAATAAGTTTAATTGGACCAATTACTGCTGCTCATCCTCATCAACCTAAAGGTGGAAACTGTAGAATAATTAACAACGCAACATTCATTGCATATGTTCTTATAGTTGACACTATTGTAAACAATAAGAGTAGATAATCAACTACACACAATTCAAAGCAATTAGCAGAATGACATACACAGAGCGCACTCTATACAATAGGCTACTATGCTTTGCAGACAGCAGCAAACAATGGTCAATAAATGCCTTTTCTTTGTACAATAAATATGTACCGAAAGTCGCAAAGATTAGTTATAAGTTAACAACTGAGAAACAACACCACGACTCACACCATTGCCTTCAAAATGCTTCCAAGTGGGTTGGAATGGGATTCTTGGCTCTTTGTGTACTCCTTCAAAATGGTGCTAACAGGAAGTGACTGCAACTAAATACAAAGAGTTTTCAAAATAGAAGCACTGATACCCAATTTCACAATAATGTACTTGCCTTTCTCTTGTCTTTCTTTTATTGTTTGTATTTTAGTCTGAGCAACTTAGAAGTTAAAATAAATGTCTTATTTAACTGTTTTTTTCCCTTTCACACACAACCTCAGCTGTTTCATACCTGAATACACACACACACACACACACACACACACACACACACACACACACACACACACACACACACACACACACACACACACACACACACACACACACACACACACACACACACACACACCTTTGTAAAAAATAAGGTGGAGAGACCTGACAGCCCTAGCCTGATGAGAGGCTAGGGCTGAGAAACGCGTTCTGAACCAGCGCCAGATGGCGCTGTTCTGCACCAGGTCGATGGGTCTGAGCCAGGCTAGGACAGTCCGGGACTTCTGAGCTTGTGTAATGTAAACAGAAATACAACAAATTACTTCCACTGAACAATATACAGCAACATAGAACATTTGCCTTGAAGGCAACACAGCCTTTCAGATCAGTCACTTTCAGATCTTGCTCGGTTGGCTTATGAGCCCAGGCACATGAAGACCTTGACTTGTTGTTTTCCAGCGAGCTTTAAGTCCATCCTCAAGAGCTGGCTCATTATTAACTTGACCTGAAGCATATTCTATTCTATTTTCTTACCCACTCAGTGCATGAGAGAGCACCTGCACACGCACCCTCAACACTTTCTTGTGTTTATCCTCTTAAATCTCAGGTTTGATCAGGTGGTGAATGCAGTTGCACATAGCAGCACTGTAGGAGCGAGTCTTCCCTAATCTTGGCAAGTCAAGAGCCGAAGGTTCAAGTTCAAGCACTCAGCTTTGCCAATCAAAGTTCAAATGAATAGGAGAGGGAGAAAAGACGAGAGCAAGAGCCGATCCAATTGTGTTCTACATTATTTCTGCAATTTGCATAACTTCACTCCTTGAAGACTGTACCAGTCCTGAGAATAGAGCTAGAAACAGTAAACTGTCACAAAAAACCAACACCATAGTAAATTTGTGAATCATTTCTAATTAACAGGAAGCAGATTTAGTCAGGCAGAGAACATGCGGTAGCTTTGAGTTCTATGAATAACTAAATATATCAACTGGCAGATGGAATCACCAAGCTTAGTGCCCCTGCCGCACCAGCTCTCTCTCACTTCACACAACTGATAATGCCAAAACTGAGCTGAAATTGTATATATTTTTTTCTTCTTTCTTTCTTTCTTTCTTTCTTTCTTTCTTTCTTTCTTTCTTTCTTTCTTTCTATTTTTTTTTCTTTCTTTCTTTCTTTCTTTCTTTCTTTCTTTCTTTCTTTCTTTCTTTCTTTCTTCAATGTCAAAGTTTGACAGTGTGCTTGCCTTGTGTATTCCATTTGTGCATACAGTATGGTAAACATTGTCTTAGTATAGGTGTGTAAACCTGGAACTGAAATGTTTAACCAACACAGAGAACCTGGTGTGAACGACTAAACACCGACTAAACTAAAGTCCTATCTGAAATTTCTTGCTAGTTACCACAGTAAGCAAACCAGACATGTCAACACAGTGTGGCTTTGGGTTAAGTTGTTAAAATCAGCCTGAATGCACAGATCGGATCCGGTCACTTGCAAACGGTAGTGTGAATGGACGGGCCAATAGATGGGATTTGAGCAAAAAAAAAATCTGAGTTGAATGGATCTGACTTGAAGTTAGGCCTACAGTGCCTGCAGTGTAAAATTGTCAAGGCCTTGACAACAGTAGGTGTTGCTGCGTTGAACATGGTTTGAGGAACCCATGTTCGGCACAGATTCAGCTCCAACAAGGTGTTAAATTCATTTTACTCCTATGCCACTAAAATGTGGAATGCCCAACCAACAGCTGCTGTTGAATTTGAGATCTGAATCCCTAGACCCATTCAGAACCATTCTCAAAGACCCCTGTAGAAGTGTATATATTTGCATATGTTGTCTTAGAAATCCTGTAAAAATGGTTCTTTTGGACAAGAAGCAAAATGTTCATCAATTCATTCAGTTAACAGATATACCAAACAAAAATATACTGTATACTGAGACAGCAAAATCATTTTGCGACTGCGGCCGAACCCGGTGACTGTTTTACTACCAGTCGACCATTTTACTATCAGCTGCGATGCCTCCTCAGTCAGTACAACCTAAGTCAGTACAACCTAAATAACTATTGTTCACAAGAGTTGCTATTGGTCGAGACTCATGTACTACCAGTCCTGACTCTTTATTTTCAGCCGCCCTTCATGAATTGCTGAATGTCTCAATATCCTCAGCATTCTTAAGCAATCTAAATATTATTTATAAACAATATTGTGGATTTCCTAGCAAAAAGGAACCAACATATCAAGTGCCAGCAAATAATTCCCTCGAGTCATGCTATTGAGAATAAGCCAACAGATGGACTGGCAAGACAAAGTTAGCCTAGTGAGTTAGTGCGCCAAAGCGCTCTAAAGCTAGTTCACTGAACCTCATTATAGTTGGATCACACAGCTTTCTAGCATTGCTTTTCCTCTTGACGGTTTCCTCTCCCATTCTCTGTCAATAATTTCCTCTGGCAAAGGGGTCTCTATTCTTGTCTGTATGTCAGGCATTTTCTCTTACCTGGATTCTGAATACTACTGTAGAAACCAGACCAGTCTCGATTCTAGATTCACACCCTTATTATGTAGCACTGCTAATTGTAATGAGCAAGCAAGGTGTTACTGTATAATTTACAATTTCAATTTAGGCGTTTAGCAGGAACATGTTGGTGTGGGTAATGAGTGGGATTGATGCACGTCAGAGAATAGGGTGTAAATGCAGAAGGGAAGTAGTTGGAAATAAGATTTGTGTGACAACATGATTTATGTTGTAATGTTGTAATGTATGACAGTGTAAAAACAATGGTTTCCTATGTGGAGTGAGAATAGTCCATACCATACTGTGCTGTACTGTACCACTCATAACCAGTGTTGGGACATGTGCACTACGTAACTTAATATAATACATAATATATTACCAAAATGCAGTAACTTGTAATATAAATATATTACTTAACATAAAAATTCTAATATATTATACTTTTCTTTCTGCATTACTGCATTACTTTCAATATTACTTTCTGTTTGCTTACTTTCGTTGCAAGTGTTCTTGTGAAATTAGCTTGACAACTACAGAAGTTAAATAATTACTGATTTTTTATAATTTGTCATCAAATAATTTACTAGCTTTCATGAATTCAAGGAATACATTTGATTTTTCAAGTTGATTTCATATGGATTTGTCCAGATAGCCAAGTGTGCTTGCTTTATTGTAGGTATGCCACTGGCCTATGCAATATTTGATTAATAGTGATACTAAATATTCAATTATATAGGCCTATTTTGTAAAAGGTTTTTAAAGTAATATGTAATAGTAATATTAATATATTACACTTGCCCAGACAGTAATATTGTAATATAATATATTGCTTTAAAATGAGGATAATTAATAAGTAATATATTAACAAGGTAAAGTAATATTCCCAACACTGATCATAACATACATTACAGTGTGGTGTTGTACTGCTCATGTACCACATACCATGCTGTCTAACGGGAGGTTAGGCTAATGTGTGCATACTAGAGATCAGTGGTTTGCGGATCTATCCGCGGATAATCCGCAGATTAGGATGGATCGGATCAATGGAATATATAAATAATTAATGATGGATGATCCGCAGATTAAATAATTTGTACTTAAAGTAGTTAATGTACTGTATATATAGACTTATAGATTTTAAATCAGAAACAAATTAACGACATCTATCTATGGCCTTATTGCTTTTAAAACACACAAAATGTCAAAATCTCGGAATAGTAGGCCTATATTATTTTCCATTAGGCACAATAGAGGGCCACCTATATTTCTGGATAAGGACCCACAATAACAGCATAGCAGCAACCATTACCTAGCCAGCGAGCTGCAGAGGAGAGTTTTAAAAGTTGAAAGAAACTTCAAACTAACCAAAACAGAAGGGGTGATGGATATATTTGGTGTGGGATTGCATGAGAATCAATGAGCATTGGACATATCGCAAGAAAAGACGTTTGTCCATTGCGATGTAAGACGGCAGAACGGATTTCTATGGAAACGGAATACACAAAGTCTGTCTGGAGTCCTGATCGGAGGGGGTGAGTGAAAAAATGGCCACCGATGGCAGCGTCGCGCACATCGCGCTGCTGTGAGCTTGTAGAGTAGTATATACGGCCATTGGATTTGTATTTGATTAATTAATTAACACAGACGAATGTGGACGGATCATCAATATGTGTGGACGGATTTCGGATGAGAAAAAAGCTTATCCACTGATCTCTAGTGCATACAATGTTTTACACAGGTGCAGTGAGGTGAAGTTTTTGAAGTAACACAATAGAGCCCTTTCTTGTGGGAACTAGGGCATTAACTAAATATTCGACTAGTCGATTATTCGACTAGCAAAACACTAGTCGACACTATTAATTCATTATTCGTTATTCGGTAATAATAATTTTTGATATATATTTTTCAATTTTCTGCAGCAGGCATTGTGGATGTGTGCTGGCGTGTTGGCAGTGATTGTTGGTTGATTGCTTATTTTTCATGTCATAATGTAACTGACTTACAGTAGTGTAACAGGCTTGCACTGTTTCAATGGGAAGTCCAGAATCACACATTTTATTAGCTAAAAAACAAATATATATCCCTATAGACTAGTCGACAATTATTCGACTACCAAAGTAGTCGATTCGACTATCAAAAAACGTGTTTGGTTAATGCCCTAGTGGGAACGCGCATGCAAATTTTCACAGAAATCACAGGTTGCGAACCACTCCTGCAAACTGTGACAGTCAATCTTAGCCATACAGGATGGAAAATATGAAGAAAAAAAATCTAAAGGGATAGCTCAGATTTTTTGAAGTTAAGCTGTATGAAATATTGCCATTAATATAGTGTAGTGGTGTCAACTGTATTAATTTATGCCCAGAGTCCCATGGTGGGAGTCCAGCTCTGATTTTGCTAATTTTGTCGGGGTCACTGGGGCCACACAGTAAAAGTAAATGAATCAAAAAACGAACGTAATTTGTATTGTTAACCTATTTCTAAAATATTACTCCATCCTTTGTTCATTTTGACCCCTTTATCACAGGGAACTATGGGCCCCAGTTTTGCCTCATCTCCCTTTATACACTATTAGAGCATCTGGCATTTGGGAAGAGGCGTTTCCACGCTAAACTTGCTATTTACGTTACATTGCTATTTCCCTTAAACACCTCTAGACCTGTTTGGGCGTTTTTAGCTTTCATCCAATCCGTGCTGGTCTTGCCATTGCCTCTAATTCATCCCATATCTATTCCCCTTATCCCTACTGCTATGCCTACTCCTAAGCCCGCAGCCTCGCTGCATTTATCCCAAGTCTACAAAACGTTATAAAGAGATTGCAAAAAGTCCTGAAATTCCCTGTGTCGGAGATTATCAGCTCACAGACACATGAGCAACGCACACGGACGGACGGACGGATGGACGGACGGACGGACAGACTGGGTGACTTCCTGGTGGAGAGACAGCAATAATGCGTGGAGCTACTAAGTTGCCCTGCTGGCAGTGTGCCAGCATAGGCCAGTGTGATATATGATGTCTTCACTATGAAGTAGGACCAAGGAGCAGAGAAAGTGCAGCTGGATCAGCAACACCCAACAGGAAGAACTGTATCACTGATTGGTAGTGGTGATTGGTGGTGGGATAGCAAGATTAGGTCTGGATGCGCGCACACACACACACACACACACACACACACACACACACACACACACACACACACACACACACACACACACACACACACACACACACACACACACACACACACACACACACACACACACACACACACACACACACACACACACACACACACACACACACACACACACCCCTCTGTCTCTCCCCCTCTCTTATGGATGGCTAGTCTTCTGCATAGCCATGCTGTAAAAAGGTCAGGCCGGGGCAGTGCTTAAAGCAATTTGTGCATCACGACTTATCTCAAGGACAATAGGGAGCCGTGAAAGACTCAGAAGAGAGTCAAAGTCCATTAAACATTTCATAGGCCCTGGGTTGCAGTCATTGCTGGCCTAAACATTTAACTAAAGACCATTATTTTACCATCATGGGTTTTTTAGGTCAGCATGGTTTATGAGGCACAGTGCTTATCTTGATGATTTACTGTCGGTATGCATAATTGACTCAGCTCAATCAATAATCAAGATCCAGGGAATATTCTTCCATTTCCCACCTCTGCGTTTGACATAGTGTCAGGCCGATTATACCGCCATTCATCCGCTGAGCACAAATCTCCTAAAAGTGTATTGAATGAAGGATGACAGCCAGCCGGTGATAGAGAGAGGGGTCAGAGACAGAGAGAGAGAGAGAAAGAAAAAGAGAGAGAGAGAGAGAGAGAGAGAGAGAGAGAGAGAGAGAAATTGGAGAAATTATTGTGCAAGCCAGGCAAGTGCCCTTGGCTCCATACAACTTTTTTTTTTTACAATAACAATTACAGTGCGCGTGAGATATAAAAGCTAATGATCAGGACTGTCATATTTGCATTATGCAGAGAGCGGCTGGTGATTGCTCGCACGAAATGCCACTTAGAGAGCGTAATTAGGGAAGTCTGGTGGGGAGCGGCGGTGGTGATGATGTCGACAGCTCGCCAGAACTGTGGAGAGATTCCCTGTTAATGAGCCTCGTCACTGTATGCTCTACCCCCTGTCTCTACTCCCCGATTAGATACACACACACACGCACACACACACACCCTGTAACCCTGTGTCTGTGTAACCCGGTTAGAAAACACACTTTACTTCTGACATATACACCCAGACGAACAACTGCCGCGCGCACAATAAAAGAGTAACACGTGCACTCATCTCGCACACAGGCACACACACACACGCAAACACGCACACACACGCACACGCACACGCACACACACACACACACACACACACACACACACACACACACACACACACACACACACACGCATGCAAACACACACAGCTATGTCTAATCAGGGCATCCAGGCTCATCACAAGGCATGCTGGTAGGAAACAGCTGAGCTCCTTTAGCTGTCCTCTAAGAACTCATGCAGCGAGAAGAGAATTTACCAAGGAGTGAAATGAAAGTAAGGAGTGGAACATCAAGGTCATTCCAGGCTGGAGCGATTGTCTTTCCCTTTTAACTTGGAAGAAATTATATTTTTGTCCTCTGAGATTCCCAGTGAACTATCCGTTTCCCAAGCGTCTTTTGACTTTAAAGGTATGGTAAACACCGTTAAAAATAAGATCTTTTCTTATTTAGTATCGCTCTCTCGAGACCAGTCGTCTGTACCTCCACCAAGATTTGAGCCTTTGAAAGTAAAGCATAAAAATATAACCTTGCCTGAGTCTTGGAGGCGTGGTCATACAGCATATATCATGATGACATATCAGTCAACATGGTGCAGGAATCCAGGGCAAGATGTGGGAAAGGGAATGATTTATTGGTGAAGTATATAGCTGTAATTTACCTATGACCTTGATACCTGGCTCATGCACTTTATTTAGCAATTTGTAAATGAGTACTAATTTGAGTAAATCTGAGTGTTTCTTTCCTCTTTCTTTCTAATTGCACCAAAACAACAACTTCTGCGAGAACAATGTTGGTGTAATTACTGGAAAGAGTTTTGTTTTGTTTACGTGTAAAGACCAAATACTAAGTTTCACAGTCTCTTCATCACTTTCAGTTCAGTTTCGCGTGCAGTTTGTCGTTGATAAATAAACACATTTTCTCTTAGTTTTCCATTTTCTTTAGTTTGAACTGACTGAACCTGCCTTGAACAGTGGTGTCAGTCAGCAGATGTAACATTTCCCAATTCGGGGGGGCAGGAGAAAATGGGGGCGACTTCATCGCCCCCGTGGCGCGAAGCGATGAAGCCGCACCCACAGGAATTATTTTAGGCAAGAAAAGCATCAATAACATCACCAGTTCTTAAATTGCAACAGACACGTGATGTGATGCTTTCAATGAAGAAATGCTGTTGGTTTAGTGATACAACAATTGTAGTTAGTATCCTAGTGTTTCAAATCATTTTAATTATAAACACTTTAATTTGAAATATATTTGAAATTTGGGTTGTTTAAAAGGGTTATTTAGAGGGGCATTACCCCCCATGCCCATGCCTAGATCCGCCCCTGGTGGCGGTAGTGGTCATAGTCAGGTTTCTGAACTGTCCACAGCCCTGCTTTCAGACACAGTGAGTAAAAAAAGGACAGAAATGACTTCTTCTAATCAGCAACACAAACAAACTCATTCTTGTTCAGAAATTCAGAACGGCCAGTGTGCTACTCTTTAGACATGCAGAGCACTGCGTCCAGTCCTGTGAGCATTCACATCACGCACCAGACACTCATACATGCACCATACGGACCTGCCTGAGGGACGGGAGTTGGAGCCGGCCTATTGATGGTCCATCTCAATCCAAACCCCGAATGGATTTTGAGGCAAATTATTTAAACACATTTTGACACCCGCATTCCACTGATGCAGGTTTACTCAGTGGTACTGTAATTATTATTACATTCATAATGGCGAAACAGTTTGCCTCGAGTCCATAATGCTGCTGCAGTGTTCAGTGACCCATGGAGCGGTGCAAGTCAGACAACTGGCAAGATATACGGTACATTAGTAGAGCCATTTAAGAGGACATGGCTACAGGTCACGTCACAGCGTTTTCTTGCACAGTTGCACAGTGATATGTTTATTAGATTTTATGTTTATGACCTACAGGAGTGAGAACCTTATACGTGCCAAGATAAATGGACAAATTCTCCTCATCTGATCATCAGTTTTCCCTATTTTTTGTAAATGATTACCAATACCATATTATTGGCATCATGCTCCCTGAACTTAAGTCGGTTGAAAGCTCATGCACACGCACAAATTCAATTAATGCCATCCGAAAATGAATTAAATTTACTTTATATCACTCTCAGGCCTTCACTTAAATGTGCAGAAAAAGGTAAGAAACGCGTATATGAGGTTCTCATCTCGGACCTCATCTCTGAGCTCAGAATGAGCGAACATCGGAGCTATGTAAATCTGTAAACCTTTTCACTAGTATAGGCTACATCAGAGTCACAGTTGCGACCGGTGAAAATGGTCGACCGTTTTACTATTCTTATCAGTCGCTATCGGTCGTTACCGTTGGGCCAACGGTTGTGACCGTTCTTCAACAGTCATTACTAAACCTAACCATATGCCATGACTTATGCTGCGGTTGCAGATTTTGCCACTCCTGTCTTATGGGTTGACAAATATCATATATTGTACAGTATATCACGTACTATTGTAAATGGTGTAAATAACAAGTGTAAACATATGCAGCATATTTCAGCATGTGTTTCAATAGAATTGTCCAATGTGTGGCCCTTCACACACCATATGGAAGTCATTTTCAGTGATTTTCTGGAGTCTCCTGTGGACTTCTAAGTTGCAAAAACAAAACACAAATGAACAAAATGAACTTCTGCACAAGAACAATGTTGGTGTAATTACTGGGCAGAGCTTTGTTTGTTTACGTGTAAAGTTTCACAGTCTCTTCATCACTTTCAGTTCCTTGCAGAAGGAACACAACAGCAGTTTGTCATTGATAAATATATGCCTGTAAGAAATACACATTTTCTCATTTTGGACCAATCAAATAATTAGTAAGAAAAAAAATATGTTTTTTCTTCTTAGAAATGATTTGATAAATCCAAAACAGTGTTTATTGTCATGATTTGTCACATTCAGAGTTGGCTTTGTCTGCAGCATAATCATCTTTATACTGTATAAATCATTTTTGAAAGGTCTTTGAGGAAAATTAACGGGGAATTCATTTCTGGACCAATCGTTGTGAAAGTACAGTCCAGTCAGTAGCACTGAAGTCTCACAGAATGTCCTGGGTTCTAGACCAATTATTTGTTTACAAACACCAACACTGGTCGAACAGCTCACTGTTCCCACGTACATTAACAGTAGTTCACAGGTGGTTCAAGAAGAGACAAAGTCCAAATCAATAGTCTCTGGTATAATTCACAGTAAGAAGAGCAAAACGAAGGTCTAAGCCAGGCCAGTCTAACCATTGGCATCACCTATCATCAGGTTGCTGTCTTGATAACAGACTAATTAACTGAGCCCCTGTGACGCAAAAATGCAGGGAAAATTCATGAGAGCCCAGAATCCATAGCCTCCATCAACAACACAATATGGCAAATTGACCTAAAATTCAGCTTAAAATTAGCTTTGCACAAAAAACACACCTTGGGCTAAATTTTATCCCAAGGAGTGTTAAAACCACTGAGAAATGGACCTTTACTCACGGAAGTATCATAATACTGTAACGGTAAGACTGGATGGTATTTTGTTTTGGGGTGCCAGCTAGGCAAATGCCTAACACAATTGGGTCCAATTTGGTCCAATTGCTTATTATTTAACAGTCCACCTTACAAGGGTATACAGTATAACACACAACAGTATTAAATCCCGCAACCCTACAGCCAGGGGGGGTTTCCCTGCTAGAGGAAAACCTCTGAATACATCAACACCAACAGGAAATTCACACAGACAACAAATATCAGTTAATCGGTTTATATGCAAGAAGAAGTGTCCCAGTTCCACCCGTACAGCCCACAACCTCCCTCCACAGTCACTCTTGAATCCACAAAACCCACAGTTCAATGCATCAGATATAGTCCAACTCAACCCGAAAATAAAATAAAACAAATGAAACTTCCCACGGCCTGTACCGGGGTGAATAGCTTTGTAAAGAAGGCAGTTTGTTTGTTTGTGTGTGTGTGCGTGTGGGTACGTGTGAATGAGCGTGTGTGCGGGCGTGCGTGCGTGCGTGCGTGCGTGGGGGGGGGGGGGGGGGGGCGGGGCGAACGTAGTACCAGCACAGCAGTCAGTCGGTCCTCGGTTAGTAGTACACTCCGTAGCAGAACGCCGTCCAGAACGCTCGGGTAAGTCAGCCAACCTTCCAGACCACTCTACACCTGTCCCTCCAGCTTGCCTCCCATCGACACGAACAGCACGCTCAATATTCCGACAACGGCGGCCACCTCAGGCAACTCACTCCACTTTCACGGCCGCGCCATCTTGGACTAGTCCATTCATAAAAACGGGGCAGCGCAACAGCGTGGGAACGACGCTGCTGACTGACGCTAGTACGTCGTCTGTATGTGCGTGCGTGCGTGAGCGTGCGCGAGCGTGCGTGAGCGCTACAATACAACCCATCTAGGTGGAAACTGTTCCTAGGCTGGTGGTGCTACTCTGCGTCAGGCCCGTTCGCCATTCCACGGGCGTGAGGGGTTGAACTGCCTGTGACTTGGTTGGTCCTTGATGATGCCCTGGGCTTTGGCTACGCATCACTTGTTGTATGGTCCCTGGAGCTAGAGGAGCTGGCCTCCCATTTGAGACACAACATGAAAGGCAGATTTCATATTATGGTCAGCAGGAAAATATTTGTTTAAAACTGTGTGACTAGTGGACCAAGCAAAACAATAATTTCCACTTCCAGCTTTCATTTCAAACGAAAGACCTTAGGTCACTCAATCTGATACACTGAGTGACCTACAATAAGTGATACATTGAATACCTACCTAAAAAGATAGATTTCTATATTTGATTATGATTTGGGGAAAGAGAAACACACATAGTACATAGACAGTTTGTGTCTTTCAGAGCCTTATGGCATTTTTGTTTTGGTGTGGTATCTTTAGAAGCATATGGGTGTGTGAATTATCATACCTGCAGGCTAGTGTGCGTGTGTGTGCGTGCGTGTGCGTGTGTGTGTGTGTGTGTGTGTGTGTGTGTGTGTGTGTGTGTGTGTGTGTGTGTGTGTGTGTGTGTGTGTGTGTGTGTGTGTGTGCGCGCCTGTATGCATTCAAGTGTGTCTGTGCCATTATCCTGATAAGAACCACAGAAAAACAGACTCTATTTCTCATTTACACACACTATACAGCTATACAGTAGTGTATGTACCTAGCTTTGGATTAGGCTACAAAGACAACTTGTAAGTAAAAAAGAAAAGTTCATCCATTTCATTTTGATCTCAATTGCATTCATCCCATATGACACTTTAATTTTAACATCAGGATCACAATATGATACACCTAGGGCTAAATGTGGTGTGCTGAAAACGAAAGAGAGAAAAACAAAACCCAAAGAAACTTGATATACGTATCAAGTTTTTTTTTTTTTTTTGTATTTATTTGTTTTTTGTGGTCTGCAGAGTGGCCAGAAGGGAACTGTGAGGTTCCATGATTAATACCGGGCTCTGCTAGAGTTATTGTGGATTGTCCTTGAGCAAGACCTGATGTTTTGTATTTTTTGTGCTTGTTGTATGTGTTCTTGAATAGATAGTTTGTTTGTTAGAGCCTGCCCAGGGACACCAGATAAAAATTAGCTTTGGCTAACTCTGGTCCATTTACACAAAATGTGAAAAATGATTGATTGATGAGCACTGTCCCTGTCAAATCAATCACTGGTTGTCCAGAACCAGCACAAACAAACACAAAAGCCACAGAGCCCAAATCCAGATCACCCCTAGATCTCCATAATACGGCAAGGTATTGTTGCTCCCATTCTCTTTCCCCACATCTGAAACAAGCCTGACAGCTTTCTTGTGACTATGCTTTTGAATATCTAATTAATCAATCGAGCTGGCCTGTTCTGACATCACAATCATGTTATGTCACCACAATGGTGTGAACCTGGCCTCTTTATAGACAATTGATCACAGGTAATTGGTCCCAATAGACAGGTGAGCAACTATTAATGCTGATCATAAATGGCTGGAAACTTCTGCTGAGTGAGGGCCAGACCGCCACATCTTCCACAGCCCCGTAATTGGAAGCATGTTCAATGTCGCACAGTAAAATGTTCCGTGTTCATTTTTCCATTTGTACTGTAACTCTGACTCCGACTGTGCACAAATGTTACGATTCACTTGGTTACATTTTGTGCAATGCCATGTGGTGTTCACATTGGCAGCTACTGTACAGTACAAAGCAACGCCAATAAGTTGCTGTTTATGTGCTTATCAGCACGAATCCTGCATTTGAAAAATATAAAGGAAAATAGAATACATGGGTTTAAAAAGAACAATTGGTTGGCTGACATAAATAAATTGTTCCCCCATAACAGGATGGACAGTGTGAGTAACAACGGGGGAAAAACGCCTGGTCATTTTGTAGCTGCTGGCAGTTCAACTTGCATTGTAGCTTTGTAGATTTTGTAGCAGCTACAAACGACAAGTGTTGCCTTGAATCTTCCTGTTGCTGGCTTACATTGCAAATGAAAGGTGGTGCGTATCTCTATAACAAGTGTGAATGCATCATCAGAGTTAAATGAACACTCAGGGTTGCGCCGCATGAGAACAGAGGTCTGTTTCTGTTTGTTTGTTTTTGACACATTTTGCAGTCAGCTAACCAACAGTCCTCAGATGCTTTATTTTTAGATGCATTTGTAACGGCAATGTAAAGAGCATTTAGGGACAAAGAACGCTAGAGGTAGGAAGCAAATATAAAATAAGATTCGCTCAACAATAATTTAATCCTTTGTCCCTGAAGCTGTAAACAAGAAACCCTTAAACGTCTTGAAGTTCTTGGCTTGCTTCGATACAAGATTTATTGTACTAAAAGGATACATATAGCTTTACTGCCCATCATACACTTTAAGTTATATGACAAATCAAATATATGTCAAGGCTTTAGACCTCAAGAGTTGCCCATGAAAAGTTAAAATTGGATTCAGTCAGTGTGGTGCAAATAGCTGTGCACTAGCGCACGCACACACACACTTTTTTTCCTCTCTCTTTTTGTTTGGGGCAGTATGATGACTTGATCAATCTAAAAGACACCATTCTGTAACAGAACACATCTTTGAGGTTATCCCTTTTTTACTGTTCGTCTCTATGTGGAGTCGATGATGAAAGTTGGGGAGAGAGAGAGATTGTCTGATTTTATAGCTCTGTTACCCTGAGCTGGCACAACCGACCAAGCTGCCCAGATCCTCTGGTGGGAAGAAATATTGCACTCTTTTCCCGATCCTCCTTATCCTATCACAGCACGAAACCAACCATTTTACTCAATTGCAAGTGCCTCTATCTTCCTCTTCTCCTCCCGATTCTCCAAATTATCAGCTCCCTTCTCCAAGTCCAACTTGGAGGAGGAAACGAGAGAGAGAGAGAGAGAGAGAGTGGTGGGGAGCGGGTTGGCATCATGGTCAATTGATTTTAGACAATCACTTATCTGTTTGTTTTCTATTTCCTCATTCGCCTTTCAAAATAGATAAATAGCATGCCATACGCGAGCCAACTATAGACTGTGTTCTGCCTGCACCTCGGCTGAATTATGTGAGCAGCTTGGCCAACATCGGAACAAAGCACAGCCAGAAATTCTGCTTCTAAACAGAGATCAGTGAAACCATGCTGAGAGCATCAGAGGAGAGGGGGTATGTATATGGTGAATTTACCTGAGAGACCAGCACTGCAGATTGCTGTGCATATAGTACTTTTAAACTAGTGACTACTTAAAGGGCGTCCAGCATGAATTTAAAATCCAATTTATTATATAAATGTCACCCTTTAAAACCTCTTTATACCCACTGAAGCCTAAACAAACACTCAGATTGTTCATTTCAAATCCCAAACCTATTCCAAACCAGTTCAGCTGCAGTACCACAAATGTCCACACCTCAGGGGCACACTTGTCACCTGTCCACCTCACCACTTATCCCTGTCCACTTCAGTCTCGGTGGGAGGGTGGCATTGAACCACAGTGGGAGGAGGCGGGGACCAGTCCATGCATATACTGGTGAGTAAAATGATCTCTGGTTAAGAAGAACTAATAATAATAATATTATAATAATTATTATTACTAATAATAAATAACATTATACTTGCATCTACAGTATAACTAAAAATGAAAAGTAAAAGCAACTTAAATATTTTATTTCTTTCATAAATAGAGAATATTTCCCTCAATGAGTACTACTCCTGTGGCAAGTTGATGCTCATGTTAACCTTATGACGTATTGAGTTGTTTTTATTATCATATGCGTGTGTTACATTCAATAGGACTGGACCATAGATGGACAACTTGACAAGAGCAGTCCCTAATGAGCAAACATATTCTCTAATTATGAAATAATTCAAATATTGTTTTTATTTTGGAATTTTAGCTTTAGAGGGCAAGCATCATGTTTTAAATCATATTTGTCTTATTAGCCACTAGCCAGGGATCCTATTACAGGGTGGGTGGAGGAAACATCAAAGCTATTCAAATATGTCCCTGAATGACAATACATTAGGAAAGAACCTGAGTGGGACCATTCAGAAAACCACAGGTTTCTCAATGAAGGTCTGACTATTTAAAATCATCTTTTTGGTGTGTAAAAATACACTGGGAGGCTAATGTCAAATTCATGGTGGAGTCCCTTAATGCAGCAAATTAATAGAAGCAGTCTGTCATTCCATGCCAATAAGTTTCCACCAAATGAATTACATTCGCGCCAGGAACAGAATATCAAATATGAGTGACTGACTTATCCAACTTACCCAACAACAGCACCGGGACAATTAGTTTATCCTTAGACCACAATTCTGAAATGAGACGATTGATTCTAAGAAGGCCCTATGCTAGTTCATAGAAACTACTTCAGTGACTCACATGAACAACTGACGTCAGGACTTTGGTGCTACATTACTTGGAGATGGAAAATAACAGCAGGGAGGAGAGGAAGAGAAGAAAAGGAGATATTTTGGTCTCGGTCTTGAGCATGACTGTGAGATACCAATCCCTACTGTGACAATCACTGTGCGTGAGATACCGAATAACCTCTGCCTCTGTGTGTGTGTGTGTGTGTGTGTGTTGTGTGTGTGTGTGTGTGTGTGTGTGTGTGTGTGTGTGTGTGTGTGTGTGTGTGTGTGTGTGTGTGTGCGTGTGCGTGTGCGTGCACATGCGTGTTCGCGTGGATATGTTGTGTACTGTATGTCTCACACAAACAGGAGAGCATGCAAGTCAAACTGCTTGTTCCATGTGTGTGTGTGTGTGTGTGTGTGTGTGTGTGTGTGTGTGTTGTGTACTGTATGTTTCAAATACACAAACAGGGATCCTGCAAGCCAAACTGCTTGTCGAGGCTTTTTGAAAGCCTGTGGGGCACCATTAAAACCCGAACATGGAGAACCCTCGCGCCGTGCATTCTGCCTGATTCCCTTCAGTCAACACCGCCTTATAGCCCCACCCTAACAGTAAGCAAGTCTTTGCTGAGGCATTGTGGGTAGAATCATCAACACCTTTTTTTTGCTGAGGTGAACGAAAGAGCGGAAAGGATAGATTAATCTGCACATAAGCTCACCGACAGTTCCTTCCAAAATGCTCTCAAGTTGCTAGGAGACGAGCAAATTAACACTCGGCCACTCAGCTGCTGGTAGAGGGTAATATTGGGGGTGTTTCTAAATTCACTCAAGAGGGCATAATATTTCAGTGTGCATGGAGTTTAAGGTGGTTTAGAGCATTTATATGTGTGTGGGAGCAGCAAGAGCACACTCCTCCAGATGATGATTCCATTAAAGTGTCGATAGCTGTGGCTCGTTAATAAACACTGTGTTAATTGGCTAATTAACACAGTGCTATGACTCGCGGTATGACTTAACATTTAAGTCATACCACGATATTAAACCATGACATATAAGCTCACAAGAATGCATTAACGGTGTCACAGGTTCGAAGCCAGATCACTAGGTAATTAAAGGTAGAAAAATCTTTCACAAAAATCCTTTGTGGTGTACCCTGGGGTGATCTTGTGTCGATTCGTTTATGGACTAATTGCTCTAATAAGTGCAATTATTGTGTGGCCGTTCAAAAATACCATATGGCATGCACCGAAAGCGGCTTCAAACTTTGGATTTGGTGGAACGCAGCCATAGTTTGACACGTGCATGACATATTCAGTGTCCACAAAGCTGATTAATAATGAACAAATGCTCTGTGTGAAACCCCGGTGGGCTCACTACCACCCACTGGCAGGTATATAATAAAGGTTTTCATAGAAACCACCCAATGGCGGTGATTGACATGGCTCTGTCATTATTAGCACTATAGCCACACACCATCTCACAATAAATGTACCATGTCTCTGAGGGTATGTGTTGTGTACGTCTGCAGTGTTGGAAGTAAAGCTGCTTTCACACCAAAGCGTCAAGACGGTCTTGGCGCATGATGCTGCATGTCCCTCCGGTGTGATATGTGATACGCATGGTGACACTTGTTGCAAGGCAGCACAAGTGATTCAATTCTAAGGAGGATTATTGTTGTTATTTTCAATACTGCAGTTATTGACGGCCACCATAGCCCCCCTCCGTCCTTGATTGTGTGATTCTAACATGCCTATTGGACAAGGACGGATGGGGGAGGGACTTGGTGAGGGGCTAATTAGCCTAAGTCCTCTCACCTGTAGAATTCTCAGCCTCTGACTCGAGAAAATGATTGCCATGGCATCTCCACACCTGTCACTTGATTACTTAACCAGTAAACTTTTCACAGTCAGTTTAAACTCTTCAGAGAGACAGCGAAATCAATTTGCGACAGCGACTGACGACTGTGGCTGATGGTCCATCACCGCCCACAGTAACAGTCGAGACTGTTCTTCTTCTTCAATGGCAGCTACTACACCTAACCCTAAATATAACCTCAGTACAACCTATGCCTAACCCCGAGCGATATCTGCCGCAACCGATAGGATACCTGACACGACTGCTAGGAAACCTGCCAAAACTGCAAAACGGTTGCTACTGTTGGTAATGGTCAGGACACATTTACCATCGGCCGTGGCCGTCGGTCGCAGTTGCGAATTGATTTGGCCCCTCCTGCTTCAAGCACCGACAGACAGATACAGAGATCTCCATTATATGGACACAAAGAGGACAAAGGCAGATGGTTAAACGGGTGCTATGACAATAGGAACTGCATACTAGGTTCCCAAATTGCATATTTCCCAGGGAGACCAGTAGCTGATAGGCAAATGGTTTATATAGCACCTTAAGGCACTTTACATAGATGCATAGGTGCATTACATTCACCCATTCATACATCTTGCTAAAGGGCACTTCGGCACTAACTCTGGGGGAGACCAGGTTCAAACTGGGAACCCATCTGGCCAGAGCCACTGCCATTCTCATGATGAGCACAGGTTTACTTCATTTAAATAAAACAAAACAAACTAAAAATAAAGTCATTTTGGCTCCAACTACCTTGATATTCATCCTTGTTGCTGTCTAAAAAAAACATCCTATAGCTGAAACATTATTATTCATCACTTCAATCATGTTTTGCTTATGCCACCTTGACATGTTACCAATTCTCATTCCTGCGCTCGGCTACACTCAATGATTTTTTTTGTCTCTCAGTCGAGATAGGTACAAGTAATAATGAAATGTTGATGTGGCGTGTTCCAAAAAAGGAGATGAGAAGAGATGGCAATAGGGAAAGAAAGGGAGAGAAAAAGATAGGAACACAGAAAACATAAAACACAGCAAGATGTACTAGAAGTACTAGCAATATTTTGTCTTTCCTTCCTCCTCCCGCCACCTACTTTAACTTCACCCCACTCATCTCTCCCCATCTAACCCAGGCTTTGTCTCACTTGATCTTAGACTTTCTATCACTTTCTCACACACACAAGTGTTCACGCAGCGATAAGACCGTGATATGGCAGTGCACAATGGCGCATACATCATATCAACATACCCGGCGTACACACACCCACAACATGCAGGCAACACAATAGGATGCTGCTCAGCACAGGCACAATCTGTCCCTTCCTATTTCAAGGGGATCTGTATAATCTTGGCCTTAGGTGCACAGCGCATTAAACCCACTATAATTCACAGTGAAATGCTCTGCTGCTTTCACAGACACAAAAGCAACAGGATTCTTGCCATGTTTGTATGTAGGCGTGTGTGCTCTGTGGCAAAACCCTAGCATGAAGCTAACCTCATACTTGACTTGGATGTGGATAAAAGGGTTCATATATACTGTACATTTACTGTATGTTTGCATGCATACATGGTATACAATAGGGTGGTATTCTTATCCAATTATTAGCCCACACTAACACACATGCTAGTAATCCGATATGCATGAAAATAGGCTAATTGTCAGGTTACACAGTATTGTAAGAATATTAAGTTAAGACCAAGTCTGAGAGGAGGCAAGATCGAGTCGAGACAGAGACTAGATTTATTTTTAGGTACCGAATACACTGTAAGAGCCATGTAACCATAAACAGTTTTTACTGGTAACGACTACTTTACTTGTCACGGCTATAGGTGCTTGTGTTCGCAACTATTGTTGCAACCTGGTCACAAATACTTGCTTATGGTTGCGACTAGTTTGTAGGTCGGGGGAGACATTAAGCCTCAACATTGCCGCAGGCATGGAGCAGTGCAGGATTACTACCTCCATCTCGACCCCCAACCAAACCGAAATACTAGCCCTATCTCTAACCCTGAGCCTAAACATAACCACAAGCAAGGAGTAGTGCATATGTTCCCCCAACCTGGTCGTCCCACAGAGGACGGGAAGTGCAGGGCAAAGTTCTCCCACACACCCCTTGCCCTTGTGAGTTCGCCAAACCATCCCCTTGCCTAGAAGCTATAATTCAAACGTGACAACTATTAAGGAAGTGGTCACGACCTGGTCCCTTGTGGAGCTAGTGGAACCCTGGTCTAGTTGATTTGTTAGTCGCTAGTGGATTTGTGACCTGGGAACAACGTGGTCTTGGCGTGGCCGCTGGTCGTGACTCACTAGAGGATTTTGCCCTTCCTGGAAAACTCTATAAGAGCAGTAAGGTGTTGTTAACTGCGCTCAGTTATCTAACAAGATACCCGTCCATAAGCACCAGGCAGCTCTCTTATAATGTTAATGCGGATTGGCTCCTCATAGCCTGTTATGGATCTACCGTAATCAAATTATTCCATTGCAGTGTAGCGACTCTCGAGTGGACTCCTGGGGGAACAGAGCCCTGTCTGAGTAAATGGAAATGTGGACTCAATGACTCAACTACTACAACACGACTCCTAAACTCAGGCAAATTCATACTCTGACCATTCCAAATAATGTGGGGCATTCCAACAAACCGATTTGAGTAACAGCAGTGCTTCAAAACAGCATGACCATAATTACGTTGATTTCAATTCAAATGTAGCGTTATTGGCATGAGGAAATAGATTTATTTAACAGAGCTATTTCACATTGCATCATCATATAATGCACATGTTATGCATGGTTATGTTTTGCACTCACATTGGGATAAAAATAGCATTTTTTTCTTAGGACTATTTAAATAGTATATAGAAAAATGCAAAGCTAGCAGCTCTGCATGTGGTCCAGGGGTTAACTTGGTATAGATAGTCTTCATTGTGAAAATGCGTGCACACACGCACACATGCATGCACACACACACACTCACACACTTTCTAATGAGGCTACTGATAATGTTGCAAGGACTAAACTAATGAAAACATTTGTCAAGTCTGCCGTATAACCTTCACCTGAAGAACCTGTTTGTATTGTTTGCGTGTACTTTTATACCTGTTCAAGACCGCATGATTGTATGCAAGTGCATGTGTGCGTGCACGCATGTCATTTGTATGTAAGTGAGTGAGTGCTAGAGTGCTAGAGTGTGTGAGTGTGTGAGTGTGTGAGTGTGTGAGTGTGTGTGTGTGTGTGTGTGTGTGTGTGTGTGTGTGTGTGTGTGTGTGTGTGTGTGTGTGTGTGTGTGTAGTATGTGCGCCTATTTGTATGTGAGTGCGCGTCCATTATAGTCCGATATCTTGACAGGTGTGGAATGGCTTGTCTTTCAAAAAGAAAAATAATGTTGGTGTTTACCACTGGGTCTGTAAATTGAATTTGTAGTGGAGTGTTTTAAAAAGATAGAGGAAGCTTTATTTTCTCCTTTTCTTATTTCCGGTTGTCGCAGTGGTGAAGAAAGACGGGAGAGTGAATGTCACAATGAAATTGGTTCAGTGGCATCAAATATAGAACAAATATTGCAAGTGGTATATATTCTACATATAAATGCACGAGCCACTTTAGCTTATAACCACATTAATCATTATTTTTAAATAGCAGATGTGCAACTCACTGTTTAAAATATGGTGTAAATGTGTGACTCAATATATTTTTTTTTACAAAGAAAGGTTTTCAACTTAAATCTTTGCTTTTGGGGGGTGCTCGGTACAAAACGTTTTAAGGTGAGGATCTCTAGCCGAACATAACAAATACCAACACTCACTTTATTAAGTAGTGACCTAGTTTTTCTGTAAAACTGAAACTGCAAATGTACTTATTGTACAGCACACCCACCCATTCTTCCCGCCATTGGCAATTCTAGGAGGGTGCCAGGGAGGCAATTGCCCTAGTGGCCTGCTAAAAAGTTATATATAGAAAAAATGTTTTTCATTTTTCATTCCATTTATGGTTTATAATGAATACTTGCAACATTACCTGATTGACATTGGCATAGTAAGTTATATAGCATGACTATAGTATGTTCCAAAGGACCAAGAGAAAAGCCAAAACAGATAATAAACAGCAGTCTCTACAAAAACAAGTACATGTCTTGTATAATTAGTTGTTTATAATCTATAGCCCCAATATAGGCTTCCTCTCACCCCACTGCAAAAAGTGTTTGGCATGACAAAAACATAAATAAGAAATAAGAATTAAATAACGGTGCTCCCCTGCAGTGAGAGCCTAAATTCGCCTATGGTTCTGCCCAGAATGGGTTTTACGACAGCAGCAAACACACGTTTTGTTCAGGAAGCCTATCGTAAAAAAAAAAAAAAAAAAAAAAAAAAAGAATGCTATGTATTCAGTGTACAACATATCACTTTGGGGTCCTTGACATGAAAAGGTTTGAGCAGCACTGAAACATAGAAACATATATGCTTTTCAGAAAACTGTCAGGATTTAGAATGTGTTACGGGTGAGGAATATAGCAGGAATAGGAGTTAAACAGGATAAGCTGCACACAAAAAACTAATCGGTCAAAATTGCAACTAAACACTTCAGTCAATGGTGTTAGGTCACTTTCCTGGGTTATTTCTTGAAGCCATAACCTTTTCCTGGGTTGCAGGGATTTTATTTTGACCGAATTCATGGGTTGTTTTATTTGGTTATTGGTTTTGGGTTGTTTTAATGAGAATAACCAATTTGTTAGGTTACAGACTTTGGTTGAATTGATTTATTGATGGAGTGGACTGGTCCAATTCCCCCCCTCTTTTTTTAAACGAGTGAGTGGTATGTCCCAACTGCTGTCAGTTTTGCTACTGCTTCTTTCTCTGCAAAGTAGGGGTCCCCAGCACAGCATGTAGAAACTGATGTTAGGAATGTCCCTAGTGTATAACTCGAATAGCAGTGCAATTATTTACTAGTACAGCTAAAATAATAATTCTGCGTGGCCTGTGGGTCTGTAGCCTAATACGCATTTTATTATAACTACATTTAACTACATTTTATTACGTCATTCTTGATATTGTGTATATGTTGGTTTTCCTGGTATTGATGTAATGCATTTGTTTTGTTGTTGTCCTTCTCGCTGCTGTAATTCCTCCTCGCTGTACTCCGGCTCATATAAATAACGCTGTACAGTGGATTCCGACAGCAGGGAAAAGAACTCGTCGTCATCCAAAAAGTCGTCAGGAGCAGCCATAGTCAACAACTAACGTTGTACTACTACGAGCACGACCACCACCAACACCACTACTACTACTACTACTGCTACTACTACCACTACTACTACTAGTAGTACGAGTACAAGTACTACTACTACTACTATTACTATTACTCCGTCGCCTCCTCCTCCCCCTCCTCCTATCTCAAACGCTAACTAATCCTCCTCCTTCTCCTCCTCCTCCTCCACCAGCCCCACCACCAACTACTACTTCACTGCTACTACTATCAACACCACCACTACTACTACAACTACTACTAGTAAAACTCCCACTACTACCAACTAAATATAAAGTTTATCTTTCGATCACAACTACACTGCTTCGGCTAATACTGCTTCCACCAGTTGGACTCGTCAGAAAAGACCGCTCAACGGCTGCGCGCGCCCACTCTGCTGAGCGGATGCCGCGGTGCACTGTGGGTATTGTAGAATTTCTCGGACAAAATGACGAAAAATGAAATTATTTATACTTTTTACAGGAACAGATAGGATACTAAAGCCGAGGAATGCATCCAACACTGTAAACACAACACTGCAACGACTTTTCCTTCAGACCGGCACTCAGACCGTTACTCAGACCGGTAAGGTAACCTTACCCGTCTACATACTCGCTGTGCTGGGAAGCACGGCGCTGGAGCCACAGAATCCCAATGTTATTAATCAGGAGGCCATTAGCATGTATGCTAATGACCAACACCACACAAAGAGTGTTGAAAAGTGGCGAAGTTCCCCTTTAAATGGGTGGAATTTCCCTTTAATAAAACAAATGGGTTAACTGAATATTCTGTATCAATTCAACTGGCAGTTGGGTAATCTTGACCCTCAAAATTAGGTTATTAATGCAACTTAATATGTCTGGTCAAATCAACTGGTATTTGGGTCATCTTGACCATCAAAATTAGGTTATTGATGCAAGCTAATATGTTCGGTCAAATCAACTGGTACTTAGGTTATGTTGACCCTCATAATTGGGTTATTAATGTAACCAAATGCATTCGGTCAAATATAATAACACGCATTATTTGGTCAAATTGACCAAAGACCCAGTTGGTCCTTATTCAACCTCTACGTTTGGTTGAAATTTGACCGAAGTTAGGTTGTTTTTGACCATTGGTTTTTCTCTGTGTGTGGTTGTGGAGGGGAGGATGATAAAAGGTGTTAGCTTTCCCTATAAAGGAAAATTCCGGATTAGCCGTTTTCTTACCATAATCTGTTATATCCAATAACTAGTACAGGTGAAAAATTGCAGTACATACATATCACAGCTGGAGTCTAGTGCTTGTTTTGATCGCTCATAAAAGATATTTTTCTCTACACATTCGTCTTTCATAATGACCCAAGACAATACACAGCAGGGTGTTGGTGTTGGACACTGAAATCTCTGGCACCATGCTAAGCCGAGAACAAAAAATGGAGTGAAATATTTACATACTACACGTAATTGGTTGAAATAAGCTCTTAAGCTGTGCTGAGATGTATGCCATGAAAGCACACCTGTACGATTTGGGAAAGGATCACAAATAATCAAAGAAATTAATTCATTAATCAAATTAATAATTCATTCTCCCCCCGGGCTAGCACCGGGTCAAAGCTTTTTCAAGCAGGAAACAGTATTTGCACGGCATTTTGTTCCAAAGGGGGGATGGCTGGGAGAAAGTGAATGAGTAAATGGTAAATGGTGCATTTATACAGTATAGCGCCTTTATCCAAGGCGCTTTGCATAGTGCATCACACTCACATACCAATTGCAGGTGGACAGGCATATGAGGCACCAACCAGCACAATGGCAGCAATTTGGGATTCAGTGTCTTGCCCGAGTACACTTCTACATGTAGACAAGAGGTGTCGGATTCAAACTGCCAACTCACCGACGACCTGCTCCACAGTTCCTCAGCCACAGCCGCCCGAGTAGAAATAAATTATGCTATTTTATCATGATGATTACTGAGGACCAATTATATGAAAATAAGTTGAACTGCAGCCGTATACATATTGGAAATTTCTACATTGCGGTATTGATAATTTTACTCTATAACTAAAGTAATAGTGTCAACTTTTAGTGAAAAATCAAAAAAGATATATAGCTATTTTTTTTGCCTTTTCCCCCTCTACGTTGCTTCTACTTTGATGCTTCAGCTGTTTTGTCAACAAATCTTGAAAACAAAACTTTCATCGGGCTCAGGGAAGGCGGTGCTAATGTGTTAAGGGGAGGGAGGTTGTGTCACAGCACAGCAGTCTCCAGCAGTTTCATAAGGAGCCAATACAGTGGAGGGTGTTTTTAAACAAATCAGATTTGTTTAAAAATGGATTTGTTTACAAACAGAGTTTGTATACACTAAAGTTGCCTATATTACCTTTAAAGGGAAAAACAAAAGCAACAAAAAAGAAGAAAGAAAATGTGACACTTTCTTCAACCACTGGCCATCATCATGCTGCTGTTGCAGTGACAAGCAGTAACTTCAGCCACAGACAAAGCGACCTGGTCAGTATTCTGTGCCTGTGTGGTATCCATCACATTCCATAAAGCCCCCATATGTTCTGTTCGGTTCTGTTCTTGGATTAATGACTCCTGCTTACTCTGGCACTTTTGCACATGGACTACTGGGATGTACACTGAAGTACCATAACAGATGTACTATAGGATGAAAGTGCTGTAAATGCTTCACCCTTGATAGATTAGATGAGCGGTTCCGGAAATACACATGCCGGTAGTCGAAATGCGGGTGTTGCAGATATATATAATTTCCATTAAATACTGGTTTGGAAAAGTTCAATGCATTTTGATTTGTATTGTCTCTGGTGAAGGTTATATCACCAGATAGCCTATATGGTAGCCTAACCTATGCGTACATTTTGTATAGATGTCTCTGAATTTAACATTGACATATATAATCACCAGCAAAACTATATTTATGCCTATTCTGTATTTTTTATTTTTTAGTTTTTATTTATTTATTTCACAATTGCGTATTTTTCACCTAGTGCCAATTCCTAATGTGATCCTGGGCTCACACATCCTCCACCAATCTGGGGAGGCGGTGGACTGGCCTCATGCTTCCTTCAATGCATGAGGGGTCCAAGCTGCCTTCAGTTTACTATTTTCTGCATTTACATGTGTAAACATTTTGATCTCCTACTAAGACTCTTAATCTTTTGATTGGATCCCTGAGGATGCATTTTATTGCCTTGCAATCCCAGCAAGACGGATAACATTTAGATTTGACTGCTGCTCTGCTCTGCCTGTCATTCCTTTTGGTCTGTGAAGACCAGCCCACTGGAACCACATAAGAGACTCAAAGTGGGCGGGGCAGGGGGCGTAGAATACTCAAGACAGATTAACTTGGGTGTTGGGAGAAAAACACAAATCCTTTAGTCAAAGCCATTGAGAGTGACATGAAATCCTTCTTATTTTTCAATCATAAATCATATATCATACATTGTTTTATAGCAAATATTTAATGGACAAAAAGTACATTGCCCAAAATACATGTACTGTATTAACTAGCCTATGATATGATTGACTATAGCGCGCATGTGTGCGCGCACGCGCGCACACACACACACACACACACCTATAATTCTGTTACTTCTTTTGCATAATTTATGCATCCAAATGTACAAGCCTTTTTCTGTTCCTTGGTGTTAATTGCTCTGTTGTTGAAATGTGTTATAGGTGGCACTGTGAGGCTCTGTAGCAAGCTGCATGAAGATACAAGTCCACAAGCATGACAAGGTGACGATCGCCGTGTTTTGGTAAATACTACATGATTTTACCGAGACATGGTGATAATGTGTCAAGTTGCAGCCACACAACAGCGTCATCGCCATCAACCAGCTGTTTAAAAACCCGGAAAAGATGCCTGCTATTTAGGTGGCATTGTGCCACTTCGATTGCTGCTACTCTCTGGGTACTTTGCCACTTTCTGAGAGTCACAACTCTCTTCAATCATCATAACTCTTCAGTCAAATTCCTACCAACTTTAGTTGAACTGAAGTAAACCTATTCTATTCAACATATTCATACTAGCTATGACTTTGAAGTCCCTCTGGGGTCACTTCCACAGTTACCCATGACTTGCAAAAGCAATCTGTGCTTTTAAAGGGTACTAGTTGGCGACACCGATCCTAATTCCATTGAATATTCTGCCAAGACTGATTGCCGCTGATGAGCTAACCTCGAAAGGTCATGTTAGTGTGGCTGGTGATCCCCTTACAGTGCCTCTGATTGCTGTGCAAGTAGAGCTGGCAGTTATTGATTCATTTGTTAATTGATAATTGGTACATTTTGATGACCGTATCGATCAATTAACCAGTTACTGGATAAGCACAAATGTAGCTTATCAAGCGACTCCATATCGAGCATAAAAATCTACACTTTGCTGACACACAGAAGTAAGAATACAAAAGGCATATTATATTCCCCAAAGATTTATTTGAGAATTTGCAATTCAGAGCCAGGCAATCCTTCCTCTTTCTTTGAGGAATAAAAAGAAATGAAAAGTGCACTGTCTTGTCTGTCACATCACATGCAAAAGCAGAGACGTTTCTGTGGCTACCGGCCCACATGCGCGTTCTTTGGACACGTGCACATGCAGACGGCACATTAAACCACCCAATGATAGACGGCAGAATTTCATTAATTATTAACTGGTAAAGGTAAATTGATTCCTTACCAGCGATTAATTGAAACGACTGACTATTTGGAACATATTGTACCTCAGTATTTAAAGATTCATTTATATAAATGTTTTAATATAGTTTAAATATACAATATTTAGCTATATATTTAAAGTTACATATGTCCATGTTTTCTGTATAAAAAATACCCAGTTGTTGTGCCCAGACGGTGGATTAGAGAAAATTTGGAGTGAGTAGGCATGGCCTAATCATGAGACCATTGTTGGCATTATGCTTTCTGCTTAAGCATCACAGCTTGGTGCATCAAACATTTATTTTTAACTCACACTAGGAAAAAAAAGCCGGTGTCTAGGGATAGAGTACAGGGGCTTTCACATAGGAAGGGGCCAAATGCCCCCACTGCCCCAACCTTTGGGGCAGAGTTTAGTCAGTATCCAATGCCAGTCCAAATAGTTTAGCAACTGTTGCTATCCAGGTCAAGCTTTCGTCTTCTAACGTGCCTATTGGACCACCACGTATTGGGAGGGACTTAGCGAAGGGCTAATTGTATTGTCGAAAAGTGCTATCTGTTTAGTATTATGATAACAAAGTAAGTGTTCCTCAGTGGAATACGGTTTACTGCTGCCTCGGCAACATTTCTGTTCATTCTTGTCCATTTATATATTTTCTGGTTACCACTTCCAGATCATGGAGGCAGACAGAAGAATGTTCAATCTAATGAAAGTGATCGTATAGTCGAGTCTCTCTCAGAGAGAGAAAGCACCCAGTCATGATCTACCCAGTCATGATCCATGGCGAGGATGACTCTTAAACCTGTCAAAGCTGTCATTGCTCCTTTCACAGGTGTCATTGCTTTGACATAATGAGGTGGCTGGGCACACAGCTTTTCTACACATACTGTATACAGCACAAGATGCTCTCGACCTCTGCCATTATCGACAATGGAAAAATACTGTAAGTCTATAGTGCCTTTGACTGTATGAAACCAAACGTTCTCTCTGTGGTGCTGAAAAGTAACAAAGGAGCTGTCCGTGGTTCTGAAACACTGCTCCGTGTTTCCATAGCCTCAGAAGTTCAAGGTAGATCACGCTACAGCTAATGCCTTATGTTAAACACACATTTTATGGCTTCCCTTTATATTTTGCTTCCTAAATGCTGGTTCTAAATCCTTCAAAACATCTTTCAACAGCAAAAAAAGTAATTTAATCATGAAGAAAACAAAGAAATTCCATGAAAATAAATGTTTAAACTGTGGACACTGTGATACAATGTGACACTTTTCTAGATCTTTTCTTATAATTTCTTGCGCTCTTCAGCTTTGGAACGTTTGGAACATTTGGATTATAACTGCCTTAACAACTCTCTCCCAGATCTGCTCTCTAGAGTCTGCAAAACCATTTAGGAGATCGGGTTATCTATGAACTAATGTGGTTTATTACACGGCTTGGTTGAATGCTTGATTCTGATTGGTCAATCACTGAATTCAGCAGTGTGCAATTACTTGATAATGACCAATTGGGCTCTATAACAGATAAAAGACTCGGAACACCTGCTCATATCAATTTGTGCTGCTTCATTTTGTATAGAATCCAACATGGCGGCCACGTAAACAACCACACCATGTCATTTGCAACTAAACGCTACTCTCAAGAATGTTTTGTGAAAAGGTTTGAAGTACTGTAAATAAATACGTGCTTGGTCGGGCATTCCGGGCATTGCGTTCTGAAAATAGTGCATTGTGATCACCACACCCACAAGGCCTGCCAAAATAAAAAAAATGTGTTGACTAAAATGTAATATTATTTAGTCAACTAAAACTAGACGAGGACGTGCAGGATCTTTCAAAAGACTATGACTAAAACTAGCGGTGAATCGAACTTTCTAAGTACATTTGTTCCCTCAACAGTGGTGACACTGTTCTTGGACAATTACAGACAAAGTACTACCACCCCACACTGAGGAAATCCTTCAGGAAGCATGTGTTGCTGGTCCTTGAACATGATGTTATAACAGCAATCATAAGCGTGAGTGTGTGCGTTCGTGTGTTTGTGCCTGTGTGTGTGTGTTTCTGTCTGAGCTCACTCTCTCTCATTCCCCCTCTCTCACTCCCCACTCACCTCTGGAGTTGTCATGTACAGTAAGGGGAGCACTGGGACCATCCCTGTTTGTTAAGGTGGAGCCACTTGCCAGGTCTGGGAAAGCTCTTCTGCCAACAACTCCCCAAATGAGGCCATCAGGGTTAGGGAGGCCTTCATCACAAGCTACTTCTCTGCGGAGAGACAAGCACGCACGCACGCACGCACGCACGCACGCACGCACGCACACGCACACGCACACGCACACGCACACGCACACGCACACGCACACACACACACACACACACACACACACACACAGCATCTCTTTTAATTGAGCATTTAATTGAGCATTTAATTCATATTCATATCTGTGATGGGCCCAGGGGTCTCTGCGGGGGCTCCTGTGTTGTGGCTTTCAGAGTTGCTGGTCCCTGGTTGGTTGGAGCTGCAGGCAATCAAGAAACTGGAGACCGTTAACGGCTGTCTTCACGGTGCATAAAACCTGCATCATTATGGTGGTTCTCTCTTCGCTCCTGGAATCACAGCGTGTGACTTTGGAGCTCTTTGTTTTATTGTGTACTTTGTTTGGTATTACTTTAGCAAACTAATTTTGCGTGTAGACTTTAAGGCCTTATTGTCCCACATTTGTACTCATTATTAGTTCAACAATACAAGCAACAGCAAGCATGAACGCACATCGGTGGCCGCAGTACAACATCAGCAGAAGGACAACCAGTAGCCTGCACCCAGGCATATGTAGTGAAGCCTGGGTCAGTCAACAGCTCGAGATAAGCATATGCTTTATGCACTTAATGAATGACTGAGGCCATTTACGTTGTTTTTTTATTTGTTCATTTCACTGGAAATGATCTCTCTCTCTCTCTCTCTCTCTCTCTCTCTCTCTCTCTCTCTCATATAAAAGTGTAGTGGTGATTAATGACATCCAGTACACTAGTGAAGGCGGCAGCCATTATCAGAATACTTTGGAGGCCATGCACTCTATATGACATCTGTCATCTAAGACGATGACGCCACCCCAGCTCAGCGTCAGAATGAATCTACATATTCATAATTAATACATATGGGTGCAGTGAATAAATTACCTCTTAACACAGGCCTACTCCTATTTTCAGGCTTTTGTGCACTTTTATTTTCTTCTCCTCTAACCCTTGCAGTGTCAACATGAAAACTTTTGCTGTAAACATGAAAACCTGCATGAACATCTCATGTTTACCTACATCGGTGTTGTGACAATAAAGTTGATTGATTGCTATTACCATTAGGCAGAAGGTGCAGGGGGCTGTGCCGTCTCTCTCTTCTGATCAGGTTACCATGGTAATTTGTCCCTATACCAGCATTGTACTTCTGAACAGACTATAACAAGTATGGCAGAGTATCTCAGTTGCATGAACTAAACTGCCCACTTATTCACCTTGGAAACCCAGACCCACTTATAGATGGCCAGCCTCATTATCTACAGAGCCACAGTGCAAACAAGTGTAATATGCCATTGCTCTGGGGTCTCTGATGTAATGCTGATGACATCATATTGATGATTTCACTGGAGAAACGTCAGATTGGTGGATTTGATATATTATGAATGTGCAATGTGAAAATGATTCAGGGATTTACTTCCTGAATAATAAAAATGTATACAAAAAAAGCTTACTGGCGCAGTTTGTGAGATTAGAGCATAAATGCACACACTCACTCAAACTCTTCGAGGTGGATCAGACACGCTGTAAATAGCAATTCGCAATACTGTATGTGAACAAGATTTGAGGATTTACTTCTGGGGGGAAACCCTACAGAATTCCAATAGAAAAAATATAGCTGCAAGCAGCGATAAGACGGGACCAAGCAAGCAGCTAAAGCGATGAGAACAATATGCCCAAATAAGCCATAGAAAGATGGAGGACTGAGCTTGAGAAATACATCATGTAATTGTGGGAGAAGGCAGGGTTCTTGAAGACTTACACATTCTAGCCTGGCACTCTACTGACTGAGCTATCCAGACTGAATAATTGATTGTTGATAACGCCATAGAAAGATGAACTTCAGACATAGAAGACCATATGACATTGTGCATGTTTCTTTCATATTCGGAGGTGCCAGTGCCCAGATTTGAACCCAGGACCTCTTAGAAAGAAAGAAACATGGAAGAAGTACATCATGTAATTGTGGGAGCAGGGCAGGGTTTTGAAGCCTTACACTTCTTATTGCCAATAGGAGGACTTGAACCCACAACCTTGCGTTTCGAAGTCTGGCGCTCTACTGACTGAGCTATCCAGGCACAGTGATTTTCTGAATTGTTGTTGAAACAACCCATAAGACGGCATCAAGCAGTAAGCAATATGAACAATATGCACAATTCAGCAATCCGAGGGTGGAGCTTAGTGATCAAAGTGATTGTTTTTATCAATTTTAGCAATTGTTTATCATTAATCAAGGAGGAAACAAGTTCCACATGCTTATTCCTCTCACACAATATGGCACAATGTACTTGCTCCAGTGTTCCCAGATAGAAACAAGCAGAGGAAGAATTTCCACAAACCAGCAATTTTCATTGGCTTACAAAAATACCTTTTTTGCTGAAAACAAATTTGCTTTTGCAAATTGATAAAAAAAAATCCAGGCAGAAAATCATGCATGAGCATTTTTCAAACTGCTTAAAATGGGGAACACTCTGGGGGTGGAGCTTACCGGTCAAAATGAATGTGTTCCACATGAGTCTAGGAACATGTAGAAACAATGATTTTTGGCCAACAAGGCCTGAATTATGCTTGTTCAAATGTTTCATTTTCAAAGAATTGCTATAGCGCCCCCATTTGAGCAATTGGAGTAAGACTTTATTTATTGCTATTTTGCATCCCCCTCGACCAAACTCTAAAATCTCATAAACAGATTACGCTGCATGTGTTATGGGCAATAGAAGAATTTTCACAAATGAGCAATTTTCATTGTCTCGTAAAAACATAATTTTCTTCACTAAAAACAGAATTCACACCCATTTCAAGTTGTTTGGCATAAGCAGACGCATAAGTGAATATAAGTTACATTTCTGAGAGTATAGCAGTTCATGAGTTATGAGTGTTCAAAGTTTGCAATTTCAGTTGAGTGCTGTAGCGCCACCATTTGACCAGTGGTCACGGGCTTCGCAGCATCACCGTTTGGCATCACCCTCTCCAGATTACCAATTTTTGAGAAAACCAACTGCATGGTTCAGCCAGAATAGCTATTTTTGGCAGAAGAAGGAGGAGAAGGAAAAAAACACAAAAACAAGACGGGACCAAGTCCACTTTGTGGACTGCTTGGTCCCTTAAAAATCCAATAGGATATTTTAGTTAGGGCATGCACAAGAAATTTGGCGTTATTCTGCCCAATATTTATTCGGTCTAGCCAGAGACCTCCTTGTAGACGGCTCTGGACAGCCTGCAAAAAGAAATCACTGATAAATAATGGAACATGTGGTTCATTCCGTGAAACACAAAGACCTTATCCTATCTTTGCCAATCTTTGCAGGGAAGGAACTGGACTGTTAAAGAGGAGGTGCAGGTCTATTCAGTGCTTCTGAATCCTAGAATCTGTTAGAATCTGAAAGAAGTGTCGCACTCTCACTCCAACCAGACCGGTACTATTTGGGTCCCTCCTGTCACTGCATGTAATGGAAACCATATTCTATGAAAGTCTATTCGATGCAGGCAACAGCTTATAAAGTTAATGTTTCTTAAATTGGAAAAGATTGAAATCACGCACACGCCCTTTTCACTTGGAGAATTTAGCTTTAACCACATCAGTCAGCTGTTCAGGCTTAAATAGAATTCTCTACTAATTGAAGACTTTGGGCTTCATTTTCATCACCGCTAAACCCCTTATCCATTAACTTCTTTGCCTTTTTAAACTATTAAAAAAGAACATATTTCAATAGCTTAAATGGCCAGTCTACAAGCTCACAATGTGTCAATAGATTGGCACGTTGAAGTATTCCAAAAGGTTTTTCAAAATAGTAAAAAAATGATAAGGGGTTTAGGATAAGGGGTTTAGATGGTAAGGAAAATGGAGCCTAATGTGTTTTATCCTATACTCTGAAAGGTCAATTATCTGATGCACCGATCCCCCAGTTAATTTATCTGATGCACTTTTTTTCTTCTGGTGTTCAAGTTAAAATATTGAAATCAGGCAAAAGGACAGACAACATCGGCCTGAATCCAACGTGAATGGCAGTAAATTAACCTTTGATACATACAATAACAATAAGCCCTTATTGTACACAAAAATAAATTGTGGAAATCGACAGCATCAGCAAACTCTCTCACAATTGCAACACTGCTCACTGCGGTCCTGTCTTCCTGCTCGTCTCTCAGGGGAACAAATAGTTTGAGGAAAGACAAGAGCACAGTACCTCCACCTGGCTGGCCCTATAGCTGTTGTTTTCCTCTGTGTCCTTTCTCCTCTCCTTGAGATAGGACTCCCATGAGGCTCTTACATTTCCCCTGACAAGAAACACAAACTTGTACTTTCAAGTAAGCCATACAGCTTTAGTAATGGTAATGGTTGTGTTAACTGTTTTAGACAAGTATAACTGATTGTGAGAAACTTAAAAAAGAGAAACTTTCCAACTGAACTCCACTATTTTTCCCCCCAAGTCAACACATTTTATCTTCTGATAGAGAGAATGCTGTCATACAAACTGTGTCAGCTTATCCTCCAAATCTTCTGATTCAACAGGATGCCAGATTGGCATTTTTTCTAGTTGAACAAAATATGCAAATGACACAAACTTCACAGACATGCATGGTGTGAAGACACATAAGATGAGGAGTGCTGGAGGTGGGCTGTCGAAGGCATTAAATGTTTGGGCTAGGATCAAAATCTACACTATAGAATATAGGACAGGCTAGTTGACAAGAAAAAAAACTGGCATGGAGCCAATGCACTTTTACCATGATACATCTTAACATTTTCTTTGTCCTTATCCCATTGTTAATATTACTGCACAAAGCACCTCTGTGCTTCTATGTGCCGTTTGCTTTCACGCTTGTTGCAAATGTGTCTCTGATTATCTCCCTGGTGAACCTGCTCACCATCCTTGTGGAATCACACAATCTGCCAGCACTTTAACGGGAGTCATCATTACTAATTCAGCATGTCATAAACCCTTTATGATGAAATAGAGTTATTGGTAGATTCTACAAATTAGCATGCAGTGATTGTAGCTCTTATACCCATGGCCACTGGAAGGTGTTTTCAGCATCAGAATGACTCAGGGAGGGCAAATCCATCCACGACTATCCACAGCGAATTCACAGCGACCAGGTCCCAAATCCACTATCTCCACTAGCGACCAGGTTGCAAATCCACTAGGGACCAGGTCGCGTTCACGTGGTTACTAGTCGCAACCCGGTCTTCTGGTCAGGCTTAAAATATTAATTCTCAGCGAGGGAATGGCATGTGGAGCGTTGTCCTAGATGTTTTTTTTTTTTTTTAGATTTGTTTTTGGCCTTTGTATCTTAATTGATAGTTATATAGTGGACACAAACAGATAAGAGCCATCGTGAACGGGACTCAAACACGCAACACGGTGTCAAGCACCTGGACCCTGTCTCGGAGGTGTTAGAGAGCAAATTAGCAATCTTCACTTGGGCACAAAAGGGGACATGACCAAAAAATGCGGATGAGCTCTCTTCAAATATGGGCATTGAAAACGTCACCTCCGCCATCCTGGCACCTGCTGACAGATGGGTAGGTGGGTAGTTGAGTGAAAACAGTTGGTGACAACCAGTCTTCATGTAGCAGGCGTTTCAACTCTACAGAAACAGCATCTCTGACAGAGAATGGCAACGTGTTGCACAGGTTTCACACATCGTGGCTCACTTTGACTCCATGCACATTTTTTCACACAGCCTATGGCAAGGAAGCAGGCAGAGGCGGAATTGCTTTCTCCATGACTGTAATCTCACCCTCTCTCTCTCTCTCTCTCTCTCTCTCTCTCTCTCACACACACACACACACACACACACACACACACACACACACACACACACACACACACACACACACACACACACACACACACACACACACACACACACACACACACACACACACACACACACAGAATATTAAAACTCTGAGACTGAGTGCCAGCACTTTTTCATTTTTTTTTTAGGTAGCTAGTGCCAGCGATTTTCATCTAAAAGTCATATTTCATATTTCGGTCCAGGTTTCCCGTCGGACAAGTTAGTTGGTGCACACACTTCCAGTTCCGGTTGGTCCGTTTCTTATTTGGGTCCCTCTGCTAGCAGGAGCCGATCGCTGCTCGCCGCTGCTAGCTTTGGGATCATATCAAACGAACGAGCGACGTAACTTAAACTCAACTTAAACGGCACCGGTCGTAACTATTATTTGATAATGGTAAGCGAGACGTAGATCTACTGCAAAGGCACACAGGGTGTTAATGACACAGCATGTGGAGTTGCCAGAAACACGTGAGAACAATGACAGCAGGCTTTTATACATGGTGTAAATGAGTGTCAAAATCATACGGGTAGCCACATAGTCCCACATGTTACCATGGTGAAATTGGTTCTCCGCATCTCTTGGCGCGGCGCACCGTGCATTGTGCACCGCACTCGGTAATCATTCGTTGATTTGACCCCCAGTCCAACCCACTGATGCCGACTGCCAATCAGGGAGGTATTGGGGCCCCGTTTCTACAGTCTTGGTATGACACTGCTGGGGTCTGAACCGTCGACCTCACAGTTTGAGGGAGGATAATCTAACAACAAGGCCAGTGGAGTGAGAACTACAGTTCACATCTGTCACACATTTCACTGAAGAGGAGCACTGGAAGGACTGGATTGCTGGGCAGCGTTCCCTTTCCGGGAGTATATGAACGGGTCTGGAGCCGATGGTAAGATACGTCACGATGTAGTTTGTTCCATCTGTTTGCTCCCAGATGTTTCTCTTTCTGCGCTGCTGGGGTTTCAGAAGCCAGGGGTCTGTTGTTTGCACAGACAAACTAACTTGCCTATTCATAGGTAACTTATTTCCATAGTCTTCATGGTGTGTTGCAGGATGACTACAGATGTGGAATTCTCCAGGGTAAATAGAGTTGAGAAGTAGAACCAATGCTTGTCGAGACTCGTGAGCCTAATAGGGCAGGAGTATCAGGAGGCAGACATGTACATCCAGCAGCCATGATGTACGAGTACAACTCTTAGACATTGTACAATAATGTCACAGAGATTAACCCAAATCCAACCCTTAAAGGCTTCTTCGTTCCTTGGTATGAAATGGCCAGGGTCAATCCCCTGGCCAGGTCATACCAAAGATTACAACACCTTCGGTGTGGGGTTTATATCTGGGTGGGTGAAGACGGGTGTGCTGAACACCATTCTCCTCCTGTCACTGTAAGACACCAAAAATAATATTTGTGGTATTCATAGATTGGACGAAAATTCCAATCGCATCATATTCGGATGAAGCATGGGGATCTATTTAAGTTTCTGCCAATGGGTGGCTCAAACTGTTGAATGCCAGGGATATCAGGTGTCCTATGTTACAATGCACTCCCCCGTGGGTGCTAGAGCCCCGAAGCACCCACATCATCACCTTTGCCAATGCAAAGTAGTAGCACAGACTATAAAAAAGGGACAAATATATGCTTGTATGACACCCCCTTGTGTCATCTTGTCTGCTGTAGTACAGAGAAAAAAAATCACACTGGTGTATTGAAATGAAGACTGGGGCATTGTGATTCATTGGGTAGAATGGATGGAAGAATGGGTGGAGTGAGCTTTGAATGATTTCTTATAGTTTGCTGCTATAGGTTGCTTTAATTAATAACACAATTAGTGCCAGAATTCTTAGATAATCTGTGGGCATTCCTGTTACAATGTGTATAGTTAGTTGTTAGTAGGAATGAAAACAATTGTGCACCACCACAAGAGCAGGGCTGAAGTGTAGTAGTATCAGCCAGCATCCGGTCTCTACACTCTTTTTTGAGTGGAGCCTCTGCTCTATTATTAAATTAACAGCTGCTACTGTACTTGCCGTTTCCTGCGCCGAACTTGTGGAACACAAAGATAATCGATTCCAGTAATACATCTTTTGATCCGAACATATTGTTTGCCGATTGTCGTTTTCAGGGCTTAATTTGTGCCGGAGCAAGGCGGAGCGCCGCTCCCCCACCTGCAGGTGGCGCTCCCCCACCTGCAGAGACCTATCCGGGAGAAATGAGAGGCAATCCAGCCAATACATCCCCGTTCATTTCAGTCGTTGCTATAGGATACCACTCTATTGGCTGAGGCCGCCGAGCCTTCCCAGCTATGGGATGTTTATCGAGAGTCGGGGAGGGATTTGGTCGCTCGCAGCAGGCTCACACAGTTCACTTCACAGTTCTCGCACGTTGCCTGCTGGGCTGCTATGGCTGGGCTGCTGCTGCTGCTGCCACCGGCTGACCGTCTCCCCCTCCCTCGCGAGGCACGGTGGAATATGATCGCTATAATAATGATTAAAAGGTACCCAGGAAGCAGCCGGACCCCTACATTTTGTGGTCTCGATTCTCTGGAAACACATGCGCGACGCATTTGAGCTTGTGGATCGGCTCTTTACAAAGTGTGTGTGCCATAGTGCGTCTCTCTCTGTCTCTCTCTCTCTCTCTCAGACACACACGCTGCGTGTGTGTCTGAGAGAGAGAGAGACGCATGCGTGCACGCACGCACACACACAATAATCTTCCGCCAAAAATCGACTTTTCTGCGCATGTTTTTCGGTGCGCGGGTGCGCGCATGTGCGTGAGGTGCGCTCCGGCACCTCCCGAGTTACAAATTAAGCACTGGTCGTTTTGTTTCCTTTCACAAAATGGGCATTTTGAAAAAATAAAATAAAATGCCCCCGCACCCATTCTAGCAAACTCTTATGTATATGTTTCACTTTTTCGTAAAGTGAAACAAGATATAATTTTGTAATTTATAAGAATTATATACAGTATGACATACAAAAGAGATGCATAGTAATTTCTGGTAAAGTGGCTTGAATGAAAGGTGCCACTTTCAAGAGTTCACATAATATATGAATTCTTAAAAGTGGCACCGTTCATACAAGCCACATTTCAGCCATGCCTCATATGGAAAATCCTATGTAAATGTCATATAATGACATTTATATAAAATGTTCCATATAACAGGCAATCTGAAATGACCAGTTACAGTTTGGAGTAGGCTGGATGGAGTAGACTGGACGGCACTGATTAAAACTGGAATGGAATCCAGGCTTTCCACAGTGGTATAGCCACTAGCTAGACGCTAAAGAATCTCTGTTCCTGCGACACTGACTTACTTGTGTCAACTTGTGGCAGAAAAAAAAAATATCAGCCCATTTTAATTTGTGGCAGTCTACAGGCACAGCAGAATAGCCGCAAGTGTGAACGCTGTAGCACAGCAATGAGGGGGGAAAAAAAACAGAATTTCTGTAGAGCTATATGTCTGTAGTACGTGACTGCGTTCCCAAATTGCAAACAATGCAAACAATACAGGCAGCACATTATGCTTTGAGTCCCAGTGGTGTTAAGGGCTTTGAAGATGGGATGTCAGGGATATTTGTGGATTCAGGGCACATTTAACCCATGCATTTACCAGGATGGCTTTGAGGCTCTGTAATTCCTTCTATGTCCTTGTATGTGTCTGTGTACAGTGTATGTGCGCGCGCACATGTGTGTGTGTGTGTGTGTGTGTGTGTGTGTGTGTGTGTGTGCGTGTGTGCGTGTGTGTGCGTGTGTGTGTGTGTGTGTGTGTGTGTGTGTGCATGCACGCACATGTTTTGTGTGAGGTGAATATTGTCTTTGTCTGGGGTTTGTTGATTCTCTCTCCAAGGGCTTATATCATCTCCATGTCAAAGACGGACTTGTAATTACAGTCTCCTTACACACGTGTGTGTGTGCGTGTGTAGCCTACCTACAGACATTTAAAAATACACTTTTTTTAGTGTCCTGTACAATAACCTTCTTTGTTATTGCACAGAACATTAACCTGGAATCAGCCACAATCTAAACCAATGTGTTGTACCAATGTGTTTTTACTGTTACATTGTGTTCTAGATCACATGGAAACATAGCTACTTCTCTTGTATTTAACATTGAAGTTGATATTGAAGTGAATGTATGTAGACTATGAAAATGGCCTACAAGTGATACTATCACTTACCGACTGCTTTCTGTCCAAAATATTTTTTTTCACCATTTTCTTTCTTAGTTCATCTCCTTCATCTTTTATGCTGCCATGTTGTAGGGGTGGGAGACTTGAGTCTGCTTGGTGGTGCTGGAGTTATAGTGATACTATGCAGGATGTGCAAGTGGTGCCGTTTTGCATTCCTGGCAAGAACGAGGGTGGCAGCCACTTGTCGGAGGATGGCCGGCACTATTCCCACAAGAACAGGCAGGAGGCATACAGAGGTGGGCTACAGGCATCTGGCTATAATCCGGCGGGTGCTGTTAATTGCCACATCGACCTTTTCCACAGGGGCTTCTATGCTGCAGAGAACACCAGTGATTAAGTGGATATCCGCAGTGTTTCAGCAGAGGCTCCCCAGGTTGTTCCCGCGAGGCGGCAGATCAGTTTTTCGAGGCGTTGTCTGAAGGACAGTAGGGTATTTAAGTTTAGTGTCTAGGCCTTGGACAGGACGAGAGCAGTAGGCGTGGTCCGTCGTCATTGCAACAGAAGCCCAACATAGTTAAGAAAGCAGGCGACGCCGGCTGGATCCACCTCTTCCACTGGCGTCTCTGGTTTCCATTGTGACGCCCCTCTACAGCGTAGCTCTCGTCCACGTTCTAACACGACGCCAAAAGCCGCGTTCTGCCGTCGTAGGAGAGGGTAGGACGGCCGCGAGGCTTATGTATCGAGCACAGAACAATTCATTACTGGCGTCGTAGGTTGGACGTTCTACCAATCTTAAATAGGCTAGTATCCGATCCAGACGCATGCCAAGGTAATTCGCGGCTTGTTGGACCTCCAGGTGTTTGTCACTCACCTGGTTGTTTCCCTGGTATGCTGTTGCAACAGTATTTCCGATGCTGAGCTGAAACTGAAGAAGTTATGCTAGCATGGTGCCCATGTCTTCATTCATGCCCTCTTCCATCGCCTTCTATTCCATCACCGAATTTCCCTACGGGGACAGATAAAGGTTTCATTCATTCATTCATTCTATGTTGGTCGGCTCAGAATGATGGAAAGGTCATCTGCGTAGCAATATTTTCTGGAGGGTGTCTCAGGTAAGTCGTGTATGTAGATGTTGAACATCATCGGCCAGATGGCCGACCCCCGGGGTACGAAGGGGCGTATTAAGCGTATCTATGTACAAATGAAGTTGCGGTTGGAAAGCGTCTCCATGATGAACTGAGTCAGGTCCAGGTACACCACCCCAGCTGGTGGATGACAAACTCCAGGTGAATGTTGTCACAGCCCAGAGATTCGCCCAGCTTGAGCTTGCTCATGGCCTCACCGAGTTCCTCTGCTGTAGAATCTCCCGGGAGTTCGGAATCGACAGATACAAGACACCTCATGTGATGTCAGTCAGGCAAGGCTTTGTCTGCATCCAGAAAGCGGGCATTCTTCAGGAGCTGACTACCGGTTCCACCAGTGATGGAACTTTAATGATGATGGTGGTGTGAGCGGGGGACCTGTCGAGGACACGCATCTCTGGATTTTGGGTCATTACTGCGGCAGGCAGCGAAGGCCAGGTCCAGGTTGGTGGTGGTGTTCCATGCGGGCAGACAAGAAGGTTGAGGGCTCCTTCGGGTCATACAGCAGCAGAGTTTGTCCCAAATGTCTTGCCGTATTGTTTACACAAGGTCTATGAGGCCAACTCAAGGCTGAAATCTCATCTTTCACAACTGACCACAGTGGATTATGTTCTCTTCGCCTCCGATATGTTCCCTTCCCTCTGTGTCCTGTGTGCACATTCTGTCAGCCTGTGTTAACTAATTAATAGTATGCACATCTAGAGAAGTGAATGATAGTCAATGTAGTTTAAAATGTTAATAAATGTTTTAATTTGCAAAATAACTCTGATTTTGAATGAACTTTCCTCTTACTGTACTCCAGAAAAAATATTGTATAATGTAAGAAGAAAACCATCTACTTTTAATAAGATATGGGGTAGTTTCTTTGAAATGTTGCCTTCAATATCTCCTGTGGGTTGATCTGTTGACCGAGACCTGTACTACATGTAAATTGGTGCTACTTATAATGTGGTATATTGAAAGCTACCTAGTCTACCTTTCTGGGGTTGGGGTGGGGGGTGGGTAGGGGGGGTTATTTTTCTTTCTCTTTCGTTCTGTTTTTTGTTCTTTCTTTTTCTTTTAAAATCAAAAAAAGAAAATTTGTTCATATTGTTGTAATATTGGCTTTGTCAATAAATAAATCTTTAAAAAAAAAAAAAAAAAAAAAAAATGTTTTAATTTGCAAAATAACTCTGATTTTGTTTTAGATGATAAAACATCTTTCAATGGACCAACATATTATCATTGTGTATTCTAGGACATTTGTCATGTAATATCGGTGAAAAAGTGGCCACAAGGGTAATCAAAGAAGTAAACTAAATAACTAGATTTTGTCAACATACTAGGAAATTAGGGGAGCCCCAATTCAGTGCAACTTATTTGACTAAGCTTTCAAGTTGCAACTCTTTATTTGCAAAAATAAACCATAAACCATAATATACCAAAAATATTTTTTTGAGGTATGTGGGACAATTTGATATATATATATTTTTTTTTTAACATTTTCATCATTTTTTTTACCAATATGAAAATTAGAAGTTTATTTCCAGAGGGTGTATGATATTCCCCTCTACCGACTAGACTAATTGGACTACAACCCTAAACTCATTCATACATACTGTTATGGGGAAAAATGAACTGAACTGTGTGTAACATTTTGGCTCAGCACCAAGATGGAGGTTCCTGCATAAAACGGATCACCATGTGCAGAAACACATGACCACAAGCTGACTCATTTTATGGTTAGCTAACAATAGCTTGCCATTAAACGTTCTGAGAATTAGCAATTATCTCCATCTCCTTCATATCTTGTCACATGTATCTTTTCACATGTCGTTCTCTCTCCTTTTATAGCTTGTAGAACCCTCCCACCCTCCCACCCCACACTCAACTAGTGCATAATGTCCACAAAATGTATGCTCAGCTACACTGATGTGCGAGTTATTAGTGGCGTCATGAGAGCTGGACCCCACTGTGACCCTGTCTGCCATACACCCTGGGAGGATTGAAGGGAGATGGAGAGAACACAATGGATACAGACATAGGCATTTTGGCGGCTGAGCATCTGGGAGAAATGCAGAGCACCGACCTCATGCACCAGGCCCAGATTTACATTACATTAATTTGACAGCCTATACCCACTGGAGTTAAGGTAGCTTGCCCATATTGTCTTTTAACAATCCACAGGTGCTACTTAGCAGTTCACACAAAGGGTGTGTGTGTGTGTGTGTGTGTGTGTGTGTGTGTGTGTGTGTGTGTGTGTGTGTGTGTGTGTGTGTGTGTGTGTGTGTGTGTGTGACTCCCAGTAGCACCGAGATCGAAAAGTGGTATATGGTATGCCGCTAGTGCCTCAGCGGCATATGCCGGTGGCCCAGCGGCATATGCCGGTGGCTCAGCGGCATATGCCGGTGGCTCAGCGCCATATGCCGGTTCTAGAGTGGTATGCCGCTTGTGAAGTTGTGTTCCACCGGTACATACCATTTCCCAACGGCAAATGCCGCTCGTTTTAGGGTTAGGGTTAGGGTTAGGTTAGGGTTAGGTTAGGGTTAGGTTAGGGTTAGGTTAGGGTTAGGCATATGCCGCTAGGCCACCGGCATATGCCACCGGCATATGCCGCTGAGCCACCGGCATATGCCGCTGGCATATGCCGGTGGCCCAGCGGCATATGCCACCGGCATATGCCGCTGGGCCACCGGCATATGCCGCTGGCATATGCCGGTGGCTCAGCGGCATATGCCACCGGCATATGCCGCTGGGCCACCGGCATATGCCACCGGTATATGCCGCTGGGCCACCGGCATATGCCACCGGCATATGCCGCTGGGCCAGCGGCATATGCCACCGGCATATGCCGGTGGCCCAGCGGCATATGCCGGTGGCTCAGCGGCATATGCCGGTGGCCCAGCGGCATATGCCGGTGGCTCAGCGGCATATGCCACCGGCATATGCCGCTGGGCCACCGGCATATGCCACCGGCATATGCCGCTGAGCCACCGGCATATGCCGCTGGCCCACCGGCATATGCCGCTGAGGCACTAGCGGCATACCATATACCACTTTTCGATCTCGGTGTCACTCTGTGTCGGTGTGTCGGTGTGTGTGTGTCGGTGTGTGTGTGTCGGTGTGTGTGTGTGTGTGTGTGTGTGTGTGTGTGCACGCGCGCGCGCGTGTCATCTTGCGTCCGTCCGCCCCCGTCCGTGTGTGTGAGAGAGAGAGAAAGATAAGATAACGAGACACACTTAGAGTAAGCCACACAGAGAGAGAGACACAATAAAAACAGACACACACAAAACATATACTGTATATACGCCCAAGCTTTCTCATTCTGCTAGTGCCTCTAGTACTTTTCAAAGTTGTTCTTACAAGAGAACATCAATAGAACATCAATAAACGTGTTCTTTCATAATTCCGTGGCAATGGCATGAATTCACAACTTTGTTGACAGTGCTGAAATGTTAACACAGGATGCTGCAACAAGTCACAAGTGAGTCAAGTGTGGCATACGATGCCCTAGGGCATCTTTTGTACTGCATTCTTCCTTGCATTTTAATGTCATGCTTTTTGTCTTATTTTAATTTGATTGATTTTATTGTGTTCATTGTACAGCACGTAAGCTTGTTTTGAAAGGGCTTTATAAATAAAATGTACTTACTACTGCAGGCTACTAATTAGCAAAATGTTAGGTACTCAATTAAACAAATGTCGTGTTTGACTTGGGTTTAGCACCCACGAGTACACACATAAATCAGCACCTATGAATACAGAGGCAGGCTGGGTACACAAACAAAAAGGTATAATTAAAGACCGGGCCCTCACACCTCTGTCAGAAACGGTAGCAGAGAAGGACAAGGATTTTTTTTAAAGTCCAGTGAGAGTGACGCATAACTCTGCACGACAAACTCTTCAAAAGTCATGACCAAAGGTAGAAAGATCGACTGATCAGCATAGAGGGTGGGGGTAAGTAACTCCAATGAAGGACAAGACATCTCAATCGAATCAAGAAACTTGATTCCCCTTGCAAAAGTTAAAAAGTTAAAATATCAACCGATCAGACGAGAAGTAAAATGGTTCAATCCTTACAGGGAACTTGGACTTGTGTACCATCACTATGGTTTGATCTAAATTTAAGCTAACATTTAGGTTTTTTAATATTATTAAATTGGTAAAAAGGTTAATTGCCATTTGTCTGTTAGAAAAGTAATGCATTATGTATTTGAAGGCACTAGTAAAAGGTACTGGTCCTGTTCAGAATTTATTGTCTCTACACCTGTTTTTTTTTCCACTTAACAATAGATAATGCTAGTGGGCTCGATAACAACCCGGCTTGATAAGCTTGCTTGATAAGGTGATCGTTATCAATAAAAACTAACGAGCTCCACAGTGGCGGATGTAACATTTCCCAATGGGGGGGGGGGGGGGGGTTAGGAGAAAATGGTATGGTGGCGGAAGCCGCACCCACACCATTTTTGGTTGCAGGATTTTTATTAGACAAGTAAAGCATCAATAATAATATCAGTTGTTGTTGAAGTTGTAACAGACACGCAGCATGCATACAGCTAAAGGTCTGACTCAGAGTTTACTGTTTTTAATGATTAAATGCTGTTGGTTTTGTGGTGCTACAGCTGTAGTTAGTGATGGAAATAAAATAGGAATAATACTAAAAACAGTGGTGGTTGGAGAGGAAGCAACCAAGGAGCAGCAGCATTATTTCAATAGTTTCCATGTTTATTGTAGTCTTGAAGTATCACAGCACAGACCATCAGCCTGATGGCTTCCGGCAACACACACACACACACACTCGCAGTACATACAGTACTAGCCTCGACACCCAGGCTTTCGTTTTCGTTCGCGTTGCGCGAAAACGGACTAACTTGTTACATACAGTGGCCTTGAGGGGGGAGTCGACCTTCCGGGGTGGGCGTCACTCTAAATGATGTGACGTAGAACAGCAGTGGACGGGCGCGGGAGGGGCCGGGGATGACGACACGTTAGTGAGATCAAATCAGATCAGCTCGATCTGCCATGTGGATCCCACGGCACCCCGCCCTCCCAAGGCCAAAATCATTTCGGGTTAGGCCAGGCTACATACAGTATTGACTTATAAAGACTATAGTTCGGGTTTCACCCCAACCCCCTAAAGTTAGAAGTTGTCACATTCCAAATTAGGCATTGTCATGACACTGTCCCCAACCATTTGTAGCCAGGTGGCCCTAGTTTTATTTCTGTAGAGTGACAGCTGAGGACTCTTCTTACTGTCCTGAGCTAAGGTGTCAGCATTTTAGTGAGAGACAGCAAATTATAAATATACCCAATTTACTATTGTAATGTTACAATGTGCAATATTGTCATGTGCAATGTGGTTCATGAATACACAATATTAGTTAGTAGCAGTAGTAGTGTAGTGTTGATGTTTTACCATCCCCAGTGTAGACCTATATTGAGCTATCTGCGATTTTCTGTGTGGGTTGTTTAGACTACAGAATGTATTAAGGCAACATTTAAGCAAATTAGAATGTAAAGATACAGCACATAAAATCAGTCAATACTACAATGACACTTTTCCATTTACTTGCAAACACTGGGGGCAGTCTTTGCCATTTGGAAGCACATTTCAGAAGCCAAACGGAAGCTATACTTAGTGTATGGATCTACTTCTATGCACCTTGAAGCACTATGGACAGCGACGCTGCTGCAAAACACACCCCAGCCAAGTTTTAAACCCTAATGAATTACTAGGCAATAGTTTTCTCTTGCTGTAAGCATTGGCTTTTTAATAAGACAGGCAATAACAATAAATCAGCCGCTCCTCCCTCTGACTATCCCTCTTTCCCCACCGCTCTCTCTAGGGAAAGCACTTGAATGGTCTCACTGTTGGTAGTGCAGGCAGCAGAAAGCTGACACATCGGAACCTTTGATTGACCAACAATTAAAATGTAATTGACACCACAAATTAACAGAATTTGTTTAATAGAAGTGACTGACTTCCGTTTAGGCCAGATGTAAACAGATGTCAGTGTGTGGTGTCTTATAAGAAATGCATTGACAGATCCTTCTCGATCTTCTATTTGACTAACAAGATAATGCTAATCTGAGTGACCACGGACAGGGTGCAAAACAACGCAATCAACACGCCTGCAGTGATGTGTTTTTAACATTGTTGTTTTACAATGGTTCCTGTAAAATGTGCCGTGCCATATAGAACTGCTGAAAAAATGCTAAAATTCCCCTAGCATACAATTATGTAATATGTGTAAATGCAGAAAAACATCCTGCTTTCGTCCTTTGTATTTGGTCAGGACCCGATCAATCAAGCCAACCGCTTGTCTCCAAGGTGACAGGCACATTACATACTTTGTCTCTCATCATGTAGTCAGCTCATATCAACAAAGCATCTGATGCCGTCTGTCACCTTCTTCCTTCAGCTTCTTCATCTTATTCACCCTGCACATTTTTCGCTACGGTCAACTCGCTGCTCTCCTTTTTTCATCACACCTAGCTCTCCCCTCTGACCCACCTTTCTTCATTGGGTCACTGATCCTTCCTGCTCTCCCCTGTGCTCCCACGTTTCCACACGCGCACTCTACTGCTCCCTGCCTCTTATCCATTGCCATCTTCCGCTTTGGTTCATTAACATCAAAACCCGTTCCGTCTCGGTTTCTCTGTCTGTCTGTCTGTCTGTCTGTCTGTCTGTCTGTCTGTCTGTCTGTCTGTCTGTCTGTTTCTCCCTCTCCCTACAGATCAGTGGGTGGGGGCTGGGCTGTCTGGCAGGTTATAACAAAACCTTTGCCAGCCAGGTGGCACTCATAGATAAAGGGGCCCAGTGTGTGCGCTTGTGGGTGCGCGCCTCCAGCGTGCAGATTGTGAGTGGTATTGTGCAGTAGAAGCCAGCCTTGCTTCCTCTCCTGGAGGCATCCGACACCTTCCAATCTTTCTGTTTATCAAACTAAGATGCAAGACAGCTGAGGGAACTTGATAAATTCATCGTTTCTCTGCTGCCTTGCTGCTCGACCTACAGCCCCCCCTCCCCCGTCTTCATTCCCAGTCTAGTGGAGGAACACACAAAAAAACAAATCACACTCATGCTAGCACACAAGAACACAACCCAGGTTTACACACAAAATGCCATGCCCCCTCATTTTACATAGTGACACCTCAGATCCTTGCTGTCTGATACCTGGAGGCAGTGCTGCAGGCAGGGCTAAAGATGTCCTCTTTTTCCACATTCTAGTTTATTTTGGCCCAAGCTGAGTTGGGGTTAGGAATGCTGAGGTTTGTCCCTTTCAATCTAAATTCTATGTTTTAAGCTGATTTTTACGTAAATGTGAATGGTAAATGTGGCCCATGGCCTAATGGGAGTGTGTGAGCAAAGTTCTACGCCAGTCAGTCAGCTGCATAGACAAACATACGGACACACAGACAGACCGACAGACAGACAGAAAGACAGACAGACGGCCACCCCTGCAAATCTCACACTCATTATATTCACCAATATCATATACATCAAGATTCAACCCAGATGTGAATAACTCTCTGGACACGCCGCTGATATGCCAGGCAATCCATTTTCCACGAAGCTCTGCTTATGGGTTTGCCAGGTGTTCAGTTGTGCGTTTTCAATTTTCCACGGCTCAATGGATCAAAAAGCCTAACAAGCCTGTACATGTCTACGGTTGGATGTGTGTCCCTCCCAGCTACTTAGAGAACTTGGTGAGAGCTACTGTACGTGGAAGGCAGAATCAAGATGGTCATGCATCGGGGCGTCTAATCTCGGTTCTGAGTTGTGGAGTTTTACAAACAACGACTGACATTTACTGTATGAGTAATAGATCTCTTTATCAATATCTAAGCTGTAATAATTGGCACACCAACCAGATCAGTCAATGTCCTCCAACTTAATGAATCACCATCATTTTCAGATGATATAACGTGGTCAATCAACAGTATCCCGTTTAACCATTGTACCAAGTTTTTAATTAGTTTTTAAGTTTGAGATTGAAAGCTCTGTCAACTGGCTAAAGTTGGTGATGGGAATTCTTAGCCTGCTGTTTTAAAAGCCTAAAGGTATGCAAACTTGACTAAAGAACATTATGTTTTAGACAGTTAATTTAAGGCTCTGCTCTCCAATGTCCAGGCGGCAGTGCCACGCAGTTCTCCCTCGAATGCTAGGGCTGAACAATTTACCATTCAAATAGATATCATTATCTCCACATGAACATGCAGGATATCAATATCGCAAAAGGCAACGTGGACAATATAAATCCCCCCTGCAGCACTCACCCACTGCTAAAACCAGCAGCTTCCCTTTATGCAAGTGTGCAGGAAAATAAACCAGGCAACGTTTCTTTGACCGTTGCATTACTGTCAACACTTGTAAGACAGTTTAACTCAGCATGAGACGTGTGTGTGTGTGTGTGTGTGTGTGTGTGTGTGTGTGTGTGTGTGTGTGTGTGTGTGTGTGTGTGTGTGTGTGTGCGCGCGCGTATGTGCATGTGTGCAGGTGAAAACAAGCATACATACATTGCTCATAGAGCAAGACCTGCAGTCTCCTTTTATTGAAAATGTACTCGGCCCACTCTGAAATGTTCTTAAAGTACGGTAAGGAAGCTGCTTAAAAGATTTCTGTAATCAGAGCTTGACTGCTCATGTATATTGTAAATTATAAGATCTGATTTTGTTTTTGCAGTGACCTTGACTAAGTATGTTTGTCAATCCAGCGCTAATAGAGATGCGCAGTGACGTCACCGCCCCGGTTCCGGAAGTCTTTTCCCCATTCATTTTTTCATAGACTTTTCGAAAATAATTTATATCAAGACGATTACGCCGCGGCCAAAGCCAACTCAGGTCGTGACAAATCATGACAACAAACACAATATCGTCATATAATATATAATTGGGAAGAAGTAGAAAACGGCATGATACAAGACTTTTTGTTTCGTTTTTCATCTTAGAAATTATTTTATTGTCCCAAAGGTTTGTGTGTGTCATCATGATTCGTCACGACTCGAGTTGGCTGTGTCCGCGGCGTAATCGTCGTGATATAAATTATTTTCGAAAAGTCTATGAGAAAAATGAATTGGGAAAAGACTTCCGGAACCGGGGCGGTGACGTCACTGCGCAGCGCTAATAGCACCTTGTCAAGTAAACAAGAAAGTAATTTGACTTCTGGACAATTTAAGGTCAGAGAGATTCAAACTAAGAGTGGAACTGAATTGTAGTATTGTAATACTGTGCATATTGTATGCACTTTTTCCTACGTTTCCACTAGGCTGAGAGATGTTTGTGACTGCCTGGGATGATTCATTTTCTGCCAAAAAGAACTATACAGATAAACATTTTCCTCGTGGCACTTCACCGCCTCAAACCAGGTATTCCATCTGCCGCTCACTGCTTCAGGAGGAACCTCTGCCTGCAATCTCGCTTTCACATTAAGGAAGCTCACCCATCTTCCCTTTCTGGCAGGCTTGTTGAAAGAAGACAGATCTCAGCCATGTCACAAGAGGTGCAACTTCAGGAGACGTATCTGCAGTGCTGCCACGTCTTGAGATTGATGACATGACAGAGACAGGTCACATCACACCTTTCTGGCTTTCTGTACCTTCCTGTATGCTTTCAGGCAGTATACACTATGCAGTGTGTGTGGCCACTGTGCTCAGGCATCATCCACATTCAGAATGTTACGTGGAAGTAGACTGTCAACAGTGGGAGGGAGCGACTGCAATGACATTTAAGAAAAAAAGAAAAAAAAAACTAGGAATAATACTTTAAGCGCACATGTGTGTGTGCGTGTCTGCATGCACGTGTGGTTAACTACAAAATACTGTTCCTGAAGTTTGGGCTTGAGTAGCACTAGCACTATAAACCATGATTAAGTTTGAGCAGTGACAAAGCCGGCTATTTAGGAGCACATTTCTGAAAAAAATATATATATATACTTTTAAATAGCAGCTGTAGATAAATAAGTCTATATTTGTTTACTATGGCCTATTTATGGTTGAGAATGAATAGAACATCTATAAATAAGCTGCTAAATAGCCTGAACAGGCCGTCGGCAAGCCGCTACCACTGGCTGCTGTCTGAGGAGACTGTCTGGGAATACTGTTCCTCTGTGACCGTGACCAATGTGCTCCCCTTGACCAGAAAGTTAATTATCTTAATAAAAAGCACAGATTAACTGCTTCATAAGAACGCTGTGATTGTAACACACACACACAGCATCACGCCAAGGTTATTAATTAATTCATAAAAGTATGTCTAGTAGTTGAACACACAGCTGTTAATTAACAACATTCATATACATTTGCAAATGCTGATTCCAATGCCTCTGTTGAGAACAGGCACAGCTGAGATGGAGTGACACACACTAAACAGTGTGCGTGTGCCTATAGCGGCCATGAGTTTGTGCAGTTTGCAATAAGCTTCAGGATAAACAGTGTGCGTGTGCCTATAGCGGCCATGAGTTTGTGCATTTGCTCGTTTAAAACATTTATATTCGATTGTCTGCTTAGTCTCTATAGCCCGCAGTCGGTGGGCCTCTGATGTTACGCGTTATGTTATGTTATGCTTGATACACCGGTGTCATGTCACAGGCCCCAGCCCAACTTGTTGCAAACAACTGTATATACTAGGAGTGGGTGAGTTAGTGAGTGAGTAACCCCGGCCTCTCTATATCTGGGCGTGCCCTAGCTTGGCCCAGAGCCTTCTAGTGGGAGAGTTAGGATATTCCCGTTCACTCCTGTGCGCCAGGTCGCTCGCACTGCTGGAGGAGCATAGAGCCAACAGCAACCCATTCACACACACTGTTAGCAATGGACAATCTCACGATATGGGGGCGTCTCGCGAGCCTACCTGCGAGGCTGCTCTGAATGCAATGTAGCAGCAGGAGTATACAGAAATGAGTTGGACTCAGATAATGAATCCAGCTTTAAAGGACTCCAAAACCATTGTTTTTTTTAGTACAAAATAGACATTACAGAGACTGTATTCGTGACTGAACGTTACTTTAAAACAGTTGTCGTTTTGCATATGTACCTAAAATAGCTCTTATTTGCGCCGTTCTCGTTGAAAACAATGTATTCCCAACTGCAGTTTGCACTCGGAGAGGCTCTGTATAGTCATGTGCTCCACTCTGGTTTCTAAGCTGAAAGTATTTTGGCCTAGAGGGGCGGGGACCAGCTCAAGTGGTCCGGTAAATCTGATTTGATCTCCCAACGTGTGATTGTGTGTGTGTGTGTGTGTGTGTGTGTGTGTGTGTGTGTGTGTGTGTGTGTGTGTGTGTGTGTGTGTGTGTGTGTGTGTGTGTGTGTGTGTGTGTGTGTGTGCTGCCCAAAGATGGAGTGTAATATGTAATGTATGCTGGGAGTGTATATGGGAAGTTAACAGCCAGTGGCGTTTCTAAGCAATTTGGAGCCTGAGGCAAGATGTTCTCCTGTGACGTCATACCTATGACAGGCACAATAAAATGGCCCCCCATGGGATAAAATTATGAACTACAGTATTTTTAACCTAAAGAACATATTATATGCGTTTTAAATGTTCAAATCTAGTTATAGAGGACAAGTATAATGTATTTATCCTGAAGCTTATTAGCCTGGGATCTTCTTAAAGCATGTCGCCCCGGTGCCCCGCCTTCCCTCATGGCAACTGCCTAGTCTGCCTAATGGCAAAAACTCCCCCTGTGAACAGCATTCGCATATAACAGCGTTCACGCCCCATTACCAATAAGACACACAGCTTTTCATTGGTTATAATGCGATGTGAGAGTGTGGTCTAGCCAACATCAACATCAGGACTCCTGAATCGCTGCCCTCCATACCTTTAAGTTCTAGCTAGGCATCAGGATTGTTCAGGATGTTCTGCCGCAGTGCATCTATCTACATAGGTGGTGAACTTCTTGCCTTTCCTGGCTTTGCCCTGGATCGGCTCCCACAGTGTCAGTATTCCTGCCACTAGTTTTAGGAGCCTGATGCAGTGCCCTGTCAGCCTTTCTCTGCCTTCCTGTGACCTGGTATGACACACTATACCGGTATAACCACACATCTGATTTGGTATGCCTATGTGACACCTAGTGCCTCCTTGTGTAGACTCCATCTAGGGCGTTTTTTCCTGTTGCATTCTGAGCGAACTTTCTCAGTTGCTTTTTGCTGTACCGCCTCATGGGCATAAGAGACATATGCAAACGCTACTTTACATAAAGATGACATAAAACATGCTACAAAAACCGTGGAAGCTGTGGAACTGACTCATACAGGTACATTATTCTTCTATTCAGCCGTTAGTGTCAAAGTTGCTCCGATTTGGTTGACTCATGTGCAAGTCTGTGATTGCATGTGTGTGCATTGGAGTGAGAACTGTAGATTACTCCAAAACATTTCATACACACAGCATGATTTGGGTACTGTGTAAATGGTTTGGACATTCAACCTTGCATACATTGATCACAGTTTTGTTTTTGTCCGTTTTGCCCTCATAGGACCCTAGATGTGCTGTTGGGAAGATAAAGAGAGGAGACATAATAACAGCATATACCAGCAGATAGGCATCAACTATCGACTTCACTTGTCATTCAAACGTCGTCTTTCACCTGCCCAGGACCTTGCATTTTCATGAGTCTTTTACACTGCTGACTGCCAAATCAGGTTTGTGAGAAAGTTTAAGCAGCTGCCAACGTCTGCAGGCTTGGCTTTGAACCCAATAAAATGTGTGATATTTTGTAACTGCATGGAGGTCATGTTTCCAATCTCTTCACCACACAAGTTCAGAAATGCACACTGACAAGTGTCTGGAAAATTACACATATCCATTGTCTGATTCCTTTCTCAGAGAATGTGCAAAGGTTGCACCAAGGGCTGGACATTTCCTGATACTGATTATACTAAGTCAATACCGAAGCTATCCTATAATTGCATTAGGCCTATAGTTCATTTAGAAGCTATTGACTCACTTATGGATAGCCAGTAGAATGTAGCAAACAATATAAGTTTAATGGTGTTTTGTTTTCAGTGACTTAGTTATGAATGTGTATATGATGATGACTCAGTATATCTCCGGTAGACATCGGCATGTTCGTACTACCCATATTAAACTATTCCATAAGAATATGGCCATGCACTGTTCTCAGGATATCTCAAATATTGCATGATTGCAAGTATTTGGCTGGGGTTCAGTGGGATTTTGGCTGGGGTTCAGTATAATTCTTATAGCATTTGTGGTGAACAACTTGTGTTTATGGGTTTATTATGGGCATACAATGCACATTGGTAGAATTCTGAATGCATAGCTGGAAATTATAGCTAGACAGGATGGAAAATTAAAACTCTTGATCACAGGTTAATCACATAACTCAAGTGATGGGGAGACGCGTGCGCGCGCACACGCACGCACGCACACACACACACACACACACACACACACACACACACACACACACACACACACACACACACACACACACACACACACACACACACTATTTGTCCCATGTACTGTATGAAACTATGGAATACACTTCCCATTGGAATCAGAAATGCAGAGTCATTCCAATCTTCCACCGCAGTCTGAAAACAACCTCTTCAGACTCCATCTTAGCCCATCAACATGCTCTAGTACTTGCCCTAGACCCAACAGAGTATTATAGGCTCCACTTAACACATAACTAAAATACTGTAGCACTTTATGTATACATACACTCTACAGTGCAGTTGTTTCCTTAGATATTACACTGTTTCTGGTTCTTAACCTTACATAGCATTCAACATGACTACTTTTTTATGTAGTACTAGGGATATTGAAGACAAAGCAATGCGGCATGCACCAGCATCACTATGATCACTTTTGTTTAGGAAAAACGTCAATGCACACCTCAAGAGGTTGCTGAGAGGTGTGTTGAACAAAGTGCATATTCAAGATATAATCAAAAGATGTTCATTGAAAAAAGAAGAATATCTTGCTGGCCCATCAGAAACTTATACCCGACAGCAACTAACAGCAAATTTTTGACAGTGTGTGGGTCCTGTTCTTTGCTCACAGATACTCTTGTGATCACGATGATAAAAGTGATAGGACAGTGTCAGAGACTGATAACCACTATTACTGCCCCCGGCGGTACATGCTCAAATCTAGGGCAGAGGTTCAACTACTGGGCCGTGGACCGCACAGTACTACCGAGAGCACGATTATTATTTCATAGCACAGAATAAGTTTAAACTACATGCAAATATCTCACAGAGAATGATTATGGTATAGAACTTCTGAAAGGTAGCTGACAGCACTGCCTGGACATACTGTACCCGAGTGAAATCTCGCCACTCGTCATTCACTTGTTAGATGCAACCATGTTGCTGTAGCACTCAAGATTTCAGAATCATCAAGTGAAAGAAAATGATAATTCAGACAGAGTGTCAGGCTAGAAAAATAAAATACAATATCAGCCTGGGTATATCAAAGCAATTAAATAACTGTTTTTAATTTTAAAGACGCATCATGAAGTGGAAATGAATTTGAAACTCTGCAATTCTGCTCTGAATAATGAACATCATTTATTATTTAAGTGAAAACCTTGTTCTTCAGGTTGATGATGAACGTCAAGCATCCATTCCATTACCTGCCAGACGCCAGTGAATTAATCTAATTTTCACACACTTCAGGGAGGTGAAGATGTAGACAGAAAAAACATTTACTAAGATGTAAAAAGGCTGTAGTGTGTATGTATACAATATTTTATGTTTAGGGAAGTTGCCACCAACTTTCCACAGTGCAAAAAGATCATGTCGTTGTAGTCGTCTGTATTTAATAGCCTACAGTAGTACTTGCATAATACATGATGCGTAACTTTAATGATTTGTCCTGGAAATTGATATCCAACAAGATCTTATTTTTATTCAACAAACGGAAAAAGAAAATAAACTATTATACTGATGTGTATTCACATAAACAGCTTCTAAATGTAAGCCGACAGACAAAAACAAACTATATGAATAAATCATGGGGAATGCTCTTTTCATCTTTCATGCGCTGTTTTTCTAATGCTGGTTGCTTTGGTTGCAATCGTTCCGTCTCTCTGTTCGCCACCTCTGCCTCAATCTATTCTCTTCTACCTAAGATTGTTGTAAGAATAAATCTGTTATATGATTGTTGGCCCAGAGCACGGCCTTGAAATCTTGACAATTTCTGCTGGGTAAAAGTTTGTTCACCAACTAACTACCGTCTAAGTCTTCTTCTCAGTTATGGCATGTATTCTATATTCAAATCGCCTGCCTTAGAGCAGTGGTTCTCAACCTCTCAAATGTTGATCGGACAGTGTGCCAAAATTCCAAAAATACCAAATAGACCATCTACAAAGATCAGAGTGCACGATAAGCTCGTAGTTGGCTATTTTCACAATCTGTGGAATCGATTCCAACCAAATGTAAGACCTCAACTCCTACATTCCAAGTACTTATCAGGGTGGCAGTGGAGGGGGATTCCCCAGGTCAAAACTATTAGGTTAGGGTTTCCAAAGTTCAAATATGACCATTACTTGACGGTGTGAGGGCGGTGGGCGTCACAAATGCAACATCCAGAGCTGCAAAGGGCAACCGCAAACTGTGGCACAAGCACTGCCCAGGGGTCTGCCATCACAACACAACAGCCAAAGCAGAGGCTATACATATTACCACTTTAGGACCCCCCAGGGTCTACTGCGGCTCCACTCTGCACCTAATTTATTACAAACACTGTTCAGTGGTCTGCCATGACAATACAGCCCCCCCGGGGGGCACATCAGGGCTGTATTGCAAAGATGTGGAGGAATATATCAGTCATAGAGAGATGCTCAGTGCTTTTACCACCGCAACAGACCAAACAACTCATCCAGACACAAGCTCTATTGTTTGGGCCATTTGGACAGGTGTGTAAACAAGAGGGACCTGCATGGAAAGACGCAGATGGCTCAAAACAGAGCAGGTCAGCTTGCCCTTCAGTGATACATCGAGGTCAGGTTTTAACGTGATGCAAGCCAAACTCTCCTTGACGACAGTTAAGAGGAGGCTGGCAGTATCATTCCTCATCCTTTTTCAAAAAATAGATATGAATGTGCTGAAATATCACACGATTGGGTTCTAATAGCCTACACATACATGTCAGACGAGGAATGCCAGAAGAGGTCTATGAAACAGTGTTGTTTCGCATTGCCAAAACAAAAGAAAAATGTGTTGAAAAAAATGTGAGAATAATGTGTTCATTATGCCATTGAATCTGTATCTGAAACATACCGTGTTTTTCTTTTTATATTAGTGTCCTGGCTCCGAATAAATTCCCCGCTCAGATTAATTAATGAATTCCCCTGGTATTGTCAGCTTTTTTCCCTGTTCAACCTGACATACTGACTGAGAGGAAGAGGAGAAAGGATGAACTATATGGTGGGAACAGTATTCAAGGAAGGATATGGGTCTAAGGTCTCCATTTTCAACACACGGTAAATCCCTTATCCTCAACTTCTTTGCCTTTTTGTACTATTTTGAAAAAACATTTTTGAATTGTTCAGCCAATGTACATTGACATGCTGTGTGCGTGTGTGTTAGTTATTTTACCAATAAGAAACAGTAATAAAATGGGCAAAGATTGAAGAAGCTAGAGATAAGGGGTTTAGCGTGCAACAGAAATGGAGCCCTAAGACTTTTTTGGAGGGGACAAATATTGGGGTCATGGTATGCAGTGTTAATTGTTGTATAGAGTTGGCATTGACATGTTTCATGCTTATTTTTTTCTTTCCTTTCTGTATGTGTATCCTATTTTTTGTGTTTGTTTTTTCGTTTATAATCCTGAAATATAAGCCCAAAAAGGGGGCCTGAGTGCACAAGGAATTCAAGATGGCACGCTCCAGTGTAATTGACTGCTAACACCAGCTAGCAACACAATGCTAAAGTGCGCAGCTTCTCGAATAGATTGATCAAAGTTCTATAAAGACCAATTAAAACCCTCCAGTCTGTTCAAGTATCCTACTATTTCCAGCCTTGTTTGATTACTTGAAACTTATAAATGTTGACTTACTGTACATAAATGTTTCAAAATATGTCAATGTACATGAAAAAAATGCAGTGGCAATAATCAAGTTTCAATCACTATGGCTTTCGTTCTGTATGCCTACACTGGTACATTTTAATGTGGTTAATGATTGAAAAACTGTGAAAGGATTAAAAGATGAATCTGATTTGTGATCATATAGTGTCAGTTAAATCCTCAATCCTCAACTGTTTAATAACAATTGTATTTAGCAACAGGGAAAACACGTTGCAATATGCTGGGTGGGGTTTGGCCTGTCCATTACTCCTACTGGATCAGAACACACAGTATTTAAATGGTGCATTCATATATGTATATCACCTTTATCTTTATTAAGGGGCTTTACGGCATTGGCCTGTTATAGCGCTGGATTCAACAGGTGTATTTTTACAAAACATATTTTGGGGAAAAAAGCCTCAAATCATCAAATTGCTATCAAAGGCATAAAAGAACAGAACCCAAATCACATTGGCCACAAAGTCACAGCATCACTTGGTGTAGACCTGTTCCATCATGTACAGTATAAGCAGGCCGAACAATGGAACTTAGTGATGCATCTTCTGGTTGCGCAATGCCATTTTTTATTGTGTTATGCATGTGTAGTGTCAAGGCCCTAGGAGGGTTTTATCCGTCAATGGTGTATGAGACAATCTGCTTCCAGACACCCTGCATGTATGGTGATATAGGTTTCAAGACCAGAAACATAAGGTGAAAAGGCAGTGAGGGAATATTGTCTCTGAGGTAACATCATTGCGCTATTGATGAAAAATGTTTGTGTCGAATGTGAATCTTTGTAAAGTAGAAAAAAACAGCTGTGTGTTTGCCTGCAGTTGTGTGCAGAATATTACTCCTGTTATTATTAGTTTAGTATTGTCAATCTCAAACAAGCGCCATTGCAGCTTCTTATAACCCATTTTCAGCACAGCAATCAAAAGCCTTCCTTATACACAATGACAATGTTTCACTTACTGGATCCCTCGCCAGCCCACCAGGCTTAAGACCTGGAAAGCATTTGTGCCACCATAGCTTATACAGTAACCACCTGCTTCTGAAAAATCTGAAGAAATTGAGCAAATCTTTGAATGTATTTTCTGGTAGTCCCTGGAACCAAATGTTGTGAGAATGGGGTTGGCAGACAAATATATATCATCATTATGTGGGTGCTTGACAATAACAGGATTGAGAACCACTGATCACAGTGAATGCAGGCTTTCAGAAAACTGTTTGTTTTTTATCGATATAAATTGTTTAATAAAGACCGTTTTCCTGTCAGCTGATTCCACACGTCTCCATTTCTCGTGTAACCTCCAGCAGCAAGCAAGAGAAATGCTATACTTATTACATTACTTGTTGGTGTTAAAAGCGCAGTTACTCAGCCTGCACCTGCAACATCGGTATGTGCGTACGCATGTGTGTGCACTGTGCATGATAAATTATTGATTGGAATCAAATCTCTTTGGTGTAGAAGCACCAGGCTTTGGAGGGCATGGAATAATAGAACCAAAGGTTAGATAACACTGAGATTTATCAAATGCACCTATGGAGCAGAGGTCCCCCCCCCCCCCCCGCACCAGCCCTGCCAAGTCAGGTTACTTTAGTTGCTAACTCTTCTTCTCCACTACCAACAGACCTGAGGGCAAACCTCACCCACACTCCCAAAACAACTGCTCACATGCACACGCGCATGCACACACACCCCTACCTTTTGGCGCTTTCATTGGCTGTAGTAGGCAGTAGGCTGTAGACTAGAGTACAATGGCTGCAAGCATGTCATGGAGAAAGAATCGAGTCAGTGGAGCATACCACTCTTCCTTTCGTAGCCCACACATACAAATGTTTGTACGCAGGGCAGGCTGTTAATCCCCATTTAATTCCACTCCCCGTCAAGCTTGTATTGCTTTTCTACAGTTGAAGTTGCCCTATATGCTGGGTCACGCTTTGCCTCTGCCATTCCTTTTAATTGCAACTAGTGTATATAGTGTATACTGTATGGGGCCTTCCCCACATTTGGGCATCTCAGGCCCAAATATGGAGTGTGTGAGGTCCACACAGACATTTCTGCCAGACTTACAGTACATAGTAAATTTGAACAGAGCATGAAGCAGGGGGGGCTACTACAGTACGTGAAATCCAAAGGTACATAAAATCAATTCTTAGTCTAGAGTCAATAGACTATATTCACACAACTGCAACCTTGCCAGCTAGGTGCAGCTCCCCATAGGCAGCCCATTCATCTAAACAGAAAGGTTCCATTTAATTGTATTAAATAGCGTGAAACTCACTAAAATTGCAGCTGTATAAACATCTTGAATTAAACTTGAATTAAATCTGCAAAGTGTTTGTTTCAACTTGTCATTGACAAATTGGCCAATAATCTGGGAGTCCTCATTGTGTGAGGTCAACTAGTGTGTGCAAATGTATGGCAGCTGATTAGTCCAGCGAGTGCCCACACATGCACAGAAAAGTAAACGTGATCTAGAGAATATTTATTCTATTTCAATTTAAGCCTCTCCTGTTCAACTAGTGCTCTAAAAGTAATGCATAGATATTGAAATCTATTATTCTATGCTGTATACTATACTGTAAGCATGTTAAGTCTGTAATCCAATTAACTTGAGAACAGTTTGCTCCAGACTCCATATGAAGCTGGCCTGTTATGTTCTGGCCTCAACTCCCATCGTTACCGACTCTGTGCTCCATAGCTGAGCACCGTCTTGTAATAAAAATGCATGAAAAATCAGAAGCCAAGAAGCTCATTCAAGAGTTGGAGGAGGAAATGATCATGGAGGCTCGGTAATCACTCAGGAGAGATTTCAAGCTGTCGTGGATGTGATGGTAAACAAGTCGAGAGAGAGAAGGAAATAGCAAAAATTTGTGGGCGGGCAAAGAAAGACATTCTCAATGAAAACATGGTGTCCATAATGCCACACAGTCGCACATTAATACAGATTGGCGTGACACAAAGTTTACCGGGCTAAAAGTTCAGTTCAGTTACTGTATGAAAAACGACATCAGAAGGAGGCACCACCAAAAATATGCAGATCTATCATTACAACTTGACTCTGATGATGAGTCTTGCTACAGTACAAGAAGCCTACAATCAAAGAGCCATGGAGTGGAAGAAAGTGAATGCCTTTTTAGGGTCTCATGGTCTGACTTTTGGCAAGTTCTCTCAGATAAAGCATAAAAATAGATAAAAAAAAAAAAAAACGTTGGCCCATGGCTGAGCTAGAAGCATTCAGATGCAATGTAGCCTAAAGCCCTTTTCACACCAAAGGCTTGACACACATTGTCCTACATTGACACACGCTGTCCCAAGCATTTCAATGCATGTAAGACAATGGACCATATTACACCAATAGCACAAGACGTTTTCGGATTAACTCTAGCGTCCGTTTGGACCCAAGGAGTTGCAAGGTGACCCGTTGGTGTGAAAAGGGCTTAACGGTTTGAGTCAATTTACACCAGCTTTGATTGTGTACTTTCATAGACAGCAGGAAAAAAAATAAATCCAGCAAAATGCTGTGTTTGGTCACAACTTGGCAGTCACTGAAGGCATAGCCTACAACAAAAGCAGTCTCTGAAAGAGGCCACTAATGAAAATTATAATTCAATGGTCAAGACGATTTGTACCTTCTCACTGATTGGTTGTTTGGTAATGACTGTTTGTTTGGTAATGCTGGCACTTACAGGATAATTGAGCAGATGTTGGCCCAGATTTGAAACCCCCTCCTGTTCCCCAATTGACATTGGACCGAATCGATGATCTGCCAAAATGATCCCGCAGTGTGAAGAGTTTAGAAACAGAATCACTTCAGCCCAGCTTAAAATCCTTTAAAATTATGAAAGCAGCGTTGAAAAAGGTCAAATGTTTTAATTATTAAAAGTACCCGATACTGCATTTTATGAAACATTCTGTACATTTTCAATTCTGGCACTTATACTACAAATACAACATTTCAAGTGTCAATGTGTTTATAGTACCAAAAGTAAAAGCACTCATTATGCACAATATCCCATTTCAAGTGTTCAAATGTTTGAAAACCTTCTGAAAAGAAGCTCACAATGCGTTGCGATGATACAGAGATACTTAATTTGTCCTTGCGGAAATGTATCTTGTGCCAAGCAGTCATCAGGATACAAAAACAACAGATCACACATTGAAATATTGACAATACTTCACACCTCCCCTCGAATAGAGAGGGAAAAAGAATCAAAAGGATGTCACAGCTCCAAGAGGCATCCCATTGCATTATATTTTATGCACAGAACTGATATGGGGCCTGGTTCTTCAAATGGTAAGTCCTACACTTATTTGGAACAAACAATCTCTCAACAACAAACGTTCTCTCCCTAGCAAAAGCTCTTCCTTGCTACGGTAAGTACCCGATGATGTTCATTTTCAAGTCGTGCTATTTTCCTAGATACAGGGGTGAGCAGTTGAGATTGGTAGTGATACCAATTGAGTGCCATTGATGATCTTATGGACTTCGTTCTTATTAATGGGTAGCATACTAGCATTCAGTGATTTCGGTGATTTGGAAAACACCCTGGTTCCCCCCGTAACAACATGCGCACATGCACACACTTTGTAGTGTGCATGTGTAATGTGTAATTTAACAAACTCACAGCAAACACACCAGAATGTTTCCTCTCAAAGTCCAAAATGAGACCAGGGTTTTTTGACTCCTTATATTGCCAGCTCACATAGTAGGGAGGATTATCCAGAAAAAGAAGAAACAAATAATAATATTGAATCAAGTGAAATCAATGAATATACCTGTAACCAATTACAACAAGCCATACCACAAAACAAACAGAAAATCAATGCACTCTCCACAAAGAGTCGATGGTACCATTTTTCGACCCTGCACATAAAATGCAGCCTCTACTGATCTTTCCTATAGATGGCATCAGTGTTGGAATTCCATGTCGGCATGGGATCAATCGTTGAATTCACGTACCTGTTCAAGTAATTCCTCCACAGTCTCTACTTTGTCCCCATCAGTGCTTGCTTGGTGTGCAACTGTGCATGAGCACTACTTGAAAATTTGGGGTCCTGTACAGTATGTGCAGTATTCAAAATTTACAAAAGTCTTAGTATTTGAGCCTTTTCAGAATCAGCCTCATATAAAAATGGGTTAAGTAAATGTACTAAGTTCCAACAGCGCCAAACTAAACCACACTTGATTTTCACATAGTACATACTAGTACTTGCATATACTGTATTAAGGCCACTATACTAAAATAACAGCTGTGTGCTTAACTGTAACCTGCGGGAACAACATAAAGAAAGAACACTGCTTCAATTGCTTTTTGTTTAAGCTAGCCTGCGGTTGAGATACCATGCACATTGGTGACAAATAAACACACAAACACACAACACTCGCACACACTTGCCATTATTATTCAATAGACTCCTTCCACCCTCTGTCTGTCCCTACTCTAAGTAAACGTTTTAATTTCCATGGTAACATGCTAACATCTCACTGCCCTTTGGGGAATGGACAGAGAAAAGTGCCCAGCACATTAATCTCCCTCCCTCTACCCCCCCCTCTCTCAATGCACTTAGGCCCCTTGGATATTGGAGTGTGTGCGTGTGTGTGTGTGTGTGTGTGTGTGTGTGTGTGTGTGTGTGTGTGTGTGTGTGTGTGTGTGTGTGTGTGTGTGTGTGTGTGTGTGGGCATGCGTGCGTAACTGTGCATGAATCTCTATGCATGTCTGTGTGCGTGCATGCACACCTTTCCTGCATTATTCATGCGTCTATCTGTTGGTTTTCACAAACCCTCCCACCAGACAAACTAAGACACATGCATGCACAATGTACATACACCAGCTTTGGACAGGTATGCATCCCTGAATCTCTTTCTCTATCACACGATTCCTAATTGTTGCATAGATAGTGCTACAGGCTGAGTAATTGCCTTCAGAGCAAGTACTGACTGCATGCCTGCGGGGAGGACGGCTTACGCCTGCTTGCCATTCACTTTAGCATCATCTACACACCTTGGAGGGTGTTTATTACTTATTACATTTCATTCCCTCTTCAGAGAGGCATTGTGCAACCAACCAATATTACCCAATATAGAAAGAAAAGAAAGCTGCATATTTTTTCAATTGTTTGACACACACTGTCATATGGGTTTCAAATAACATCCATCTACAGTATGTATGTATGTATTGTATCCTGTGATTTGCAGAAAAACGCACATTGCTAATGTGTTCTCTGGTGACTAGGCTGAAGGTCCACTACATGCATTGCAAGCGGTATGCTAATGTTACATTCTGTTAATGTTATGTAAAAAATAAAATTTAAATGTGAATTAAATGCAAATAGCCATACATCTGTGGAAATACTTTGGTCCACACTAGTTTTGCAAGATCAAGACATTTTACATGCATGCCAACAAGGCATTTTACATGCAATGTTGCTGAGTACCATCTAAAAGTGGCCCGTTTTATGCATTAGGCAACCAAGACCAACGTACGTACCCATTCACTGACATAAATCTCACTAGCTCTCTGCTATGCTTGTTTGTTCACATACATGTACAGTAAGGCCTGAAATCTACAGTATAGTCACTATACTTTCGTTTGTGCATTTGTGACTATACACTATAGATTTCGTTTGTGCATTTGTGACTATACAGATCACAAACGCAGACTAAAATCCACTATACTATAGTGGATGGTTAGTCTGTGTTTGTGATCTGTCAGCAATCAGGGATGAAATGTGTGCAAATGTGTGGCTACTTGCAATTTCTACTTGCACGATCGGTGCCTGCAATTTTTAAAAACGTTCTTACACTCAACTTACTGTAATAGCACTTTTCTCAAAAGCACTTTACAATGCATTTCACAATCAACGATTCAAACATTCACATACAGTGTGTGTGTGTGTGTGTGTGTGTGTGTGGGGGGGGGGGGCACCAACCTGCTCATCGGGAGCAATTACAGGTTCAGTGTTTTTTTTCCAAGGACATTCCAACGTGTAGCCATGAGGATGCGGGGTTCGAAGCTGGAACCTTCAGATTCCCAGACGAACGCTCTCTACCTCCAGAGTCACTGCTGCCCTCCGCTGTCATAGGAGTGTGACATGTCAGATACAGTACAGACATGTAAGTAAGCATTAGGCAGTTGGCATTATGTGAGACCGACATCCATATTACAAACATCAGTACATATTGGTACCGGGACAGACAAAGGGGCTTTCTAAATCACCCAAATCACTTAATGTTTGTTTAATATACCGATAAGTTCATCCATCTTCCCTGTCTGTATATTTATTGACAACACGTAGTTATAGCCGGTCTCATTACCACATCATTGGTATCTTTCTATGAGGTTATGTCTCTTTTAGCAGGAATTGAGGATTATTTTCAATCCAGAAGTTCTTTTCAATCCAGAAGTCACCAGTAGTAGGTTTTATGTATTTTTTTGCCTTTATTGTATTGAGGAACAGACAATATAGGCTGACAGGAAATGGGGCGAGAGATGGGGGGGGGGGGGGGGGGGGTGACATGCAGTAAAGGCTGTCGGGAATTTCAGGATCGGGAGTCGAACCGGTGGATCAGGTGGATTGATTTTATGCGGTGGCCGGTGGCCCAACTCCTTATGCATTGAAGGAAGCATCAGGCTAGTCCACTGCCTCCCCAGGTTGGCGGAGGGTGTGTAGAGCCCAGGATCACATTAGATAATTGACATAGGCTTGAAAATGGGTTACAAAATCATGGGAACAAGAAAGTGAGCGCATGCGCACACATGGATTTATCTATTTTTTTAGACGTTTTATAGTGCTTTTATGTGTCCAATTTACATATCTTAAAACTGTTTTTTGTTTGATTACTTATTCAGTTGACATGCTTATTTATTCACGAGAAAGAGATGAAAAATGGTTAAAAAAAACTGTGCAAATGTTGTTGGTTCAGCACATGGGGACAGAGTCTTGCTGTGGTGGAACACTGGACTTATGTATTATGTATTATATAAATTATGTATTAAAATCGAACTTTCACCCTCTGGAACAAATAACCAAAGTCCCGCTTATTTTGACCTATCTCTGCTATAACTATTATTAGCTTCACTATTATTATTGCACAAGAATGACACTCAAACTTGCTTCAGTAACAAAAAACTGAATTTCTAACAAGTAAAACAGAGTGAACTAGAAAAAGTACAGGCAGAAGTCTCCACCAGGTCAGGTCAGGTTGTGGCCTCCTGGTGGAGCAGGCCAATGTGAGATGCGTGCCATTTCTTCTTATGCCTTTGATGGCAATTGGCAATTTCTGAGATTTTGGGGACAGAATCTGGATGACGGTATATATAAAGATGATGTGAAAAATACAGATCAAAGGTTTGTCCTCTAGCCCCCAATCATCCTGAATCGTCCAGGCCTCACGTCATGAGTGATGACGTGAGAGACAGTAAAGGAGCGACGACATGTAAAGTCATGGGATATTGCAGGGGACTGATCTAAGTACCGAAGTCCCACAGATCAGAACTACCATTAGTCCGAACATGCAATGGAAATTCACTATCAGCTGTGACGTGCTTGCGGTGATGGTGAGGATGAGGGTTAGAGAAGGGTTTAGGAATGTTTGAGCAAAACCCTACCCTTCTCCAACCGTAACCCTAAGAGCCTAACAGACCGTCAGACCGTCGGTTGGAGAAGGGTAGGGTTTTGCGTCCCGTAGATTCGGAAAAACGGGAAGTCGCAACAATGGGACGTCGGAATAATGACATGGCACCATATTGCAGACATCACTCTATGATTTCCAGAATCACCCAGATGAAATGAACACACAACGTACGTGTTTGTGTGTGTGTATTTTGACTTATCCTGCTTACGTAGTATGAACCAACTCTAACAACATTCCGCTGATTCTCCACTTTCTTCTAATCTTCGCTTTCAGTTTATGCTGAGAAGGAACATAATGCACATCAATCAGAATTTCTCTCTCCGAGTCCCTTGTGCAAACAGAAACCACACATCACACACACACAAACACCACCCACACACACAAACACACCGCTGTATATATCAAAGTTTAAATTAATAATATCAAGAGTTATAAATATGTACATTAGTTTCTTATCCCAGAACGCTTTGAGGGTGCCGATATATAGACTACTGCTGTACAACAAAGACCCGAGCCAAGCCAGTTAACATTTCATAATTTGACAAATTATGTATAATGTAGAATACTAGACTGCAGATTTCTCTTACTCACAAATGATTTATTCTATATCTATGGTAAATGCAATAGTTGTTGTCTGGGTCTCTTTAATGTCCAGTTGCTCTTACTGTATGAGGAAATATCTGTGCCTGCAGGTATACAGGGTGTATATGGAGATCCATGGCTACTGTATATGCCCAATGCTCCTGGGCATTCTGGACAACCAGATCCATTATGGAGAGAGCGAGTGCATTTAGGAACAGCCGTGGCATTTATTGTCTATTATTAGTATTATCTACTTGAAGTTACAATAGGTGAGCTTTGTAAATAGCTATCAGGACATGAAATGAAAGCGAATTTGCATCTCCTTCAGCGTCTATGGTTTCTCTCTAGCCGTGCGCACGCATGCACGTGCACGCGCACACGCACACACACACACACACCTCAAGGACAGAGCATGTCAGTGGCTGCATGCCACCCGCTTTTAAATATCTTAGTGTGCTTATAACCCTGGATAACAGTGCTTAGGCCATAATGGCAATCAATTTGTTATGAGTGCTACCTGCCCCCTAGATTATTGTGCTTTGTTGTTCCATTATGTGCTGCACGCCGTGGCACGCTGATGAACAAATAATATTTGGAGAACGTCCTTGAAGTGAGATTGTTGAGTGAGGTGCTTGTCATACAGCAACAATGCCTAAACCTCACCATGACTCAGAATCTACGGAGTGTCAAATTGTTTGTTTTGAAATAAAAGTAGGTATAGTGCTCACAACAGGCAGTTTTGAGAAATGTGGCTAATGTCACAGCTTGGCGCGCGCGCGCGCGCACACACACACACACACACACACACACACACACACACACACACACACACACACACACACACACACACACACACACACACACACACACACACACACACACACACACACACACACACACACACACACACACACACACACACACACACACACACACACACACACACACACACACACACACACACAAAAACAAATATTTTGTGCTTATTTATGCACATGTTTGTCTTGGAGCTTGGAACTGTACACTGGGGCCCTGTCCCCAGGCAGATTGACAGCCTGAAGTGAACTAGAACAAAGAATGTGGCACTTTAGCAGATGGTATTTGTAGGTCAGCCCATGGCCTCTAGGGTTACTGTTTGCTTCATAATTGGACCAGTTTGGCCCCGGGCGCAATTAACACTATAAGCTGCAAGAACGGAGATTTCCGTCCTTATAAGGAGTTACGCAGTTCTGCAAGAACAGAGATTAATCAAAAAGACGGAGTTTGATTCATCAGAAACAGAGCTCCGGAGAGTACTGTATGGTCTTGCATGGTTTGCAACAGTCCTGCCGTAAATCAGTAATTCTGTCATCCAAAGTCATCCCGCCCCATTCTAGCCTATGAGGAGAAAAAAGTTTGAGCCTTAATAACTCCTCTAATTAAAGTGCTTGTTTTTGTCAGCCCATAGCAGCACAATCATTAGTCGTGGTATGGAGTATATGCCCTCCATTTGTTCCTGATCGTTGGTTGTTGTTTTGACTACTCTTAGCCACATCTGCTATGAAGCCTGCTGACGTCATATGCATCTGAAACTCAGGCCGGATGGAAATGATCACGGCACACTGATTTAATGGTTCTCAATAGTGCCGGCAGCTTAAAGTGTTAATATGCTGTCCATGCACTGACATGAGTTCTACTTAAATTTCTGACTGTTATACAGTACATACACACAAACAGAACCACTGACTGGATTACTTATTACTCTAACAACAAGCCAAGAAGAGGTTGACAAGCAATATCGCAGAGTTTGTGGCGCCAAACTATACAAATCATCTATAGGAGAAATAGTATAGTGACCTTTTTAAACTCTGTTAATGATGGCTTCACAACACTGCTGGTGTGAGTAATTATGCATTATAAAAATGGTAGTAAGCTTCAACAAGTGTGAGTAATTATGCATTATAAAAATGGTAGTTCAATGTAGCCACATAAAGGACACTATATGGTCATATGGTTATGATGAGTGATTTGCGAATACCAGGAAGGTGCTATTCGTTGGGTGGGCAACTGTCAATGAAATATATGGCCAGAGATTTTCCATTCTTCTCCATATTCCTCCATATACAGTACTGTATAATAACTGTACCTCTAAAGTTTAACTAAGCATTGCTTATGATTTAAGTTGACCACGGTTTACTTTTGAAATACTTGCTAGAAGTATATTATTCCAACAAAGATATAGGCCTACTACATTTACTAAGTTTAGGCCTACTAAACTACTTTCATTAACCATTTTAAACCATGTTATTGTTGAAAAAAAATCTCAATGTGATTGCCTGTGTGTCTGTTTCTGTTGCTTTACAGTGGATCGTCTCTCTTGTGTGTTTACTGTATGTCTGACGCACTGGACCAAACACAGTTCCTTGTGGGGGATAATACAGTTGATCCCAAGTCTGAAGTCTGGAAATGACATGCCCAGCTGGGACTTGGGGCTGGAATGAACCTTACACTGAACTACGCTGATGTGTGAAATGTAATTCAAGCTTGAATGACTTCCTCCCAATGCTTGCTGATGCTCCATGAAGTGTTCACCCTGGGAGGTGTCCTTGATCTTAAATTCCAACGCTCCTCTCATTGACGCTTCTGTATATAATGGCTCAGCTGTCAGAAGGTAGCATACCTAACTGCTTTTTGTTTCAGTAAAGTTCAATTTTCCCATCGCTTCATTTGATTGGCATCAGCTTTGAACTGCAAACGTACAGGTCACTTTCGCATGTTGATGTATACCCCTAAACCTAATGAAAGTTTTAAAATATAAAGTGGAAATGTCAGATAGAGAAGCACACAATGGGTTCATGTAGATCTGCAAATTATTTATTTATTTATTTATTTTAATCTCTAAACATGGCCCCTTCCTGTGATGTACAGGATGAATTGCAAAAAGATTAAATCAATAGATAAGATTAAGAAGCAACCAATGTGAAAATGAATAATTTTTACAGAACTTTTACAGGAGTCATGAGGTTTGATTCTTTTGTATTTGGAGCTCTTGCTGAACATTTGTTATCCTAGTTATTTGTTCTACTTATTTGCTTACTACGTTGACTTGTTTATGGCACTTCACTGTGAGCTTGCACATTGCAAGTGACAGTGGATAAATTCAATCTATACGTCTGTAAATTATACACTACTGCATAGTATTTGGAGGTTAAATCCAGTTCCTTTTATTGGAGATCTCTCAAGATATATTACTGGATGATGCGAGGAACATTTTTTAAAGAGGGACGATTAAATCTTATCTTATTATTTAGGCAATACTGAGTATATAAGTTGCTTATCTACAGGCGAGAACAACATACGGTTGCATTACTGTGACAAATCAGCATGCCAAATATAGCGCTAAATAAACAAATTAGTAACATATCACCACTTTCTCACAGAAGAGAAATATGAACTCTTCCCTGGCACTTCGCACTGTACACTGAGGATTTCTTGTCCATTTCATATTCATAGAAGCACCCGACAGTCATTAAAACATGACATTTTATTCTGGCAAAACCCCATTTACACAGGATTACTAATGCATAACTAGCACATATGGATCATTCTGGATGTGTGGGATGTGCAGTCTCCTGTCATTGCTAGTGGAGTGGGTAGCATGCAATTGTTCTCTCCTCGTGTTACGCCTTGGGGAGTGTATCATGTAGTATTTAGCAGCATCAAATCCTGAACGTGTACATTTAATAAATTGGGACCTTAGGCGGCAGCACATTTGATATGCATTACATACATCCGCAAGAACTAGAGGCCTATGATTTGAGTCTAATGACTGCAGATGGTTCAATAATTAGCTTTCTGACAGACTGCATAAAAGTATGTAATCTGAATGACTACAAATAACAAAAAAGGGAATGCTGCATAGGCAACGGTATTTCGGCACTGCTGATAAGTTTGTGTTGAAAACCTATTAAAAAGTTGCAATTGAAACTTGGTTTCATGTGTAGATCCAAAATTAGTTTCCTTTTTTATTTCATTTTATTTATTTATTTTAGGAGGATCGTCTTTTCTGGTCAGAATTATAATACACACTATAATACATCCTAGACATTAACATGCAAATGGTTTGCAGTTCTTTGCGTCCAGAGCAGCACAGCCTATAGAGGGCACAGGGGGAAAGTCTTAAAGAGCCCCACATCTCTCTGGAAATTGTAATCTCACTGGAAAAATGCCAATGATGTGCAATCAACGCACATCGATTGACAACTCCCAGCCTATGCATTGGTAGTTGTTATCCAATCCTATTTGTTTTTAATAAATTACAGTAAATTTCCCTCAGCATCCACACAGTTGTTTATCTATATAGTTAAATATGTCTTATGCAGAAGATGAAGTCCATGGTATATTTCAGAATCAAAAGATATATTGTACCGTCTGAGAGTGAGAAACAGTCGTCTTTGTAGCATGAAAAAGAAAGGAATATGAAGCAAAATAAAATATAGGCTACTTTTAACAGGGTTGAAAGGCATTGGCAACTAGCAACATTTGCATAATCCCTCTTGAAATGGGGAAAATCGACAGTAAAATTATAGTTAAACAGTGATCTTAATGCTTAGGCTATAATGTGACTAGAGTAATGCATAAATCATCATTACATTTCACATGAAAAGGGGTTACGGTTCAATCCACCAGATCAGTACGGTATAGTATAGTATTTATTAATTTGTTATTTTTTTTTTAAATTCATCCCAGGATTTTTAACCTATTTTTTCACCCAGTGCCAATTCCTAATGTGATCCTGCTTTCTTTTCACCCGACAGGGGGGAGGTTCCCTGGTTGGACATGGCGTATAGAAGGAACACATTATTACAAATGAGTTCCTGTCCATCAGGATTCCCCACCATCAGGCTTCCCGGCTGGCCAGGGGGAGGCAGTTTAGAGCCCAAGATTACTGCATGTTTAATGTTACGGTATTTACCCTAGGGGACAGAGGGAGAACAAGCAAACTCCACAGAAAACGGCCCTTTCACCAACCTGTCTCTTTTCACTTGATATGAGACTCAAACACTCAAATATGAGATAAAATAAAAGGTTTTATAAAAAATAAACTTGTGAAAACGTACACTTGGAAAATACACTATTGGCCTGAATATAATACAGTGTTTTTCCCCCAAACAAAACATCCTGAAAAATGAGTCGTCTTATATTTGGGGACTACATTATGTGGAAATCAATGTTGTTTCACACAAATGAGTTTTGAAAAATGGGGGTTGTCTTATAACCAGGATCGTCTTATTCGCGGACGATACGGTTGTATAGTAGTAGCATTGACTTGAATTGAAATCTATTGGAATATATTGGTCCTCTGCATAATATCAGAATCGGTCAGAATTAGTATTAATCGGTCAGTATTAGTACTTTTTTCACCCCTGATGGCCACTGACAGACACCAGAGAAAAGCTAGAATTACAGTGCAGCACAGAGTGCATGCGCCACCAGTCATTCTCCTAACCCTCCCCCTCTCTCGTTTGATTTCCCTGGTGTGTGATTCGTAGTTGATGAACAGGATGTGGATCACCATGCAGCCACCCTACACACTAAAGACCATTAGCAGCTTAACCACCTGTAACTGCATAATCAATGACGATCAATACAGGCTGCCTCTCTGTCACACACGCCATACTGTAAATTAGACATGCATACAGCCGTGTATGCATGTGTGCTGTCAGAGTGTGGAGAGAGAGAGAGAGAGAGAGAGAGAGAGAGAGAGAGAGAGAGAGAGAGAGAGAGAGAGAGAGAGAGGCACACAACGCCGTAGATGTTAAGTTGCTGCAGCAATGCGGTGGTATTTGTGGTGTTTGTGGTGTTGTGTCCCTGCCCAGCTCTGCTCTGAGAAGTCACTTCTCACCTCAGTCATTAAAGAGAGTAATGAATCGCCGACTATAGATCAGTGTCATGGGGCTACTCCACTGTGCCCAATGCATCAAAGACCACTGGGGTTGTGTGTGCTTGCATGCGTACGTGTGTGCGTGTGCACTGGTGGAAAAAAGCACTCTGATGCGTTTAGATGTAGAAATACCTCGTACCACCCCGGTGTCGTAACATATCCAGGAGTAAACATCCTGCATTCAAAATGTTACTTGAGTACAACAAAAGCATTGGCATCCATATATACTTGTTAGTGTAAAAATAAACAAAAATGTGTGTTTTTTTTTTAAATAGCGGATCTACAAGCTCACAATGCGTGTTGAAGTTGTAATGCATGTATTGATGTAGATGTAGTGCAGTAGACTACATGAAACAACATGGTAACACTTGCTATGCATACCTTTTTAGCGCAATGCATAATCTGGGATATAGTAGGCCTAAGCATAATAGTATAGCCTAATAGGCTGCTTATTGGCTGATTAAAGGGGAACTCCACCCATTTTCAAAATTTTCCTGAGAGGATACAAATGTGAACCAAATGGACCCTAGCGGGTCCATTTGGTTCCATTTGTACCCTCTCAGGAAAAAGGGGTCTGAAAGAAAAATCATTAACATGGTGAGATACATCTTGATGATGTCATCAGATGTATTTCACCATGTTAATGATTTTTTTTCAGACCTCCATTTTTAGGAAATGCAGAATCGGGGGAACTTTTTATTATCATGTCCACACAACATCTCTAAAGTATATTAATGACATTAAAATGTTGAAAATGGGTGGAGTTCCCATTTAAATACTTTATTATCCATCTTTGAGACAAGATCTCTTCTCCCGAGGCATAACTTCATTGTGGTCCACTGTATAATAATAATCAGAATCGGTATTGGAGGATATGACCCTACCCTGCAAATAATTGGAGATCGGTCATTGGTCATAGCTTCATAATCATGCATCCCTATCTGCAATGCTTTAGAAACTGGGGTTTTCAACAGGTGGTCCGGGGACCACCAGTGGTCCCTGAGAGGGTTCCAGGTGGTCCATTTGGTTTTATTTTTTCACTCTCAAGAGTTAAAATATTCATATTCATCTTGAATTAGCCCAAGTCTAGCGTACACTACTAGAAGATTAATGGTCATTTTGTTCTGCATGTTTGCCTGTTTTGTTTCCCAAATCCAGCCTGGAATTGTGGAGAAAAGCAAAATAAGTCTGTTGAGATTTATTTTGTTGAGATCTGTTGAGCCCTCAAATGGTGGTCCGTGGCTCAAACCAAGAATAAATGGTGGTCCCTGAGATGAAAAAGGTTGAAAACCCCTGCTTTAGAAACATACAACAGGGAGTTCCAACCCCCGCCTCAAGTCTATAGCAGGCCAGTCCGGTGCATCTCAGAAGCAGGACTTGTAGCAGTAGAGAAGGGAGGCACAGGAGCAGCTCAGACAGTTCAAGCCTTTAATTTAAATGCAGGGTGCAGTTCAAAAGTGACAACGTTTCGGTGTGTCAGTCATATCTCTGTCAGGTCATGCATGACCAGATGAAGATGTCATATCAGATCATGTATGACCTGACGAAGATGTGACTGATACTTCGAAACGTTGTCACTTTTGAACTTGCAACCTGTATTTAAAGGAATATTCTACTTTCCAAAAAAAAAAAAAAAAAAAAAAAAGAAAACTTTTGGTCATTTTATGGTCTACTCAGTCTTATGTGAACACACCAGACAGTTTATAAGTTACTCCTTTCAGTATTTAGATATTTGATGTTCATTTTAGCCCCTCCAGCTCCTTCCTATACAAACCCATTATAACTTAAACCTCCGTTTTAACCATGGCAGAGTATTCAAAAACAACCCATCTTTTCTCTGGTGACTGACTGATATTGTCCTCCTAATATGTGAGAAGGCCATGGAATAAAAAATAAAATATTGGCATCCATGATAATGGGTAATTCATTCACAGGCAGTACAGTTTCATGTGATGTGTTAAGACACTCATAAACTGTCATCTAGTTAGTACATAAGTTAAAACTTAAGTCTGTCACAAGTTTGAAGTCACCCTCTGTTAGTTGGTATTGGCCCCAAGCCAAATGTCCCAATCTGCATCAAATATGTACCAGCCGGGCAAATATGTTGCCTGTGTTTATGACAGAAAATGGTACATTGGAAATATTGTCACCAGAAATGAAGAACAAAATGATGTTTATGTCAATTTCATGACACAAGGACGAGGCAACTCATTCTCATGGCCACCACAAAGCAGGAAAGATGAATGTTGGGTGCCTTTGCTTCATGTCCTTTGTGTGATAGAGGCCCCAAACATAAAAAGTGGAGGACGCTAATACCAACTAACAGAGGGTGACTCAAAACTAAGACTCAAAACTAAGTTTTAACTTATGTACTAACTAGATGACAGTTTATGAGTGTCTTAACACATCACATGAAACTGTACTGCCTGTGAATGAATTATCCATTATCATGGATGCCCATATTTGACTTAAAATTATGTATTGTGATGTTTTTCAACATCATGATCATGAATCACTGAATGTGTTAATATGTAAATAAAACCTCATTGCTACTGTAAATGTTTTGTGCTTACACAACTACTCCAGAATGTTGTTGTTATTTTCCAAGGATATTAAACAAAAATTGCAATTATACCTAAGATTTTCTAATTGCAAAAAATACTGTACAATACAGTAAAAGTTGTTCGGGAAATGTGTATGCCTTAATTTGTGTGCAAAACACCCCTTCATTATTCCTTTGTTTATTAAAAGCTGCCCAGCGTTTTTGTTATTTTTGGCCAAATAGCTGTTTTTAGGTCCCAATAGAAAGAAAAATATTAATTTCTTGGGCATACTAACTAGGCTACTACTAAAATAATGAAAATTTGTGTGTCAGTGTATGTAAATCTGAAATAGCTGCTAGTAGGAATCTTCCAATTTAGAGTCAGAGTTCTGAATATGGAAAAAAGTGAAAAATGATGAAATTGTCCATGTAAAAAAATTAAAGAATTAAAATATGAAGCAAGGGGCGTTTGTTAAAAAAAACTCAGGGAGTAGTTACATCTTATATGAGAGCATCTTCACAAAAAAATAGAAGATCCTAAACCCCTAGCCACATGACCAAATAATGCCCTATGCCCCCTCGGAAAGGACATAAGATATTTAAAAAAAATGTAAAAAATTCAGGAATATACTTTTCATCGCAAAATATGTTTCTGTGAACACATCGCAACGCTACAATTACTATGTAATGAGGACAATCTACCTAGTTTCATATTTCTACCAGGCCCATTAGAGTTTTAATGAATTTTAAGCGATTTTGGCCACAATGCCATTTTTGGCTTCCTATTATGCAAAAAGTATGTCCTTCGGGCAACAGATTTGAAAAGAGTGGGTATCATTCAGTAAGAATCTGCAAACACAACTGTGTAGATAGCTGCAATAAAAAGTTATGGGTCTCTGAAGTTGGGGAAAGAGCCAATTTCGACATGTGGTGTTTTGACACCAATATTTTAAAGGCCTGTAGTTCCAAAACTACAATGAATTGGGAGCTAATATTTTGCATGTGTGGTACAAACATATGGTTCTTGATTATAGAATTTTTTGAGCAAAATCTGAGATGGTGATGTGGGGACCCTTAGGTGAGTTGGCGCGGAATGACTCAATATCTAAATACTGAAAGGAGTAACTAATAAACTGTCTGGTGTGTTCACATGAGACTGAGTAGACCAGGGGTTTTCAGCAGGTGGTCCGGGGACCACCAGTGGTCCCTGAGAGGGTTCCAGGTGGTCCCCAGCTAAGTTGTTTAACCAGATGTAACTCTTGAGAACGCAATGAAAACCAAATGGACCCTAGCGGGTCCATTTGGTTTCATTTTTACACTCTCAAGAGTTAAAATATTCATCATGCGAATTAGTCCAAATCTACACAACTAGATGATTAATAGTCATGGACAGAAGCAAAATAAATCTTTAGTTTTGGGGTCTGTGGGTCTAAAAAGATCCTCAATTGATGGTCCGTGGCTCAAATGCTGAATAAATGGTGGGCCCTGGGATGAAAAAGGTTGAAAACCACTGGAGTAGACCATAAAATGACCAAAAGTTTTTTTTGAAAGTGGAATATCCCTTTAAATTAAAGGCTTGAACTGTCTGAGCTGCTCCAGTGCCTCCCTTCTCTACTGCTTTAGAAACCATTATCCATTATCATAACATTATCATAACATAAAAGTGCATTTTAAAAATAATCATAACACATTATAAACCATTCTATGACATATAGGTCATGTACAACTAACCTTGTGATAGCTTTATATATTACTTTATGAGAATTTATGAGAATCTAAAGCCAGATTTCCAGGACAACCATCATTTCAGTATTGGCTACAGCACTTGCTTACTATCAATTACACAAAACCATGTAACTTTCAATTTAGGATCATTTTGAATTCAGGCAAATACATACTCCAGTTTTAGGTGGGCTAATGTTGTATTTTCTGACCCTTAAACAATACACGAATATGATAAGCTCATGACGTATGAATGCATCTTCAATCTTCTACAAATCAGTTTGTAAAACTAATAATCTCGATAGAAAGAAAATATGCAATGTTATGTTATTGATGCCTTAAATTGATGCATTCCAAGATGTTTCATGAGTGTATCTATGGAGCATGGAACATATGGAGTGGAGCAAAAAAAAAATCAAAGCAATGATCAATTATTATTACCACTTATACATGAAGCACAACCCGGCTTCAAAGGATAACAGACACAGATAACAAATCCATATGCTGTCCATAAACTCACACATGGACAAAAAAAATAGACATCTCTCGTCGGAGACGGGACTATTAGTCACACTTGACAATGATCGTCATCGGAAACCTGTGCAGGAACAATTCAATTACAATGAATTCACCCCAATGACGTGCAGCAGCTATGACTATGAGCAAGACGAGGAGCAAAATGAAGGCACGAGGGGTACGCAGAGAGGCAGAGTTGTCGCAGGAAACAAAACGGATTGTTACGCATCACACAGAACAGAACACAGCATCACACGCAGTGAGAAGAGAGAAGAAAGATGGGGTGGAGAGAGAAAGAGAGACTGAGAGAGAGAGAGAGAGAGAGAGAGAGAGAGAGAGAGAGAGAGAAAGGAGAGGGAAAGGGAGAGAGGCATCTGCTGCAGACAGTCGGATAACCCCAAAGATGATGACAACCGAGTTCTGTGAAAGAAGGTCAACACCATGGAGGAGAACGCATGTGGCTGAAAAGTGGGCCTCCAGATGTGACAGACACAGTAACCCCAAAAAAGATGCGAGGAGTGAGTTCTGGTAAGGAGGGCCAATGGCATAGAAAGAAAAGTGAAAAGTGGGCCTCCAGATGTGAAGCCTTGTTCAAACCACCATCAAATAACCCCAATACCCTCCCCACACACCACACCACCCCAACTCCCCCCACCCAACACGGACCCCGGCTGCAGCTTCTGAGGGCTGGAATCCATTCAATTATATTCATAAATACAAGATCGACTCGCAGCCGACAAATATAGAACCGGATTTGTATTATTTAGAGATGCAACCTGGGAGAAGGAAATTACAGCGTGAATATGCAAATGGGTTAAGAAGATTAAAACGATCAGCAGCATAACGGGGCGTAGTGGCGTGCAAGGGTTTCACAATGATGATGATGATGAGCACGAGGAGAGACGAGAGGAGGGAGAGACACGAGAGCGTTGAAAAGGTGTATAGATCTGGGGGAGAAAAAAAGAATGGAAATGAACAGAGAAGAGCAAGGGGAGGACAGGAGGCGTGGAGAGAAGACTGCATGCGCAAGGAGTTGGATCACAGGGAGTGTGTGTGTGTGTGCGTGTGTGCATGTGCGTGCGCGTGCGCGTGCGTGTGTGTGTGTGTGTGTAGGGGAGGTGTGGCAGAAGGAAACGGTGAAAAAGATGGAAGACAATTTAAAAGTAGATGGCCCTAATATATGTGTAGTTTGCTTTTTTTCCTGTCGGTATTACCCTCACAAAACAACAACAATCCCTTCTCTCTTTACTGCCTCCCTGTGCTCCCTTGGGGTGAGTGAAGGAGGGGAAAGTGGTCGGAATAACGTATTCCTTCCTAGCACTGCGTCCTACGGGGGTAGTTCCCAGGATTACAGCTTGTATTAGAGCTTAGGCAATTAGCACCGGGACTGAAAAAACGGGTTACAATATAAACATTTTAGACAAACAAACTAAGAGGATCAAAATGAATACTAGGGAAGATGAAGCCTGCGAAGAGGACAAGAAGCTCCACTGTATGAGCGACCCCATTTTTCGCCACATATATAATGTTACATCCATGAGTGGCAATAAACCTTAAAGACATTCACTGAAATGGGCTGCATTGGAATGACTGATTTTGCATCACAAAATCATTCTCATCAAACTTTGCTCACTCGGGAGTCTTAAGTCTCCAAACTAACTGTGTTCTCCTGCGGTCTCTCCAATCCCCATTAACTTCAATTAACATCACCCTCATCATTGTACTAAAATGCAGTGCAGAAGAATCTAAAAAGTACAAATCCACTGAATAAATCAGTCTCAACTTTAGTCTTCAGAAACAAAGTCCAATGATTTATTTACAACCAGTTCTAACGATCTACAGTAGCCAATGTGTTGCCACAGTGGTGTTATAATGAAAGCTCCCCCATCATCTCAGAGCCCAGCATCTCATTACCCTGGTAAATTATTGTTGCAGCTTTTACCAAAGAGACAGATCGGAGGGCATCTGTTCAAAGTCGCTCAGAAAAGAAGAGACAACTTGAGTAATTATAAAAGCACTGTGAGCAGATAAGACCAAGATGGTGTGGTGATGGCTGTCGGAGGTATATGAAAAGAGTTTGAAACTATGTTATTCAAACTGTTCAGGCCTGCTGAGTATAATTGTCTTTAATATTTTTACTTCCACAGCATGCACTGCATCAAGCAGAATGGGGAGAGAGGCCATCCGGGGACAAGGTTGCTGGATTACTTCCCTGCTATATAGTATATCAATTATTATTAATTCAGCTTTGCTTCTCTGGTCATTGCCCACAGTAACAAACTGTCCAACTCCATTTGGTGTAAAAACAGAGAGCGTAAGCTGATCAATTTGGTACACTTTGGTATAAGCGAAGTTACATACATAGTATATCATTGTTTATTGTGCGATTAGGGTTAGAGTTGGGTTAGGTTAGGGTTTAGGTTCTTTAGTTGATAGAATTGCATAATAGCCGGTCAGTGAGAGAAACAGATGTTGGACATATACATTATGTAGCCCTGCGTCTGCTGACCAATCCTACACTACGTGGGTATTCAACTGGTGGCCAAATGTGGCCCACGGGCCTCCCCGCTCCCAGAGGTATTTTTTAAGGGTATTGAAAAGGCTAATGAAAGTTATAGATATGGTGTGTGCAATATGAAGTACTAGTGTCCGACCGTGTGTGTCATTTAAGCGACGCTATGCAGCCCCCCACACACATTCCACAGGCACATAGAATGTCTAATTGCGTACTAAGTGCGTGCGTGCGTGCGTGCGTGCGTGCGTGGGTGCGTGCGTGCGTGCGTGCGTGGAAGTGTATTATTAGTGTATTATTCTCTTTAGTACTAATCAATGTACAGTAGTTATTTATATTTAATTGCACACAATTAAAATAAATTGCTATGCGTTTGCTAACAATGTTTCTACAAGTCCTGCTTTTAATTTTCTCCACGTAGTATTAAATTATAGAATTAAGTGTTGTGCAGGAAAGACTCTTTCAGCTGGGATCAGGCTTAGTCACTCCTTTGAAAGCTAGGATCAAGCAAATGTGAGACGTGCATTTGTTCTTCCAGCAAAGGCCTCATGATTCTATCAATACGTCGAGGTTTTGACTCTTGCGATGTCTTTTGCCCCTATTCCCTTAATAAATCAATGCAGTGCTTCGCATTGTCTCAGAGGACTAAATTACCCACACTGTATGAAGTCCAACATAACAAAGTGAGTCAGACAGATGCAGCCAGTGAATGTTCTATCAGATAGAAAAGAGTGCCTTATCAAAACCTTTGTTTTTCTTTTCCTATCCTTTTATCTGACCCCACCTCCTGCTTATCACTGTGTGCATCATGGGCTGCCTGGAAAGACCTAGAAAAGCAAATTTGTATTTTCAACCGAAGTAAAGTATGATTTTTCCCTATAAGGTTATGTTTGTATAATGGATGTTTGTGTGGATGTGTGGAGCAAGAGCATGAGCAATCATTCTCTCACAGTGTGTGTGTGTGTGTGTGTGTGTGTGTGTGTGTGTGTGTGTGTGTGTGTGTGTGTGTGTGTGTGTGTGTGTGTGTGTGTGTGTGTGTGTGTGTGTGTGACAGTGTGACATTTTATCTCGCTTATAAGGCACTGACAACATTGTGACTATACTGTATATTGCATGAGACGTACTTCTGAAAGATGTACCACCAAGGTATCCTCTGTAAATAGCCACAACAAACATGATTAAAACCACCTTAGAAGTTAGAACATAAATTATATTGCCAATGCACACTACATTTTTTGTTTGTTTGTTTGCTTGGGTTCCTGTTTAATCTCATCTGTTAAAAGGTCACTGGTATTTGTAATAATACTATAACCTACAAAATGATAATATTCATCTTTTGCAACTACAGTACAATCAGTATCTGTCTGAAAAGAGATTCTAGGGGATTCTAGTGCTCTGACCTTGCCATTGCACACAGATATGAGAATGCACAGGACTGTCCCATACAACGCTTCTCATCTGTACTTTGTACTGTACTGTCGGTCGACCCGAACAACAAGACAAGCATGTCAGTTTAATCACCGAGCAAATTGTGTATCACACCAACCACGCACTCATGTGAAATCATGGTGATGATGAATGCCTCATGATGGCCAAATGCAGTATCCAATACTATAGATGTGTACAATATAAGTATATACTCACCAGTGTGTGCTTATAATGGGCCTGCTCTTCAGAACATAATGTGGATTAAGAGACATTACACTTCACAACGGAGTGAGGGTAATTTAGCCAATGATAGGATAGAGATGTGGGTGGTGATCACCGATCAGTGTGTGAGGACTAGGATACAAAGGTTTTGGCTTAGCCTTAACTGGAATGGAGCACAAGCATCTTCAGCAGGTACTGGGTTAAAGGAAAATTCCACCCATTTTCTTTTTTTTTTCTTTCTGAGAGCATACAAATGCAACCAAATGAACCCTAACGGGTTCATTTGGTTGCATTTGTATGCTCTCAGAAAAAAAAGCATCTAAAGAAATCCATTAACATGGTGAAAATATATCTTGATAATGTCATCAAGAAGTTTCACCATGTTAGTGGTTTACTTCAGACCTCCATTTCTTGGGAACACAGAATGGGGGGACTTTTTATCATGTCCACACAACATCTCTAAGGTATACTAATGACATATTAGATTAATTAGAATGTTGAAAATGGATGGAGTTCCCCTTTAAGTATCAACCATATACTTTGCATGGCCATCGTGTGCTCCGGAGAGAGGTTGACAAGTTAATGCCACCTTTTCACTCTATACCCGCTGTCAGAATGGAGTGCCCATGTACTGCCTATGTATTCACATGTCTTTGGCAAAGTTGACAGAAACCACTTGAGTGCTTGACGCACTCCAAAAGACCCTCATCTTTCACTCAGGACCACTTGAAGTTGCATATGGGCGTTCGATGGGGCATTATGAGACATCTGCCGCATATGACTGTATTTAACATACGTCCCACTGGAATGCACGATTTCATATATACAGTATAACTATAGCATAGCCTACATGTACTGTACACCTGGAATCTGAAATCCACAGAACTGGAGAACGGGGAAGAACAGGGTGTTCAGTGCTCGGTGTCGAGACAGTCTAACCAACAGTTGTCCAGAACCACCACAAAATGCCTCTGCCCTGGCCAGACTGCATTTTTGGAAATGCATAAAAACAAAACTCTAAATATGGGAATGAAAGAAGATACAGCTGACATCACGGTTGTCTAGAACCGCCTAGCAGATGTCATAATGATGTTCTACACATCATTATGACTTCTGCATAGACTTCATACTTGGACATCTCTGACAAAGAACTCAATATATGAGCATAGAAAATGAGACAAACACAACATCTGGTTGGGGCTTGTACTGTATATGGTCTGTCTGTACGTGCCTGTGTACTTCTGGAATGTGACTTAAAATTCTCATTTCCAACTTGTATCATTCCAACTACAGTAGGTCAGTGCCCAATGGCCCTGGAAAGGGCCCAATTTCTCCCATTTTGAGCACTCATGGATAACTGGCCTGTTCCGAGATCTCAGTGATGTTCTGACTGCATGTTATACTCCAGACTCATGGTTATTTGACATTACACACACAAGCATGTTAGACACAGAACTATACCAATAAATTATAAAATGTTGAATTATTTCATTATCATCCGCTACATCGCAAACATCGCAATAAAATGGTCGAATCACAAACCCATTTAAAAATGGTGTTGTATCCAATCCAGTTATATACATCTGTGATTGTCCCCAAACAGTTTTTCAGTACCAATAATTTGTAATAAAATAGGAATATGCATATCTGTCTGGGTCATGGATCCCCAACCATTGTCACTCACTCTGTGCTCTACAGCCAGGCACCAGTTTAGTTTCACACAAAATGGCGTAAAGGACCACTTCACCAATTTAATGTATCTTCATATACAACGTAATAGGTCTTCACTAATGCACATGATAAAATACCACTTTTTTATGATACGGGAAGCTTACGATTCAGGAAGCTTATTTGCAATTCTTTTTATGTGAATGTTATATAAAAGCATATAATTATGCAGACACCTCTGACATTTATAACAAACAAAACTGTTTGTAAATCAGTTAAAAAATGATTTTTTAAATTATTTTATTTTAAAGGGGAATTCCACCCATTTTCAACATTTTCCTGAGAGGATACAAATGTGAACCAAATGGACCCTAGCGAGTCCATTTGGTTCAGGAAAAAGGGGTCAGGAAGAAGGGGTCTGAAAGAAAAATCATTAACATGGTGAAAATACATCTTGATGATGTCAACAAGATGTTTCACCATGTTAGTGGTTTTCTTCAGACCTCCATGTCTTGGGAACACAGAATGGGGGAACTTTTTTATCAAGTCCCCAAAGGGACATCAATGACATAGTAAAATATTGAAAATGGGTGGAGTTCCCCTTTAAGATTACATGCCCCATAGACACAATGTCATGCTGACTGAAGTAAGATGGTGGCCACGGGACAACGTCAGTATGGAATACAGTGTCCATTGGACACACTGTTGTCCAGAACCACCACAAAAGGTCTCTGCTTATAAAAGACTTGCAGTTTCCAGTACTGCATGTACAGTACATGCCTAAATGAAAGAAATTGTCTGTCTGGGTTTGTCCCTATAGAGGAGCTGGAGTGAGGAGTCCAGTTTGTTTGTAGTGAAGAGTCTTTGGTCCCATTCCCCAACCATGTTTATAATGCAAGATAAAGCCTTTGTTCTCCATTTCTTCACATGTGGCTTCAAAAGGTAATTTTATATTGTATAATACGTGTGATAAAAAAATGTTTCTAAGCATTTGCCAATGATTGTTTTTGAGCACTTACTGTATTATTCTTCTCTGCCATATATATTCAGATCAATAAGAGAAAAACGTTTATAGTTTTAGGCTTTTGAGCAGCTCATTGAAAATGAATTCAGAAGGATAAATACACAAGAAACTGAAGGCACTTTTGAAAGCTCGGATCAAGCAAACGGATATCTGTTCTCCCAACAGAGCCCACAGGATTCTGTCTAAATATTAGGGTTTCGACTCTTGAGATATCTTTATTGTCCCTAATTCCCTTAATAAAGCAATGCGGCACTTCTTTAAACACTATCCCGTGGGAGTAAATTACCCAATCTCAGTAAACTCTTAACGGAACAAGGGTGAGTCAAAAGGATCCAACCAGTGAACGTCATTAATTTTCATAAACCCATGCTGTAATTTCCATCTTTTAAATCTGTAATTGGAAATGCCAGCTCTACGCTGGGCCTTCTGCTGCAGCCATCCAGTCAATATAATTGTGACGCACGCGTGACTTGAGTATAATACCAATTAGCTGTTGCCTCCTTGAAGAGCAAGCTGTGTCCAAATAAACACATCTTAATTATGCCCGTGGAGAATAGGAGTTGGAGAACAGACAATTAAAGTGGCTAATTAATTCACTGTTTTATCATCACTTTTCTTTTCACCGTTTTGTTTCATGCCAAGAATCACACCGCTAAAAGATTAATAACATCCTGTCCTCTCCGCAGGACTACGGGTCAGCCTTTGTAGCTCACTGTCCTGGCAGCCATTGGACTCTCGGTGGAGGACCAGTGAAAGAGAGTCACTTCAACTAAACTTAACTGGCCTGATCAGGCTAATGGGGCCACTTGGCCTCCGTTTCCCCACAAACCTTCAGGGGACTTTTGTGCTCGGCCCAATGAGAAGTCTTCAAAAGATTTCAAACTCTTTGCCTGGGCAAAACTTTGAACGGTGCTCAGCCTGCAGTGCTCCTCTACTCCCCATTGTTCTGAACTCTAGTGTGGAGCTTATAGTGAAAGGCCTACTGTTGTACACACCATATAGAAGGGAGAAGAAAGTACAGAATCTGTCTCTTTCAGCCTGAGGCAGTGGTGTTAAAAGTGTTATTTGAGTACATACAGTATACTCAAGTACTGTACTTAAGTACACATTTTAGTCATTTGTTTCTTGTGTATTTTCAACTTTTACTCTGCTTCTTCTCAGAGGCAAATACTGAAAACTATACATTGTAGATTTGGATTATTGGCCTCTTATTATTACAAATATACAACCCACAATCCAAATGTCTTGTGTCATGACCTATGGGCAGCTCGTAATCTGGTATTCTCAAAATATTTTTTATATGTTCATTTAAAAAATGTGACATACTTTTGGTACTTTGATGCCAACGCATGGTATTTTAAGTACATTCAGGACTTTTACTTACTATATTTCTTCATATTATTGTATTTAGCACGTTTTCTCAAGATATAAAAATGAGTAGCTTTTTCTGCCGCTGCCCAGAGGGTTGTGAAGAGTAGACATGATGGGCCCGGGGAAACTGCTGAGAAATACAGCTTATAAATGAAGTTTCAAACTCGGGCAAGACTGAGATACCATTGAATATAAGATATCTTAGCCTAAGGCGACAATGTAAGCTTGGAAATTGTGTCCGACAGACACAATTAACCTCATAGGATACTGAGGGAGTATATATTATTCAAGAATCAAGAGGGCTTTTCGCTGACACCAGGTCACTCCTACAGGTACAGTATAAGCAAGCAGTGAACGCTGGTGGGACTCACAACTCACAATCCAAACAAATATCAAAGAATCATTCCTATCAGGCTGAAACTTCCATATTTGAACTTTGTTCAAAGTAATGTACTTTGTCGTTCAAGTAGTTCAAATAGCTGACAAGCTCACAGCGTGTCACAATGCGACACATTGTGACCTTGTAGATCTGTGATTTCCACTATTTCTGAAAGTTTTACATGCATGCTTTTCCATGCCTGATGTCAAAGCACTGGCACCATTTATTTTATTTGAATTTGATTTTCTTGTTGAGAAGGTGACAATCAATACAAAGTAGTAAGCAGAGGTTAGATCTGTGGTCAACAAATGATTATTTTTTTTATCTAATCTACACAGGTTACATTTTGATAAATTATTATAGTCCCAAAATACAAGTTCCACTGAAAAGTGTGCAGCATACAATTTTCACTGAAATATTTTGGCAATCTATGGCCATGAACGGGCTACGCTCAGTGAAATATAGTATGCACTTTGTCCTGGATTGAGAACCATTCCGTCCAGTGAGACTTTCTAAGACTTTGGTGCTTAGTATCAGTGTGCCTGCCCACCGGTAGCTATCATGTGATGTCTGCATGGTTTGCATACTTTTATAATGGAATATCCTACAAACCTGTGCCAACATTCCGTCAGTGATGTCAAACTCAAATACACAGTGGGCCAAAATAAAAGGATTAGCACAACTCGAGGGCCGGAGCCCTTTATTTATTATCTTGGTTTGTGCAATATACCAGAGCAATAGCAGTTAAATATCATCTTCATAGATAATTCTTCTACAGGCCCATGGGCCTTGAGTTTGACATATGCTCAAGGGACTTCAACTAGATATAAGCTAGGGTTAGTTGCAGTCTTGGCCAGTGGTGCTCAAGTGAAAAAGGGGCACCCTATGGGGCACGTGGAACTGCTGACTGCCCTAATAGTGCATGGGAATTATCGATTTGGAGGCATAAATAATAAATTACCAGCTTTGGTCAAAGTCACCATGTGCCACAAACTGTACGAAATAAAAGTAACGCACTGCACAATAAGCAAACTTACAAAAGAGCACAGTGATGTCCAGGGGGCAAAAGGACAGCTAGGTCCCTTATGTCTATTGTGCACACCCCTGGTCTTGGCTGCAAGTAAAAGTAACAATACTGCAATTTAGAAATACTATGCTACAAGTAAAAGTACGCAATTCAAAATTTTTACACGAGTTTAAAACTAAAATGTATAAACATCTTGAAAATAGTAGATCTACAAGCTCATAATGCATGACATTGTAACGTACATGTCTAAAGCATGTAGCATGCTTTAGATGTCGATGTCAGTAGGCGATGCCGATGTATTGAACTGACGCCTATTTATGTGGACAACCCTAACCCTAACCAACAAAATATTGAATAATACAGGATATGCAAAAAATATTTTTGTTTTCTTTTTTCAATTTAACTGATACTATTATTTATTAAAGGTAATCCAACCAACTATTACTAATTGGATTCAAGTAAACCACAACTTGCCATGAGCACAGTGCACCCATCACACATTTCTCAACAGTTGCAACGTGTTCCTTCCACGTGCTACGTCCAACTGGGGAAACCAGTCAGGTGAAAAGAAGTGGCCTGGACTCCCCATGCATTGAAGGAATCATGAGGTCAGTCGGTTGCTGTCCACAGTCGGCAGAACTCAGGATTATGAAAATGAAAAAGTGAAAATTGTTAAAAAAAAAAGAAAAGAAAAAGAAATTGAAATAAAAATGCTAAAAACAAAACACAAAACAAAAAAGCTTCAACAAGTTCAAGTTACGCTCAGAGGGTTCGAGACATCAACGGAAAAATTAGAGGCCACATTGACCTGTGCCCACCTCAATTGTATAAAATGTTCTGTTTTATGTGCATAGTGTGTATGCATGTGGTCTATGGTCTGCATTGATATGCTAATGCCGTTTCTCATTAGCCGTCTTTAATTAGCGTACGCTGCTGCTGTGGGCTGTTGGCTAAACACAGCCACCAGCCAGGCTGCTTTATCAAGAGACAAGAGACAAGCTCCAAAGTCCAAACAGCCTGGGACAGATGAGGACTGAAAGCAGTCGGATTAAAGGATGCTGATGAAGACTGGAACGAAGGGAAGGGAGGGGGGTGGATAACAGGATATTGGGTGGGAGGTAGGGAAGAGGAGAATGGTATGGCATATAGACTATGAACACACACATACACGTCATTGCAGTTCCAACCTGCCTTTCACAACCCTCTCCTATCAATGACATTTATTTTTATTTTTTGTCGATCTGTCACTCAGACACAGCGTGAAAGAGCCTATAGCGCGTGTCACTTAGGATACCTCCTTGGCAACTTCTCTTTCCTCCATCAATCTGAGCCTCGCTCTTTCTATGCCCCCCCCCACCCAACAACCCCTCTGGTCGCTCACTCAGTATGCAGACGAGAGGCTCTGACAGTTTTTGGCGGTGAGCCGTGGCATTTTGTGATTTCTGATTCGGCTTTCAAGCCACTTGGAGAGAACAGAGGGCCGTTAGTGTGTGATGAGGGACATCCAGTCCACAAAAAAGTGACACTTTCCTGTCATCCTCACATCTGAGCACCAGCCAGGCACCGCTTTCATCTCTGGCCGATCGCACTTTCTTATTCTTTTCTCCCACCCAAATGCTTACTCTACCCTCGTCCCCAGGGAAACAGTCATTCTCTCTCTCTCTCTCTCTCTCTCTCTCTCTCTCTCTCTCTGACAAAATAAGCTACTGGTACTTGTTTGGTGATTCATTTAAACGGATGCACACGCTCGTGCACTGACACGCACCCTGGCTAATGTTCAGAACGGCTGGTTACTCCAAGGACAAAAAGAAACTGAGTTACACATTTCCTGCTTGAAAACAGAATGATTGTGCAGTGAGTTTGACAAGTTAATGGCAGCACTTTTGTTTAATGGTGCATCGAGTGCACTCATCTCTGTTCATGTTATTGTTTTAATCTGAACAAGAAACCCTCTCAATGGCTGGCTGTTCCTCAGAGTGTCGCCCATACTGTAGTATGGGCAAATTAGCAGGCCAAAAGGGGTTTAGCGCTGGTGTAAGCCATGAAGTCACTGGATTTCAGTGGTAATGTCAAGAGGTTTGAAACACTTTCTACTGTTGAACATGCTTTTGAAAGTCCCGCACCCATGCCCTTGTTCTTTCATCTCTAAATCGTTACTCACATCTGCGATTTTCTTTCCTCTCATCCCCACTATCCTCACTTCAAACTACTATACAGTACATCAAATAAGGTTAGGCAGTAGGTGGGCCCTATGTGCTATGTCAGACCGCTGTGCTAATAGCAGATACCTTAAAACCTGCTTTGATCTGCAAGAACTATATACATCACGCACGCACGCACGCACGCACACACACACACACACACGCACACGCACACGCACACGCACACGCACACGCACACGCACACGCACACGCACACGCACACACACACACACACACACACACACACACAGGGAGAATGAGTGAGAGGGAGGCAGAAATAGAGAGAAGCAGAGAGGCAGAGAAACAAGATGAGTGGGAGGTCTGGGCCAAAAGGAAATGGCACAAAGAGAGGACTTTACAGAAAAGATACACAAAACGTTTGAAATAAGAAAGTGAAGGGGTGTAACATAAATTGTCCAAGCCGGAATAAAGCATTAGCATTGCGGGAACGGATGATTAAGAAGTAAACCGATTCCAGTGACTAATAGAAATGTAGTACAATATTAAAAGGCAGATAAGGCTGCCTATCCTCTGCTGCATCAGCAGTGTTCTTCTTCATTAGGGACCAACAATAAGTTGAATCTTTTCAGTATCTCATTCAGCAGCATTCTATTAGCGAGGGTAAAATCGACGTACCGCACTGTTTAAACATTTAATTAGATTTGCAGAATGAAATGAGAAATGCCAATGTATACTCCCACACTCAACTTGCATAATTTAAACTGAGCACATGTAGGACTGCAATAAGCGCATATAGAGACTCAGACTCGGGCTCAAGTCGCTGTGAGTTTGAATGAGGGTGGCCGTCCTCAGATTAATTGTGGCCCACTTATTTTTAATTAAAGTTCCTTTGTGTGGTTCCCCACTGGTGTCTGGGGAGTTGGTATTAAGTAATACAAGACTTGTCCTTGTTCTGTCAATGTGGCTTAATAAAGACAAACAGACCATTCAGTTAGACTTAGCAGAGACACTGTATAATAAGTTGAAGTTCCCAGTAAAAAAAAAGTGAAGATATTGTTATAAATTAATTTATTTTTGCCATCTTTGGGCAATGACTGAGATTTGGTTTGGAGATGCACTCCTGGCATGTTAATTCAGACGAACACTGTGGGCAGTAGGCAAGGTTTGAATTAACCAGGCTGCCTATCTGTCCCCTGTCTAGATAGCACAGGTGGGCAGACTTAATGCTGCATGTAATTGGGCTGTCTATGTAAGCTGTCCGCATCATTGCAGCTACCCACATGCCACTGCCCTGATCTGTGTATTTCTCACAGCTTCATCCTCATCCTCCAGTCTCATTAATGCCCATGCACACTCTGCAGACATACCTGACTGCATAACTGAAGGTCTCTGGTGCCCCCTAGCCACACACACTGGAACTGAGGCCTTCATATCCTCATTTGCTGCCTTCACGGTCAATCCACATCACTTTGTTATGGGTGCTGACCTGGAAAAAGGCAAATGAAGGAAGTAGGCACAGCAGACTCCTTGCTAAATGTAATTGAAATGTCTGTAAATATATATGCCCTGGAACATGTGCATGCTGAGTCTTGCTTTAGCTCTTTGAAGCGCCACCCCGTGGTCTTCATTTTAGTAGGGTTGACTATTCAAGCTCAGATATCCACTCTTTTGTGAATGATATGCATTTCTTTAAAATTGAGTTCCACTGGGCTTACTTAATGGACCAATATGAATACGTAGTGCCATGTAGACAGACTACTGCAGCAGTTACCAACTTTTTCAGGCTGCGTCAAACGTTCGGTAGAGCTAGCTTAGCCTTGTCTGAGTTGTAACCCAAAATCACAGAATCGTAAGTAATTTCAAACCCAATCTCAACCAAACATGGTGAAATAGCACAGATTGGCAATTCCGTACTTTCAGTATTAGTGAAAGCCATGGTCAAAGCAGTAGTAGTGTAATATACATTCCTATTTTAATGTTTTCTAGTTAGTAAGTAAGAAATTGTCAATCCATGCTCACTGTGTTTGGGTGAGATCTGCACATTATACCGGCACCAGCAGCCTAAAACACTATTTTTGATACACTATATCTCGCCTTCAGATTCTGTCCAAAACAATCTGCAAATTGGTATAAACATATCTACCGTACACATCTAGTACTCATCATGTGATCATCGTAATTGGCTAACATTGGCTGCCAAAGATTGCAGGATTGGTCCATTCTGAACAAAATGTGTGAGTGCGACGGAGTTGAGGGAGATTTTGCACACACTTCCTACTAAGCAGAGGGATAAATCCCTTCTTTTTCACATTGGCCACATTTGTAGCACCGCAAAGTGGATGGAAAACAAGTTGAGTGGATGTTAGGGTTAAATTGCCATCAAAGGCGTACCACGAAATGGCACCCATTCAACAGTGGCGGTTAGAGCGCCAACCAGGAGGTCACAACAACCTGATGGAGACCTGTGCTCCAAGGAGCATTTCTAATTTGTACACTCCTTGGTGAGGCACGTCTATGCAATGTGCCGGTATTGTTATCTAGCATTGTTATTCAAGTAAACACAATAATCTGCCGGTGGGTGGTCTGTGCTGGAGCAATGGTACGGAGATTGCACAGCAAGAAAGGCGACAGCACGGCTCACTACACAATAATTGTAGTTTTTCTCACAATCATCCTGCAGGCTAGATTGGACCACCTGAAAGTGTGCAGTGTGTGTGTGTGGGGGGGGGGGTACAATCTAATCAGGAAATGAGACCATATAGTGCACCCGATAAATATCAATGATTTAATGACTTTTCTTGGCGTATCTCGCACAGGTCTTTCATGTGAACAGCACACATTGTTTGTTTGTTTTTGCAATTGCTTTCTGTTGGGTTTGGGTTAAAAAGAAAAATATGTCTGAACAAAAACAATATAATCCTCGTTAACAAGCTATTTTAGTTTAAGATGCTACTGGTTTCTTGGTGATAGCCTACCATGTGTCCATTGTGTATCAACATCTAATGTTAAACTGGCTCAGAAGTTTAAGTGAAGTTGGTATTACCTGTTTACAGAGGAGGTTACCCATGCAGGTAGCTTCATCTTCTTTTGTTTAACATCAGGAGGTCTAACTCAGTGTGTAGCCATGCCTGCATCTCTGGTCCTAGGCATCTGCTCCCATCAGCTGAAGGACACACACACACACACACACACACACACACACACACACACACACACACACACAGTGCTTGGCTCTACCTGCTTTTACATTGCATTTGTAATCTCCATTAGCCTACGGTAATACGTCTTTTTCTGTTCTATGGTCTATGCCATGGGTTCCCACTTCCCAGTTTACATCAAAATACATAAACAAAAAAATACAGTATTCCGCCTGTTGCTGTTGTTATGCATACATGGATTTATCATTTATTGTGCTGACTATTGCATTGTGTCTAAAGACGACAAACAAAAATGCAGTGGGTAGTGTAGCACTGCCTGTAGCTCTGGTCCAAAGCTCCACTGCTTCTATGGGTCTGCCTTGCATTGGAGCTCTGTAACATACAATGGAATCTGCCATTACTTCTGGAGTTGAAATATAAAGAACATTTTACCTACTCACTAAAACAAACACAGCTTGTGTGATTAGAAAGCCTATTTCTTTTGTGTAACCACTCTGAGCCCACCACCACACGGATAAAATTGACTTTTTGGGCAGAACACAATGTTTTTTCACCAGGTGATGAAGGTTTTCTCTTGGCAATATCGGTAGAGGCCACACATCCTGGTTGTTTTCCCAGTGAAAAACTATTGCGTTCTGCCCCAAAAAGTCAAAATTATCTGTGTGATGGGGGGCTCAGAATGTTTCCACTAAGGGAAGTAGGTTTTCTAATCACAGAACTTAAAGGGATATTCCACTTTTAAAAATAAATGAAAACTGTAAATGAATTTCCACAGCCCTCTCACGTATTAGGAGGACAATATCAGTCACCAGAAAAAAGATGGGTTGTTTTCAAATAATCTGTCATGGTTAAAATTGAGTTTTAAGTCATGATGGATTTGTATAGGAAGGAGATGGAGACGCATGAGACTGAGCAGACCATAAAATGGTCAATGGCCAAAAGTTTTTTTTTTTTTTTTTTTTGAAAGTGGAATAACCCTTTAAACCGTGTTTGTTTTGGTGTAAGGCAGACTCATAGAAGCAGTGGAGCTCTGGACCAGAGCTAGCCTGCCTAGAGGCATTATCAGGTGAGTAGGCTACTTAGCACTAGCATGTGTAGACATTCTAGCTAGGGATATGCTATGGGGGTAATTTCGGTGGTGCCAGTTCTCATTGATTTTAGATCACAAAAATCACCAGTCAAAATATATCGGTTTGATAACCTACTCTAGTACCAGTTGTTGCGACGTGGAATCTGGGTCTGAGATAAGAGGTCTTCTGCTCTTCTTGTTATTCCAAACCTCCAAACAGCTTCAGTAGAGTTCACAGCGTTCATTTCACAACTGACCTGCTGATGGTGCTCTCTTCAGTGTTGCCAACCGCCAAAATCCAAAATGCACCAGTGGCACTTCCAAAATGCACAAGAATGCGCTAGAGCAGTGGTTTGCAACCATTTTCATACCAGGGCCCACTGTTTATTCTGCATTTTAGCCACGGAGGACCACTGTTTGATGTTGAGATTAGTCTCTCAGACTAATTTAGGAGAAATAACTGACAAAATGTCGGTCAAGATAGCAATTCTTCTACATTTTCTAAATGTGTAGATCCTTGAAATTTGTCTTTAAATTTATCTGAAAAATAAATATAAACATAGTGTAAAATCATCAAGTTGGCAACACTTGTGCTCTCTTGCACCTTGGTAAGAGACTCATCCTTCAAAATAAAAGTTCAGATTACTTAACCTAACTCCGCCAGCTTGGGGGCATTCATTCTCATTCATTCAAAAATGAATTGGGAACATAACTAATAAATAGCTACTCTCAGGGAAGGATTATCCAACGGGCACGTTGGGCCCAGGCCCAGGGGCCCCTAAACTAGGGGGGCCCATGAGATTGAGTGTACGCGTGATCGCTGAGAGGCTCAAGCTCAGGGCCCACCAAAAAAGGGGTAAAAGTGAATAATAGTGGTGCACACGGTCCTTATTGACAATGGGTTTACTAATTTTGTGTCACTAAAATAGCCCCAAAAGTCCTAAACCATCATGCCGCCTTGCCGGGCAGAAAAATCCTCCAGTGTAGGGGGGCCCTTAAGCTGGTGGTGGCCCAGGGGCCCTTAATTTCATAATCTGCCTATGGCTACTCTAAATTCTTTTAAAATTGGAATTGAATGGCCTTTATGCAGCCAAACACTTCCTGGTTGTGCTGGCAGTAAGGGATCCTTCCTGTCGGCAGACTCTCATTCACTTTGCATGTATTGGTTGTGAATTTGTATGAATAAAGTTCACTTCCTTAAACCACACTATTTCATTTGATAATACCATTTCCTAGTTCTTCATAGTTTGTATTATTTGTGGTGTGCTATTGACATGATCACATGAGTAAGAAATGTCTAAAATCTTCAGTTAAAACCGGGAGTTTTTCATGGATTTATCCATGTGTTGCCATATCCACTTTTTATAAGCAAGCCTTTTCAGTAAAGTTGCTTGAAAATAATGGTAGTTACTAGCTGCATGTTTTATTTAAGCCTGTTCCCTAATGTTGCTTAAACCTGTGATTCTCCTCAAACATTTTCATAAAGGATCCCATGTCCCTGGATCACAAACCCCAGATGAAAAACAAATCTCAAGTTCTTGTCTTAAAGAGCCTTAAAGAAAGTCTTAAAGAGTAATATAGTAGCTCATTTGGTTTTCATAGTCCAGGTCCAGGTATTTTCAATTGGTGTTCCATGGACCACTTGTGGTCCTAAAAGGTATTAAATTTTTTCTTCCATAGAACAGCACACTAAAGCTTTGTGCAATGTACAGTAAGCATGCCAACCTTGTCAGTTACTGAAAGTCTGATTGAGGATAAGAAAATCCACAGAAATGGGTGTTAGAATCTCAAGAAAGTTTGCCTGATTTTATCATAATTAGCCTACATCACTGTGGGAATAATAATGCCATATGTCTACACCAGAGTTGGGGGTAACGAGTAACGAGTAACAAGTAATATTACTACTTTTTCAGGTAACGAGTAGTGTAACGACGTTACCTCCTAGAAAATAGTAATAATATTACAGTTACTTCTACTAATATTACTTCGTTACTTTTGTCATGCTGCTGCGTTCAACAGTATTGCGTTGGTGAAGGGAGATGAGCTAATGTCAGTTTAGCTTGATCGGAAAAAAGATGAGCAGCGGATTTTTATTAGGCAGACTTACAAAGACATCTGGTGTCAAAGCTGCGACATTGAGGCGTCAGAAACGTAGCGCTCGAAAGCTGTTTGTGCAGCTTGTTGTCCCTATTTATTGTTCCGATCCTCAATAGAAGTCTATGTAGAAGAGCCGCGCTTGGACTGGCCACTTAAAGAGAACGGAGTTGGCGCTAATGCTCTGCGCTCTTACCTCTCCGGTGAAACTCCGTGATTCTTTGTTGAGATTTGAATCGAAAAAATCTCAGTCCATTCTCACCCGATTGCAATAATTCCAACTGTGGTCCAAGTATATCCAAGGATATTTTCATTTGCCATATAGGTCATGCGTTTATAATATGAGTTTATCACACAAAATAGCTGGGGGAAATGTCCACACTTGAAGCCTGTATGTATGCGCTGTCTGTCAGGGGATTTCCCATAGGCTACACAGCTGTTCTGATTACGCATGCCAGTGGCTTAATCATCAATTAAGACACTGGAGCTATAAGCCCTCATATACTCAATATTAAATCAAAAAGATCTTATGCTTATGTATGTTTATCATACATTTTAATTTTGCATTAAAACATATTTGACAGACAGAACTGTAACTAAATAACAATCCACTGACTGAAATAACAGCCTACTGCAACTATGTAATCTATGGTAGGCTATATGTTAATCATGTGCGGCATATAAATATTAAGATATTTTAGTATTTTTTTCCAGGGTGGGATGTCTGTATTCATTCATCTAAATACATTTATCTAAATACATCCATCCATCTTCACCTGCTTATCGGTAGTCGGTCGTGGGGGCAACAGTCACCCAATTGATGTTTGGCTGATTTGTGACTCTTGTTATTCTTCTTCATTAGATTCAGCTCTAAAAGAAGCTGACAGATTGTGTAGTTGTAGCTAATTTCCTTTTTTCAGGGATCTGGGTGCAAAAGTAATATAAAAAAGTAATATGTAATATACTACATATTACTTTTGCATCCAAGTAATAAGTAGTGTAATATTATTACTTTTCTGAAGGGGTAATAAGTAATAAGTAATATATTACTTTCCTAAGTAATATTCCCCAACACTGCTCTACACTATCATTAGGCTACTGTATATCGTTAGGTAGGCGCACTCTACTCAGAGTCCAACTTGTATTCTCAATGGCTGATGGGTGCAGATTCTTGCAGATCAATGTAGAGAGAAAATATCCGCACTCGCATATAGTTCATGAGTTTTCTTTTATTTCATTTCTCTATGAAACTCTGAAATGAAATAATAAAAAAAAAAACTCGTGAACTATATGTGAGTGCGGATATTTTCTCTCTAGGTTGAATGAAGTAACAGAATGGATTTAGGGTAACTGTGGTGGTCCCCGTGTTGATTCTAAGTCAGGTTGGTGGTCCCTGGTTCACAATCAGTTGAAACCCCATGTCATAGACCATGGTTGCTTATTTCTCTCACACAATCTGGAACAATGCACTTGCTCCGGTGTTGCCAGATTGTGTGAGAGAGATAAGCAATCAGTCAATCATGAGCTATACATCTACTGTACATTACATACTATGCATTATACTCTAAGACTATATATTGGCAGCTACTTGAGAATAGCAGATCTGAAAGCTCAAAGTGTGCCACTGTGATCTGATAGATTTGATATTTTCCAAAATAATTCTTGTTTTATACAGATGAAAAATAAAAACCTGGCTTGGCACAAAAAAAATACAGATGGGGATCTGTGTGCACAGATGCATGGAACATGGGGGCTCTTTGACTCATTGTTCATTTGAGCAGAATCACAGATATGGAACAAGCCTTAAAAATCTACCTAGTAAACTGTCATTACTTGCAAGCAGATTTACTGAAAAAGGTTGCTTATAAAAAGCGGACATGGCAACACTTGGAGAAATCCATGAAGTACTCATGATTTTAACTGAAGATTTTAGACATTTCATATCATGTGATCATGTCAATAGCACACCACAAATAAAACAAACTATGAAGAACTGGGAAATGGTATTATCAAATGAAATAGTGTGGTTTAAGGAAGTGAACTTTATTCATACAAAATCACAACCAATACATGCACAGTGAATGGGAGTCTGCCGACAGGAAGGATCCCTTACTGCCAGCACAACCAGGAAGTGTTTGGCTGCATAAAGGCCATTTAGAGTTGCAATTCCGCCCCGTCTCCCCCATTACAAGAAATTTCATCTGTGATCTGCTTGTATTAAACAAAGTCAAACTCACCAACTTTGCAGTTGTAGAGAAAGTTTGAATTACCCTATTGGCCTGAATATAAGACTATGTTTTTTTCCCAATGGAAATATCTAAAAAATGGAATAGTCTTATATTCAGGGGCTATACTATTTGACATTCAATGTTCTTTTTTCTGTAAATGGGTCTTGAAAAATGAGGGTCGTCTTATAAATGAGTCCTCTTATATTCGGGACAATACGTTACTATTCTCTTTTGATCTGCAAAGCTTTTGTGGCATAAAAATCCACCGTAACATGTTATGAGCTACTTTCTGTCCAAAATATTTCTCAACAAACATCACCAGCCGCCATCTTGAAAACAAGAGCTGAGGGGGAGTGCTTGTTTTCTACACTGACACACACCTGGTGCACACCTGGTTGGTGCACACGCAGTTTCGCCACCTGCTGTTTGAAAAGAGAACAGGCTTAATAAATGCTAGGAAACGTAATGGTGGAGGAGAGCTGCTTTAGAAGTGTATTAACAACTTGGAGGTGCAGCCAACTAACTAAATACAAAACTTATAACTGTGAATTCTACAGTGGTAGCCACAATCACATGTTCATTTCATCAAGACATTTACAGATAAGGGGGTGGGAATGTAGCCATGTGACATAGTACTTTAAAACACCTGTGACTGAACAAATGTCATACTTTACTGGTAAGCCTGTTCTCTTTTCAAAAAGCACTCCCTCTTAGCTCTTGTTTTCAAGATGGCAGCTTGTGATGTTTGTTGAGGATTATCCTGGACAGAAAGTACCTCATAACATGTCCACGGTGGATTTTTATGGCACAAAAGCTTTGCAGATCGAAATAGGGTAATTCAAGCTTTCAAGCATGCTAAAATACTGTAGGTGTAGGCTACCATTAGGAACAAGTAATGGCCCTGTGACGTGTCAAACTAGGCATTAGGAGCTAAAAACTGATGGCCATAGCCATCATCACAAATGTGATGTTTTTTTTGTACTAGTCACTATGGCTGTTTATATGTACCCCAATTCCTGATGTGCAGATTGTTGCTTTGCGTGGTTTCCACCAGCATCGGTATACGCGTGACGTGTGTGTGTGTGTGTGTGTGTGTGTGTGTGTGTGTGTGTGTGTGTGTGTGTGTGTGTGTGTGTGTGTGTGTGTGTGTGTGTGTGTGTGTGTGTGTGTGTGTGTGTGTGCATGTAATGCATGATCTGTGCACTGTGGATACACAGCCATAGCTATAGGATTGGTTGCACAACTAAAAAACACTATGTACCATTTACCTTGAAGGCCATGATTTGTATTGGGTGTATCGACAGCAACACACTATTCAACCAAACAACATAATAGGTGCGATTATAAATAGGACAACAGGAACAGCCAGGTGCCAAGTCAAACCATACAAATAAAGGTATTATCAAATTCAGCAGCAGTGCTTACAAATCCTTTTGTATAATGCTCTGCTGGATGCTGGACTGGACCCCAGGCATAAATAACTGACACTTTACCCAGCGGATCACAGTTTAAGTACAACTTTTATTAATACTGGAATCATCACAGTGCGTTTTGTTACATTAGCAGTGACTAAAGTTAACAAAAAAATAAAATTGTAACTTTTACAAAAAAGAAGATTGAAACAATTAAAAAAAGAAAAGAAAACTCTTCAGCAACAGAGGCAAAACAGCCTTGGAAATTAAGACACAATAAATTAAAGAAGAGGAGAGAAAGAAGAAGAGCAAAGGACAAAGACTGCAGTGCCTGTAAGGCTGCATGTGAGAGGAAGAGAAGCCTGCAGGACCTTTTTCTATAATATTCTCATTACGTTCTCAGCAGACACCCTTCACAAAGGAGACGTTATTGTCAATGATTCAATGCTCAGTTTTTTAACCGTTTGGGATCGAGGCCGGAGAGGAGTGAAGAAAGAAAGTAAAGAAATGGACACAGACAAAGAGAATGTGAACAATGGCGATCACAACATTCAGTTTAGTTGCCATGGCATTAGCACCAGGATCCACTTCAGCCACTCTTGTGTTCGATTGGCTGCAATAACAACAGGTAGTGAGTCATTTGCTCAAGTGCCCAGTGAGTTACATGCCTGTACCAATACGGAAACGGAAAAGCAAGGAGGTGTGTGTGTGTGTGTGTGTGTGTGTGTGTGTGTGTGTGTGCGTGTGTGTGTGTGTGTGTGTGTGTGTGTGTGCGCGCACACAAACACACATTCAGGACTAGGCAGTTAGTCAGAAGGTTTGACAGATTGTATGTGGGAGATGTAGGAAACCTAACCATGCGTGCAGGCTCTCAACACCCACATACTGTATATGCACAGAAACTACTGTCTCGTAGCCGTCTGCTGGGATTTCACTGTGACCTCCACGCAACCTCCATCTCACTTAAATGTGTTGCTAACTTTACTCTGTGCCTGAATACTCAATCCCTAAGTCACTAAATTAGATGATGGTGTCACTCATCAAACTGAATTAAAGTGAAGAATGCCCTGCAGCGTGTCACCTATTCTTACTTTAATATCATCCATATTTCGGGTAGTGACATTTAGTTCACTATTTACATTTGCTTTACTGCAGAGTGCCCCACACCACAACGTAAAATGTATAATCAGGAGAGATGGCTAAAAGAGCAGGGTGGGACGCATCTTTCAACTTTCCAAAATGTGATGCTTTTGAAACTGTGAATGGATTAAACATGACACTTTTTTGTATTTTGAACAGAAGGTCGTGATAACAGCTCTGCATAAGAGATAGCAATTAATGATAGCAATTAATGCAATCGGCTGACCTGAAAAGATCTCGGCTTTATCTGCCCTTTTTAACAAAACGTACGCTCTAATTTTAAAGGCTGTGTGGCAATTACACCTTTAAACTCCATTCTAATCACAACATGACCATACTACACAGCATCAAAGCAGGCGCTCCCCTGTCAGCGGAGGTAAATACAGTTTGAAATATATCTGCATCTCTCGGCAGGTTTCCTTGATTGAAGGCATCTCAAGAAAACATGAAAGCAATATCAACACCCGGGAGATAATGCCAAAGATGTCTTGGAGAGCCGGATCAAACAAGCCAATTAAAATTTAATCTTCCTCTGAAATGCAGAGTCAGACATCTAACGGGCTGCCTGAAAACAAGTTATCAATGCTCCATTATGTAGTGAAAAGTTGACCCTGGCTAAGTGCTGGGCTAAGTGCTGGGCCCTAGTGCAGCCGGACATTCTCCTAACATCTTAGGGCTTGTCCTCATCACACACACCCACATGCATGTGTTCACAGACCCTCCAACACAGAAACACACATGTGCTTGCATGTATAAAAACACTCACAACAGAGTGAGTTGATGTTCACATTGGAAGTAAAGACAATCTGCAACGCTATCAGGGATCTTGTCATGACATCTGGTGCTGTTCTAACTGTCTAGCAGACAGCATCCCTGCTGCAGCCCATGCCAACGGATGGAGAGGAGACAGAGGGAGGAGAAGAGACAGACAGGGAAGTGGGAAGTAGAAGAGATGCTGTAGGTCTGCTAAGCTGAGGAAAGATATGACACAGCAGTATGTATGTACGGTATCTATGTACCGTATGTACTTTATGTATGGATGGATGGATGTATGTATGTATGTATGTATGGTTCACAAACACTTTTTTTTACCAAGCATCCTTTCCATTTTCCTTTGCTATTTTGTGATTTTTAAGGTAAGTCATTTAATGAATAAATAGTGAAAATCTATAGTACAAGCTCACAACACAGTGTGAGCCATGGCCTTGTAGATCTGCTATCGTCACTAGTATGGGTGGTTAACAGGTACCATCTGCTCGATTCTCGCGCTTTCTTCCACGCTAACCTTACACCAACCGCTCCTGGTGGCGGTTCTTGTAATTGTTGATTTTACAGAGAATCAGTTATCAGTACTCCAAAACTGACCTCCAAAACATTTGGGAACCAATGGTCTAAACTCTAAAGAGTGTCAGACTGGTCTGTATGCTATGGGTGTGTGTGCGTGTGCATGGGTGTGGACCAGTGCAGTCATGTATGCATGTAGAGCGTACATTGTACGTGTGTCTGTGCATTTTCTCTGTATGTCACGTCTTTGTTCCCTCAAGCTGGTTAGGTACACAATGCTTAGCTGACACATACATACATACAAGGACACACATGTTGATCATTTAGTGCATCGACCAAAAGGACAGTCAGCAAGATGTCTTGTGTTGTTATTTGGAGCATTAAAGGAAAATATACATACGTTTTTCAGTCATTGCTCAGCCGAATAAAATAAGGTACTTAATGTACTGATAAATGTCATTTGATGTGGCAATATACAGTGTATAATACAGTGTATCTCTGTTGCTTATGGGATCATTCAGCATGAAACTGTCAAATATCCATCTGTAAGTCTAATCGCTACCAAGCAGGCGTGCAACCATCAATTGAAGTAAGCAATTTAATCCATTAAAAAAATAAAAGATTTTAATTAAAAATGTTTTTTTTTTCTTTTTCTGTTTAAATAGCAAAAATAACTACACAGGCGATCTACAACTTCACAACTCGTCAACTATTTTAGCTATTTCTGCAGAGGAAGTATAAAATAGAGAAAATGTTTCATCAGCTTAATTGATTTACGGTAGGTGATAAAAAAACATTTTTTAAGACAATAATCGGTAGTTGCAGCCTTGGTAATAATGTCATGATAAAGTGTTGGTGTATGATTTCTACAAGGCATTTCTGCAGTCCGTCTTATATTCATTCACGCGGCAGCTTGTAAAATACAGAATGAATTTAAAAATGGGAAAGCAATTTGCATCATTTTAGATTTTAGCATTGGGTATTGAAAAAAATAGCAGATATGCAAGAACTTCTTTCTGCCACTTTTGATATACAATATTTGTGCGTGTGTGCACGTGCGTGTGTGTGTGTGAGAATTACCGATTTTGTAGAATCAGCTTCAGAGAGGGTGGTCTTTGGTGCACATGCTTTAGGCATGTTGCACTTACCCCCATTATAAAGCGTGTATGTGCACATCTTATTACCAGGGCAGAAGTTTTTTTTGGTTTTGTTTTTTAAATCACCCAAATCACTGAATGCTCCTTTAAGAAAATACCGCATATGAATCAATATGGAATTTAGTCTAAGTTGGAATTGATGGCTACAATATTTTTCGCCCCATCTCAGATATATTTCACAATCAAATCCTATCGATCCAACCTTTACGCCTGCTCGTGATATCTTCAGTGAGTGACCTCATAAGTAAGCAACTGTATAAATGTCTGTCTGGCCCCCAGCAAATAACTTCAAATAATTGCAATATTGCAACATGAACAAATAATACTTCATCTTAAATAAGTGCAACTAATTACCAGTGAATAACGCTGTTATTTTCCTTTAAAACTCACCCATGGCCATTCAATCAAAAATATGTTTGTCCATATTGCATTTACACCGTTTCAACAGGAACTACTGAAATATTAATGTTATTAATGATGTGACATTTCTACATTGAACGGAAAGGAAAGAGATAAAAGTTTAAACATGATACAGTTTGATGTCGCAAATTGTGTTTTAGAACGGTGTACAGTATATTCACATTCATCAGGGCGAATTTAATTGGGTTATGCTTTGCACATTGTGGTTGTTATTTCCTTTTGTTGTTGTAAAACCCAGTGGTGGAAAGAAGTACATGTACTCAATTACAATTTTGAGGTAATCCTACTTTTTAATTTCCAATAGTGATTACTACATCTCGGAGGCAAATATTGTACTTTACCACTACAATTTGAAAACTTTAATTACTACTGTTTTACTCAAGTACATTTTGAATTCCAGACCTTTACTTTTAACAGAGTATCTCTATATTGCAGCATTGATACTCAAGTAAAAGTACATTCCCCACCACTGGTCACATCCATTTTTTACATAATACAACCACTTTCAGAACCACACACTGAATGTACTTACAGGCACACACAAATTAAATTGTTTTTAAACCCCCTTAATGACGGTTAACATTAAAGTTCAAAAGAGAGAGAGAAAAAAAGCATGAGCACACACACCTTTTGACAGAGTTGAAGAAATAACATTCCCCTCTCCGCCTCCTCCTTAAATTAACACATTGTGTTTGTTTCTTTTTAAAACAGCCACAGGCATTGCTGTGTTCGAGGCAAAATGAAAATAAATAAAAGTCAACAAGTTAAGTAAGAGCATAGAGAAACATTATGGCCCTACAGCTAAGGTCACTGCTTTGAGGAGCATACAGACATGTCATTGATGAGGAGTTCACACTAGCCTACAGTACAACGGTCATAAGTAGCACGCTCTCCGCTCACACATCCTACATCCATATGTTACACTGCGCACTAGTTTGTGTTACAGCCGGAGTTGTTTTTTTTTGTTTGTTTTTCTTCTTCTTTTTACATTAATTAAAAGAAACGACTGAAGAGTAAAACTGTACTGTAGAACAAAATATATATATATATATTTATACTGTATATATTAAAACTGAATATTCCATTGTGTTACTCTATTTCATTCTAGCCTTTTTATATGCCAAGTCTGTGCATCCCCCGACAGAAAGCACAGCACAGTACAGTACGTCTTTATGTGAACAGGCAGTGAAATGCTCATCTCTTCACATCATCTCCATCCCTCCTCCGGATTCATACCGCTAACTTAAATACCCCCCTGTGTGTTTTCTTCATCCTTACCAAGGCCACAGACCGGGCCTTAATTGTTATTTCTCCCATCCATCCTAATGTCCATAAATAGTCACACATTTAAGTCAAGCCGTGCTTTGATCTGAATTGTCCCAGGACAGCGCGGGGGGCTGTGTCTTCATCCTAAGTTGGCCTATTCCAACCACGATGAGTCAGTCCGCGCTGTGAGCAACCCCATTGCCCCCAGAGTTACCAAGTACATTCATACCCAGAGAAATGTTGCCAAATGTAATGTTCACCAGAGCAGCCCTGCTTGACTTGATTGGCACCGGTCATAGGGGTGTCCGCATGTCCCACAGGAGTTGTTTTCCTCTTCACCAATCTTTTTTTGCTGAAAAGGAGACCTTTTGTTCTCACATACCCAGAATAGGGACACTAAGGTTAATGTGGTAAAGTGTATTGACCCCCAGAGGGATATTCAGTGTCATAAAGCAGCTGACACAATTAGTGGCTAAGCTATAACTAGTCATTATCAACCAGTTTATCTGGCCATTGGGTGGCAATGTGGCTGCTAACAGTGTGACAGCCAATTAGCTGTCCTGGCAATAAGAGACCATTTTCATGAAGAACTCATCTGGACCAGCAGATTGCAGTTCAACTCTGTCTGAAGCTCAAATGGGTCAATCTTCAATCCCTCGGATACCCGTGTCAGCTTTCCACCATGCTGAGCCACACTCAGAATCTTTCTAAAATACACAGTAGGTGAGCTTTCCCCCCCTCTCTATACAGCCCAGATGGCTCGACGTGATAAAGCACAATGAGCCTGTTCAGATAATGGCCATGTTCTCCTCCTCTTATCACATTCATTCCTTTTCCACCTTTGTTTATCACTTTCTCTTTCTCCCTCCATCTCACCTCTACAGGTCTACTCTCTATAGTTTCAAGGATGCCATATTGACATAAGCAAACAGCTCTCCTGTCTGCCCACTCTCTCTGTATCATGCAATCACACACTGCATGAACACAGTGACACCAAGTGGACAAGTGGTGCTATAGCAATCAAAGTGCTTCACTTTCTCACTTTTTCCCCTCAATTCTCAAAGAGAGAGAGAGAGAGAGAGAGAGAGAGAGTTCACATCACGAAGCATTCCTGATGATTGCCTGAATGTTAAAAAGAGAAAAGGAAGGCCATACACCCAACCTCTTCTTCAGCAAAGAAAAAAGGGAAAATAAAACACATTTATTGCTCCATTTTCTTATTGACATTTTCTCTCTCTGGTTCTAGAAAATATATATGTGTATATATATATTTATACGCCTGGATACAGCGGCAACGAGGAGGTGACGACGACACGATAAAAACAACAAACAACAACACACGACAAGAGACAAGCCACGCCCCCTCATCATGGGTAACCAGCTGTCCTGCAGCGGAGCTCCGCTCGTCCCTCGCACACGCGCACACGCGCGCTCGCACACGCACACTCACTCACACCAACTCCATACACTCCCTGCATAGTGGGGTCACATATGCTACATTCGCACATGCGCACGTACACACACACACACACACACACACACACACACACACACTAACAGGACAGACAGCGAGAGGGGAATGGGGTACTAGCACGGTTCAATACCAACTTGTTTTACAAAAATTACAATACAATTATTATTATTATTATAGGGCGATCTGTTAGCTCCCCATGCTAGTACCGAGGCGGTCTGAGTGGGTCCAACACCCCCCACAAAACCACACCCCAGCTCCACATCCCCTTCAGCCTCCGTTTGCCTGTCCTACGTCTATAGGTTTACATTTAGAGAGGGAGTTGCGAGGGCATCCATTGGCAAAGGGAACCAGTCTCTCTCTCTCTCTCTCTCTCTCTCTCTCTCTCTCTCTCTCTCTCTCTGTACTCCATCGTGTAGTCTCGCTGTCCCTGGGTGAGGGTGTTAAGAGGATCAACTGCAGTAGCCGTTTCTTACCGAATTCTGATGATAATATAACCACTAACCACTTGTATAGACAAAAAGAAAATAGAAGAAACAAAACACCATGCCGAGCGTTCCTCAGCTCAGTCAATTGTTGAATCACTCATTTGAATTGCTCGACTCATTTGCCATCTATGATGTCGGAAACACAGAGTTTTGTCACAATGAGCTTCAGTGTCGGGCGACTGAGTGCCACCCTGCTCACAGTTACAGTGTGTCAGAGAAGGACTTTTGTTTTCACAAAACTCCACCAGCTGGTTAATGGACTTATCATCATGAAGGTAAGAAAGAACAGCTACTCCGGAACTCTCCTTTAAGAAGACAAACATGCGTCCAACACACGCTAGAGTTATAAAGGCCAGCTAGGAGCCTGTCAATATTCAGTAATTAATGTTATTAATCATCGGCATGGGTTACCAATAATAGTGTTATTAGCATTATACAGTATATCACTTACTCTAATAACCTCTTTAAACTTTTCTCTTTTTTTGTTTCGTTTGTTTTCATTCATCTTATATTATGGATTTCTACATAGTTAAGTCTGTGTCTATGACTGTGCTGGGAGTGCTGGGCTGCACCCCTCCCTCCACAAACACCCCGACCCTCCGTCGCTACTGGCCGACAAGTGACAAACTTTTCCAGCGTTTCCGAAGTCGTTTCCGATCACAAGATGCGCGGCGCAGAGCGGTCGTTGGACACGGTCTTGCGCAGGCGGACTCCTCTCCTGATGGTGGTCAGCATGTCTCCAGAGGAGGAGCCGTCGGCGGCCTCCGCCCCCGCCGCCGCCCCGTCGGCCGGGTCGGGGTCGTCGGGGAGGGAAGGGAACGGGAACTGCCCCTCCCCCAGTGCGTGTGCGCTGGCTACCAGCTCTCCGATCTTCTCCACGAGACTGTGGCGATTGGCCGCGATCATTTGTTCCTCTTCCGTCCCGCCCCCGGAGCCCGTCGCGCCACTGGCGCCACGCCCTCCTCCTCCTCCTCCATGCTGTTGCTGCGCGTAGACCTCCAGCCCCGCCCCCGAGCCCCACGCCGTGTTGGGCAGGCTGAGGCGCTTGGGCGACGCTTTCACGTAGTCGAGCGCGCCCTGCGCGTCCTCCATCCCCGCAAAGAACACGCACTCCTCGCTGCCCACGCGCGCCGGTCCCCCGGCGCCACCGCCCGCACCGGGTGAGTGCGAGTCCCCCGGAACGGTGGGGGTCTTGACGGGGACGATGGGCGGGCGGATGGGGATGGGCCCCGCGTTGGACAGCGTGCGCCTCACGCCCGGCTTGGTGGAGGGGGTGCGGCGGATGGTGGCGGTGCCCGGGGTGCCCGCTCCACCTCCGCTGGCCCCGGGCGGGACCCCGCCAGGACCCAGCACGCCGCTGGGCAGCCCGGCGGTGCTGGCCGGCCTCTTGGTCTGGATCATGCGGCGGTAGTTCTGAGCGATGTTGGAGTGGCGGGGGATGGTGGAGGACTTGTCGAATTCCGCCTGTCCGTCCGCGCCCTCTGTGTCCCCGTTCACCGAGTAGCAGTCGTAGTCTGAACCTGAAAGTGGAGAAAGACCAGCAGATTATTGCACATATTTCAGAAGCTTGTCTGAATTGTCAATTCATACCCCAACGCACAGCTGTGTTGCTTGCTGAAAAGACCATTATCTTCAAGCATCACAATGTGTCTACGGTTGATGATCTGTTATTCCCGGCAAGTAACACCTTTGTGCAAGTAAAAAAAAAAATATTGAAATGAATACTTGGGTCCTCATTTGTAACTGCAACAAGGCTGTAGTTTGGAATATTAATGTTCCTAGAGAGATGTTAGATATCAACACAGGTAAAAAAAAAAAAAAAAAAAAAAGTGTGTGTGTGTGTGTGTGGGGGGGGGGGGGGGGGGGGGGGGGGGGGTGGTTGTAAGATCTCCGTCTATCCTGAAACTAACTTCCGTATTGTCAAGTAAAAATCCGGTAGAGATTATGTTAAGGATGCGAGTGTCTAAATTGACCCTACAAATCTGTAACCCCAACTGTGTTACAAATGTAACCAAATGGGCCATTTGTATACTGCCAGGTTCAAGGGGAGGCATTAACATGCAAACGTTTAACAAAGCTTGTACCCTGTGAGGGGATGGTGTCCTCGGAACAGGAGGGGGTGGTGGTCTGGGTGCTGTAGCCGCTGGAGTACTGCAGGGAGTCCCTGCTGCTCTTCTGCTGCTCCATGCTCAGCCCCCTGGTCAGCACCATGGCCAGGTCACTGGCTGCAGGGGACACCTCCTCGCCATGCTGTACAAATAGATACACATAGACATTCTGTACAGGGCACTGTCCTGGACACCTCCTCGCCATGCTGTACAAATAGATACACATAGACATTCTGTACAGGGCACTGTCCTGGACACCTCCTCACCATGCTGTACAAATAGATACACATAGACATTCTGTACAGGGCACTGTCCTGGACACCTCCTCGCCATGCTGTACAGATACACATAGACATACTGTACAGGGCACTGTCCTGGACACCTCCTCACCATGCTGTACAAATAGATACACATAGACATTCTGTACAGGGCACTGTCCTGGACACCTCCTCGCCATGCTGTACAGATACACATAGACATTCTGTACAGGGCACTGTCCTGGACACCTCCTCACCATGCTGTACAAATAGATACACATAGACATTCTGTACAGGGCACTGTCCTGGACACCTCCTCACCATGCTGTACAAATAGATACACATAGACATTCTGTACAGGGCACTGTCCTGGACACCTCCTCGCCATGCTGTACAAATAGATACACATAGACATTCTGTACAGGGCACTGTCCTGGACACCTCCTCGCCATGCTGTACAAATAGATACACATAGACATTCTGTACAGGGCACTGTCCTGGACACCTCCTCGCCATGCTGTACAAATAGATACACATAGACATTCTGTACAGGGCACTGTCCTGGACACCTCCTCGCCATGCTGTACAAATAGATACACATAGACATTCTGTACAGGGCACTGTCCTGGACACCTCCTCGCCATGCTGTACAAATAGATACACATAGACATTCTGTACAGGGCACTGTCCTGGACACCTCCTCGCCATGCTGTACAGATACACATAGACATTCTGTACAGGGCAATGTCCTGGACACATCCATGGTTTTACTACCCCGTTTCACCGCAGCAAGGGGACGGAGGGGCGGGGTTACAGTTAGTTGAATAGTCAGACTCAAAAGACCTGCATTTGATCATCCATTTATTCCATTAGAGTAGAGCACATAGACCATTTTATTAGGGGTGTCTCAATACTGTATCGGCATCGGAAAAAGTATTCGATTTTTGTCATATCAGTATCGGCAAATACTGTATCAATATCTGCCCATATTTGTCATTATCAGGTCATATTGGTATTGGCAAATATGCCAGTTTAAGCAGTGTTCAGGCACAGGGGTAAGGGGTCACTTTGAAAGTGCACATTTTAGTGATGAGTCTACTATTCCTGGTTGGTGGACTTCATCTAAGGTATTTGTTGTATTATACATACTGTATATTATTCTATGATATCGGTATTTGGTATCAGTATCACAGGCAGCTAACACAGATTGTGCTATCGGGATTGGATCAGAAATGGAAAAAGTGTATGAGGACATCTCTACATTTTATCGGTTAGGGTTAGAATGAAAACATTCAGAATGAAAACATTCTCTGGAGGTAAGTTAGTGTTAAATTAGTAGTTGTGAATTAGCACAACTACTAGTGGACATTTTGTACTGAATGTTTCATTTATCTTCATGTTAGGCTCTGTTTTCGCTGAAGTTTTTATTTGTTTCAGTCATTAAAGAGGAATTCCACCCATTTTCAAAGTTTTCCTGAGAGGATACAAATGTGAACCAAATCCATTTGTACCCTCTCAGGAAAAAGGGGTCTGAAAGAAAAAACATTAACATGCGGTGAAATACATCTTTCTTTCTTGATGATGTCATCAGATGTATTTCACCATGTTAATGATTTTTTCAGACCTCCATTTTTAGGAATTGGGAGAACTTTTTTATCATGTCCAGAATTGTCCACACAACATCTCTAAGGTATATTAATGACATATTGAAATGTTGAAAATGGGTGGAGTTCCCCATTAAGCGCAGGTCTGTGTGTGCTGAGTGTGGCCTAGCCTTCCTCCCCTCAGTGGTGGGTAGGACAGACAGGAAGAAGTCCCATGGTACAGTATATGTGTATTCAGGACAGTGCACTGTGCTTTATCTGTAGCAAAACTGTCAATAATCACTGTTTAATCAATCATTTAATCATAGCTTTTATTATTTCGTTTTTAGTCAGTGAAAAGAGGCAGTCGACAAACACTCTGTCAAAGAAAACACCATCACCTTGGCAGCTATGGTTGCCGGGGTCATCCGGGGTCTGGACCCGTCGTCTGGGTGAGGTGCTCCGGCGTAGCCCTGGGAGCCTGGCGACCCTTCGTTCTCCCTCAGCCTATCCAGCGGCTCCTTCCTCCTCTGAACGGCGGCGGCGGCCACCACCACAGGCTGCTCGTACTGACCTGCCTTGGACCAGTCCTGAAGGAGCGCGCAGAGTTAATGAGAACCAGGAGGGCAGTGGGAAGGGACAGCGTGAGAGACTTGTCCACTATCCAGCAGTTTGAAGTCCTTCATCTGAGTGTGGAGTGAGGGGGCGTTTTGGATGGGTTTCTTTACGGTCGAGTGTGTGTGAGAGCGCTTGAGTGTGTGTGGGAACACTGGGGTTTTCCCATAGGAGGGTTGTGCCTTTGCATTTTAAAGTTGTCAACGGAATCTCTGCCCTCCTGGCTGTTTTTCTTTACTTCCGTTTTAACCAATCGAGTGAGGAGGGAAGGTTCGACAAAATGCATACACAGTGACTGGGCACACGTTAGGGAAGCAAAGCAATGGAGTGAGTGAAGTTAAGCCGATGATAAAAAATGAACCGAAAAGAAAGTAAGAAAAGAAAAAAATGATGTTGTTAATATGGCGTTACAACAAAAGAAAAAGCAAAATAAAAATATAGATTTCACAACTAAACAAGAGAAGTTGTGCAAAGAAAACAGATGAAAGCGAATGGAGAAACAAACCTTCCACATAGGAACCTTTGATGTGGGAGAGGAAGAGCTGAATCCGGGGGAACTATAGGGTGGGGACGCAGGTACAGGAAGAATGACAGAGAGAGGTCTGGTGGAGCCAGAGTGAGAGTGAGCAGGGCGGAAGGTAGCAAAGGACGGGCCAAACTGCGGAACGAGAGACACAGTCAGGTCATCAGATAGAGAGAGAGATAGTGAGCTTCTAATGCTCAGAGAGGTGGTGGTGACACACACACACACACACACACACACACACACACACACACACACACACACACACACACACACACACACACACACACACACACACACACACACACTACCCCAATTTGAGAAACAAAAGAAAGATTAAAGCAGAGAGAATGAAGAGGCAGATCAACAATACATTTCCCAGAAGAGCCTTAGTTTTGCTACAGTACGTTCTAAAGTAGGCACTATGTCAGCCATGCATGAAAGTGATTTCTACTAAACTGGAAAAGCAAACTACCTCCAGAAACAATAACAATATGTCAGTAACATTGCAACATTAAATCTGTTAAAAGGAGATAATGGAGAATGACGGAGCAGTTTGCAGACAATTTTGACTGTCTGCAGGTAGGCCTAACTAAAGACAGATGCAACTGCAGGTTTGCAATGAGGTGGCAAAGTGCTCCGGTTCAGTTTTCCCATACTATAGCTTAGCATTGTTTTACTGTGACTGGATTTCCAGTTCAAATCAGAGGTTTTCAAACTAAGGGAAAACGAAACCATGACCAAGGCTTTGATGACTGATAGAGAGCCCTGCAGACCTTTGGCCAGTTCTCTGCATGTCACTCCCAGACTTTTTGTGACCATTTCATGTCTCTCTACATTGTAAACTGGAAGAACAAAAGGCTTCCGGAGCAGGTAATCAAAAAATGGTTATGGTTATGGAAACCCGTAACAGGCTTGATGCACAGAGACTAGTACGAGTTGCATTACAGTATTCAATTATGAAGTGCAGTGGTTTTCAAACTGTTTTGGCTATTGAAGAATATAACACATATAACACTATACAAATAAGAAAAGAGTGAAAGGGCTGGAAAGTAGACAGTGAGCACTGAGCACATTTATTGCAGCTAGATTTAAGGCAACAGTCCAATTTCTGGATCCAGGCCATAGCAGCGGGTTTGGGATCTGCTGGTATGATCCATTGACATCTGTTCAACAGCCTCCCAACAAAACCTCCTAAGCAACATTTACAGTAATTCAAGTTAATTGTCTGCAATGGTCTTGGGGCCATATATCGGAGAGCAACCCCCCCGCCTCCCCCCCAATGTGTGGGTTTGAAGATGCTTTTGAGTAGTTTCTTTTGCTGGATGAAAGAACAGTAATAATACAGTAGTAATCATTGCTTATGCCATAACAGCATACACTGCTGTAGCACTTGCAGTGAGGGAGAACAGCATTGTACTGTAGGGGGACAGTACTTACAGTGGTGGGGGAACTGCATTCGCTGACTGACTGGCATGTCTCTGATGCCTCTGAAGACGCTGAACTAGTGGACTTCTAGAGGAAAGAGAGACGTGCAAGAGAGGAGACACAGACAGATACTGTTTAAAGGTTGCTTTTATACAAGATAATACCAATGATTGAAAATGATAGAAAGTCAATCAGTAGCATATGTTGTGCTGTGAAAAATGTGGGGCTATAGCTTACATTACTTTTATAATGTGTAGATAGGCTAGTTAAATTTCAACACAGTGCCAGTCAAAATGCGCAAAACACCAAAGTATTTTGCACATTATTTGTAGCCATGGAAGTGGAATGGAATTATAACTTCCCCAACATCAGAATGTCTCATTTTGAGCAGAAAAGCGAGTAATAAGAATGCAAGAGTGTGCATGTCAAATCCATGTGTAGACTGTCTAATGTGTGAGTAAAAGCAAGAGAAATATTTTTTATACAAATTTTAATGACTACATTAACTGAAATGTAAGATAGATAGGTTCCCTCGGCTTCGGCAAAGGTTGTGCAGAGAAGAACGAGGTCCAGCGTTTGAGGTCATACTTTGTGTTAAAATGAGTTTAGGAAAATGTCAAATAAGTTAAAGGATAAGCAATGAGGGGTATGTGCACGTCCGGCACGTACCTGGCTGGTGATGTCGGAGGGCATGGGCGACGGGGGCTTGGAGTAGACGTTGGCGTCCTGGGAGATGAAGCCCGAGTCGTGCGAGGAGACGCTGCTGAGGCGGTGGGCCGCCACGCCGCCGCCCCCCGGGGGAGGCGGCTGGTGGTGCGACGGCAGGCTGCTGCGGTAGCGATAGGAGGAGGCGGAGGAGGATGAGGAGGTGGTGGGGGAGTGGGGCAGGGAGGCGCCTCCGCTGCCGCCACTACCTCCACCACCTCCTCCACCGCCTCCTCCTCCTCCCCCAGAGGAACGGGACGCGCTGCTGTGGGCGCTGTTTACACTGCTGCAGGGGGGTGGGGGTGGATGGATGGATGGATGGATGGATGGAGGAAGAGAGGAGGAATGGAGGAGGGGGAGGAACACAGAGCGGGAGGGAGGGGGGCCGCCAGGGATGTTGGGTAGATATGGCATCCCCCAGTGTGCCATTAAGGTTTTTATAGGGAGGCAAGACGGCATGTCGGCAGTGGTTGTCCAAGAAGTGACCAAAAAACGGTTCATTTCGTTTGGGGTGATAAATTAATGACGATAATGGGTAACCGTACCAAAGTTCATGGTCGGGAGTAGGGATGGTTTTAGAGATGAATGGAGCATTTAGTGTGAGTAGTGGTTTTAGTAGTGGTGGGTTGGTGGGATGTTTTTTCATGATGATTGGGTTGGAGATTGCATATTGCACATTGAACATTTCCCATGTGTCCGCGTTGATGATTGTTTTAGCAGAATAACGATGTTGTACGATGAAGCATCGAAGTCAGACATCAGTAACAATAATTAATCGAGAGGTCAAAGCAGCGTACAGAAACATAGACGAAAACAATAATAACCCCAGCACAAGATAAACGAATCAATAAATTAAACAATAAAAACAGAAAGAGGGCAGACCAAATGAATCCACACAAACAACATGTAAAGATAATCCAATCCACAGAGGACAGACACATGAATGCAATGTGGGATGAATGGAAGATGAGCACATGGGTGACGGCGTGGCAGGGAGAAAGATGGCCGCCATGTTTGAATGAAGGAGTGAAAGGTTGGTTGATGGAAGAAGGGAGGAATTGGGGGGTGGGGGGAGACAGGTGGAGAGAATGTGAGGGTCAAAGGTCATAATAGCATACAGGACGCAGGCAAAGGAGGACTGTGAACCAACATGCTTTGCCTACAGTGCAGTACCAGGATCAGAAGGCTACGGTCAATGCTACTGTACTGTACACACATATAGGGGTCATGGTCATGATTACACAATTAGATTGAAGATTAAGTGTCACGCAAATAATTGCAATTACAATTTAGCATTGGAAATTGTAGCATTATGAATGGCTTCATAATAAGAAGTGACTGCCATCTGTTTTCTATTCAGATTCAGATATCTTCATTTGCCATTTGTGTATACACACTTAGGATGGATGGCGCTGTCTTTGATATATATTATACTATTTATGTAAAAAAGAAATGGCGGAAATCTGTTCTGCAATCCTGTAGATCAGCAATGATCTCAAATAATTGTGATTAGAACATTATGTAATATTTGTGATAACTCCATATTCACATGCACACTCACACCGTGACACACACACACACACACACACACACACACACACACACACACACACACACACACACACACACACACACACTTAAAACGAAGTTTGGAATATAGTTCTCTACGGGATGAGTCATTTTCCGCAACAATCTCATCTCAATGATGCTCTGTTCATTGTACAACCCATTTAAACCTGTTGCAACCCACAGTATACTGTATATACACATTGTTTCCAATCTAGGAACTACCTACGGTTAGGTTTTAGAAGGCTTTTTTTTAGAATCTGCCTCAGGTATAAATGGGTTCTGGCATTGATAGTGAGAAGACTGCAAACCAGCTGGGACAAGTGTGGACAACAGTTCAAATGGACGGACCAACAGTTAACAGATAGACAGACAGACAGACAGACGGCAGGACTGACAGTAACTACAAGAGGCACCTCTTTCAGACAAAATAAATTAAATAAACCATTGTGTCTGATGTGCACGTGTGTGTGTGTGTGTGTGTGTGTGGGGGGGGGTGTGTGTGTGTGTGTGTGTGTGTGTGTGTGTGTGTGTGTGTGTGTGTGTGTGTGTGTGTGTGTGTGTGTGTGTGTGTGTGTGTGTGTGTGTGTGTACCTGCACATGCTGCTCTTGCGAGAGCCAGAACTGCTTGGTGAGGAGGGAGGAGTCTGGTAGGACCAGGTGTAATCTGAACCCTTCAGATCCTTAATCACCTGAGAGAGAAAGACACGCACAGGGTGGTGAAACCAGTGGATTCTGACATAGAGTAGTAGGGGTTGGCTCTAGCATCTAGGAGCCCAACCCAATGATCACGTTCAGTCACACCGTACAAAGCCAGACCGGCCACGGTCTAAAATATTACAGCTCATCCCCACTCCATATCTCTATCAGAAACCGATCTCACCCTCCTGCGAAAGGCACGCGCTATCGACGATGAAATGCATATGAGGTGTGCATTCACTGCATTGCGTCCTGTGTGTGTGTGTGTGTGTGTGTGTGTGTGTGTGTGTGTGTGTGTGTGTGTGTGTGTGTGTGTGTGTGTGTGTGTGTGTGTGTGTGTGTTTGCATTACCTGTTCGCTGGCAGGAGGCAGCTTGTGAGGGTCGGTGGTCAGCACGGTGAGGTCATCAATAATGGCCTGGAGGTGGGTGATCTCCCCCAACATCGCAATCTCTCCGTTCTGACAGAGATAACATGAAGAGAGGTTTGTTCCTTACGCTATAGCCCCATACACACACATTCCTCATTCTTTTCTCTATCCAATTAATTTTTCCACTCATTTCTCTTTATTTATTTTTTTGTTTCCTACCTTTGGTTTTTTAGTTTATGATTTAACAACACATTAAATTATTATTTTCAGTATTCTCCACCAACATGCCCCATCTCACCACTACAGGCTGGAGGAAGCCGATGAAGGTGCAGAAGCGTCCCCTCTCCTCCACCAGCGCCCGGCGCACCGCCTGCTTCTCTGTCTCCTCCATCAGCAGACACATGTCAGTCACGTCCTGCATGGCGCTGTCCACCTGCGGCTGCAGGTCTCCTCGTCCTGAGGTACGGCACAACCCATGAAAATAAAAGGAAAGAAAGAGATGAATAGTAGAAAATCAAAGTGGTGCTACAGTATGTATGAGTTTACCTATAAAACATCACTTCAGTCAAACCATGAGAAAGACAAAGAGAATGAATGAACAAAACACCACAACCTCTGGAAAAGTATTTGGACAATAACACCTTCCTGTAACATTTTGGCCTCGTAGCCTTGCATGCGACCATGTTTTCAAGTGAAAACACTGCCACAATCTGCTACATAAAGTAAGTAATAAGTGTATAGGCCTACTGTATATATATATATACTTTGGTTTATCTACAGTATGTTGTTTCATTTTCTAATTAATGGAGTTTTTCAGTGCCAAAACATTGAAAAAAGTTATTAAGTCCAAACACCTAATATGAAACTGCCAACTATGTGAGACATACAAAGATGAATAATATGCGTGTGTATACAGAGTCTGAATTCAATCTATTCTACACCGATTAGTGATGAAAATCCTGAAAACACAATAAAAGCATTGTGAAGCTGTTTGCAGTGCAGCATGCAGTAACGACAACAGGCACCCAAGATGTCTGCAACGAAACGAAGAGAAGGAGGAGGAAAACAGCAGGAGAAAGTGTGAGAGAAAGGAAGTAGGAGGGGACGCGAGGTTGGCGTGCGAGTGGAAAAGACTCTGCAATGTCTGCATTCATAGCAGCTATTATAGGAGTCATGCAGGGGTCATGGAGCACGAGACAATTAGTCTGAGATGTTTACATCATCATGCATTGTCCAGACTGTAGGATTGCTAACTCAGGAGAGAGAGAGAGATAAACAACTTGTGGGATTTGACACTACTGCGAAGGTCATACCGAGAGACAGAGTGAAAGCTATGGTGCTGTATTGTGTACACAAATACTGTTTGGCAAAATACACTGTATTTGTGGATGAACATATACAGAATACAGTGGTACGGCTATAGCTATAGCTAAGGAATTCTATGGAAAGAAGACACAGTGATGTGAAAAGTAAGAAAGAGAGATAGAAAAGTGGCCGAGTGTGGGGTTGGGACAAGGCGCAATAAGCTGATACTTACCCTGAATCTCTATAGCAGGTGACAGAGATAACAGACACAGAGGGCAGGTAGAGAGAGAGAGAGAGAGAGAGAGAGAGAGAGAGAGAGAGAGAGAGAGAGAGAGAGAGAGAGAGAGAGAGAGAGAGAGAGAGCACGAAAGAGGAGGAGGTGAGACAGAGATCAAGTAGAGTGGAAAGGGAACCGATAGATTGAGAAACAGGGATACAAAAAGGAGGAAAAAAAGGGAAAACGTTATAGGGAAAGGGATGTATAGGGACATATAGAGAGAGAAAGAGAGGGAGAGGTAGAGAGAGAGAGAGAGAGAGAGAGAGAGAGAGAGAGAGACAGAGAGAGAGGGAGAGGGAGAGAGAGAGACAGCAGGGATAGCAAAACTGTTCAGGTTAGTATAAGAAAGCCATCACAAGACAGCCACAGTGCAAACTGTTAGCGCAAAATAACATTGCAACCAAAAATGAAAAAACAGCAATAATATTCCTGTGACAGTCAGCCACCTGTATACATTCAGTGTCACAGTGTCTGTTCTCATATCAAATGAGAACAGAAGAATAACTAAAGCTTAAACATATGATTATATAAATCAATGGTTTATTTAGCATCTGAGCCACAGACTACGATTGGATGAGATTTCAGACCAAAGACTACAAGATATTTTGTTGTTGTTGGATAAGATTTGGTCCACAATTCCATGTGGTATTGATGTGGTACTATAGGTCGAGAGATATCATCTCTTAAAGTTCATTAAATAATCATAACTGTCCTTTGGTTGTCATTACCAACTCTTCATCATTTAGCAGGGCCACTGGTAGTCCCCCAGACCATTGGTTGAGAACCACCGACATAAAACTAATTCAGTGAACAGTACATTCAGAACACAGCAGCTTAACAAAGGGCATTCTGAAACAACAGCGACGATAAGTGTGTTTTAGAACCTTATCCACAAGACCCCAAAAATATTAAATCTGCCCAGCAACTGGGTGGAAACAGCTTCAAAAAGGAAGCACCAGTAATTATTGGTTGCTAGTTGCTACATCACTGGGTGAAGTGTCTGACAACGAATGGGGGAAGACTCGCTGTTCCGTTTGTCGCCATCAGATGGCGACAGGATTCCACATAACATACTTTGATAATAGTCAGTGAGTGTATGTTGTGCATATTGTGTGCAAGTTTTACTGTGCATTAAAGCCTTCCAAACCGCCAAATACTATCAGTGGTGGGTGAAATACTGTACTTAAGTATAGTTTTGAGGTATTTGAATGAGTATAAATAATGAGTGTTTGCAATTCCCAATAATATTACTTCTACTCCACTACTTCTTGAGTTGGATCCATACATTGTACATTTACTGTACTCCACTGCATGTATTTGAACATTGTTGTTACTATTAAGTTTGTAGATTTGGATTATTCTTACCAATAAAAGCGAGAGCCCTATTTCGGTACTTTAGGTATTTTTACTTTCCTACTCTTACTCATTTTTTTTTTATTCCATGATGATTTCTGTAACACCAAAGGCCTAGTTTTCCACCACTTTGTGCAATACCTGGTTGTGCTGATGAAACCAGGATCCTCTCCAACAACCATGCATATATTGATCTGTTTCACTGGTCGCACAATGCTTACAGCGGTTACTGTGACACGCATCCACACCCATACACTGACTGACTGACTGTACAACATTGATAAGCAGCATGACCATCATGGACATGGACATCATGATCTAGCACTGCAACATGGTCATGTGGCCAATCGCTTTGATCTTTAAACCTGACCTTTCTACAAATGCTCTCCTGGCTGGCAATGACAGACAACTGCCTGAAGGTAAGTAGGTAGAAATCAGAGAGAAAGAGGGATACAATGATGGAGAGAAAGACAGAGAGAGAGATGGGAATCCATGTACCTTTGCGTGCTTTCTTTTGTAATTTCACGGTGTCAGATGATTTCTTCTTGATCTCATGGCGTGACCTCTTGTACTCTGGAGAGCAGAAAGAGAGAGGGGGAGAGACAGGGCCGACTTCAGTAACAGGAACTGAAACGCTCACATTCTACATCGTATTGATATTTGGCTAGGGTTACATCATGCACTCAATGCTTCCCAGTAGTTCCCACATCGATTTCCTTGAGAAACACTCGCCGCCTCGCTGCCGAACCGGCAGAGGACGAGGCAGAGGTTTCAGTGATGGGTGACATCACTAACTATCAGTGGCACCAGTGAACCGACACTCACGGTGATGCTAACCTTGATTTAAGGTCATGCAGAGCATTAGCAACAGTAGCAGCTGCAGTGGCATTGTGGTTGGAGTGCCCTCCCTGAAACTGGGAGGTACAAGGGTTCAAGGGTTGGAAGCCCTCTGTACTAGTACATCATGTGAAGGTTGTGTACTTGTACATCATGTCCAGGGGGTGTAACTTGTACTTCATGCTGCCTCACACTACAGATATAGGAGATTTTGGCTCCTGCCCTACGGGTCTCATCATGGCTCAGCAAGGCTTACTTGGAACATCAATAGCAGATCATATGAAGCTTGCGTAGCTCTTCACTGACCTTTTATTGAACTGTACTCTTCAGTGCTATTTTTTGATATCGATCGATCGATCAATCAATCTATCAATCAAACTGTGTCTTTGTGTGTGGGTTTGTGTGGGGGGGGGGGGGGGTATTAACCTTTGGCGTGATCCTTGTCCAGCTGGTTAGCCGTTTTCTTCCAGTCCTCAATCCTATCCTGGAGCGGAGTGATCAGGCTCTCCATCAGAGCACTGGGAGCACAGAGAGAGAGATTAGTTTGCAATCATACTCATAATCGTGTAATGCTTTGGCAACGCAAGAATGATGGTCATGCAAATAGACATAGAGAAGTTTGGCAAAATAAACAAGTGTAGAAATCCAACCGATTTGTCTTATCACATGACTACAGAGAGCATGTGTACCAGTTTGCGATGAACACTATGTCTATGTGACTATTATGAACGTGTTTTGTATTATGGAGATAGTGTATACCGATTTGCGTGACATACCGCATGCATGAAATATCTAATCGTCCTCATGGTGGCGCAATAACAGGCGGATGTGGTATTTCAGTGGTATTTCCCGGTTTGATGGGAATGTGTGTGCATAATGTCACAGAAGTCCCACAAAATGTGTTCATGATTTGACGTATTTTGTTGGAAATGGCCAAATCCTGCAAACTTAGGAGTTGGGGATGGAATATGGGTAAGTGGACATGTCCGTAGTGATCACTGTACAGACCGTAGAGGTAGTGTATAGCTATTTGCGTGATGTATGGTTAAATTCTGTATGAATATAAAAAAAATATTTGCTAAAATCATGAGCCATGGTGGCATTATAACAGGCTGTTGTGTTCATTTTGAGGCAGAGGTTTGTTGTTGCCTTCCAGGGAGTGAGTGTGTGTGTTTGTGTGTGTGTGTGTGTGTGTGTGTGTGTGTGTGTGTGTGTGTGTGTGTGTGTGTGTGTGTGTGTGTGTGTGTGTGTGTGTGTGTGTGTGTGTGTGTGTGTGTGTGTGTGTGTGTGTGTGTGTGTGTGTGTGTGTGTGTGTGTGTGTGTGTGTGTGTGGAGAGAGCATGTTTTGCAGTGACTTGGCACAGCTGGCCCAGTGAGGCGGAGAGGAAGTGTGCATGGGCAGCATGCCCATGCACACATGCAGAAATTGACAGTGAATGCAGAAATTGACAGTGAAACGTATACCTTCGTAACACCTTTACTATTAGAGTCCCAAAGTAACCAACCAACCACCATTATGGCCCTGACACATAAGTCGTGTCTGATCCTCACATCATGAAATGCCAGTGGTTTAAAAGGCGGTTCACTAGAAGTGTAAAGTGGCTGTGCCAAAACACTATGGCCTAATTTTGCAAGCAGAGCACACAAGAGTACTGCTACTAATTTATGTCTATTACAACTGTTACATAATACTTTAGACCCGTTATTGACCTCATACCAACCGTAAAACGAACTTTAGTTTAGATCAGCCAAGTAACAAGCTTTTAAGATAAGGGCCAAAAAAACTTTCACAGATTTTTGATCACCGGTTGTTTGAGTTTTGGACATTCGCATTTCTTTAATAACACCGACACAGAAGTTACCCACTTTGGGAAAGCCTGTCCTATATTTCCTTCTTTCACACTAAAAAGCCCATAAAGAGTGTCCTACTGGGTGTTTCTGGACAGACTAACAGACTCCCCTGTCCTACTGACCTCACAGGAATTAAAGCAGCTATATTTCTGGAGCGACACCATTATATACTCTACGAGTTCCGTTCCACTTCGCTATTTTAGTATCTGGAACTTCACGCACGCAAACCACACACATGCACGCACACACTGACACGCGCACGCACACACACTGACACACGCACGCACACACACTGACACGTGCACCAACCCACCCCCAATGCATGTATAGCAATTCATTCCAGAGTGAGGAAATGTACTGTAAATCGCTTTAGATTGAGTCGGTCTTCAAAGACAGCCCTATCATTACCATGGTCATAGATCATCATCATCATCATCATCATCATCATCTTCGGCGTAATTACAATCACATTATCGACGTAACAGATTCTACCATGATGGAAAAGTCATTAGAGTGCTGTGTTAAGTCACATCAAACCAAAACAATGGGTGAAAACAGAGCCTTTGTGAGGTTTCCAGTGTGGTCTGTATTTGCACACTGCCAGTGGTGTGAAGTGACTAAGTACCTACTCAAGTACTGTAATTGAGTACGATTTATTTTTAATTATTTACTGGAGTATTTCCAATTTCCAGTACTTTTAGTCCCTTATTGGACTTTTACAGCACTACAATTATTTGAAAACTTGAGTTTAATATTCAAGTGTACTGTTTAGCACACAGAAGAAGCACTGTGCTCCGACACGCTCTGAACACTGCCAAAAAAAAGAAACAAAATAACAACCCTGCACCGAATGTTCTTCTCACCAATAGACCAGACCCAAACAAAATTTTAGATTTACATGGGAAAACACACACTTGAGGTTTTCTTATTCGATGCTTCCTGAGAAAAGGTTCTAAGCGATCAAGTCTTGCGGACTGTTTTTTAAGCCAACAGACAGACAGATAGAAGGAACAATGGACTGAGGATAGGAAATGAAAAGCGGAAGGAGGAGAAAGGAAAGGAAGGAGGTGTTAAGGAGGCAGGTATAAGATCGAAAGCACTGATGGGCAGGAATGGAGGATTGAGTAGATCCATGTGCCCAACCTTTCCATGAAATCAAATTCATCTGCAAAAACAATACAGAGTCAGGGACTGACCCAACATTAGCCATAAAATAATCAAAGGACAAGTAAGTCAGCCATGTCTTATTGTCGGCACCATAGGAAACACATAGGAGTCTATCTCTGCTACAAGACTGCTAGACTCCTAGGAGATGGATTGTTGACGTAGAGGCGCCACACCTACCATCAGCTCCCAATGCTTACCATACAACCTGCTGCACACAAGACGTGCTACTCATATGCTGAGTTGGCGGTGCCCGGGATCAAACCCATGACCTTGTGGTACAAAGGCGAAAGCTCTACCGACCCGGAAATGTAGATTTAATGTGAAGGCTATAGGGACTAGCAAATAGCAATTGCCATCGCCCGATGCCCCAGATGGTGACCCTGTCCCTGCCTGGGAGAGATGAATGCATGGGGGAGAGTGGAGACATGGGAGGTGCATGGTGGAGGACTCTTACTTGGTGAAGTGGCGTAGCTTGGCCTCGATGCTGCGATGTCTCATACACATCCTGGTCAGAGCTGAGCCGATGTCCCGGGTTGCTCCTACAGACACAACACAACAACACAAATGTTCAATAAACACTGGAATAAACAGAGAGAGCAATATCAATGTGCGACCGCGGCATATACGTTGCGACGGGTGGCCAAACGGTCGCAACAGGTGGCCAACGGTCGTGAGGGGTGATGCAAGCGCGATAAATTAGTTGCGAGCGGTGAAAACGGTCGACCGCTTTGTACATGGCCATATGCACATCCGCACGCACGCGCGCGCGCGCGCACACACACACACACACACACACACACACACACACACACACACACACACACCTTCTGACACTTACCAAAACACTCTAAGACCAAAAACTGCTTATTGTATTAATGGTACAAACTAGTTTGTCCTTCATAAGCACTGCATGGTAAATCAACACTTGAGACAGATGAAGTATCACCAAACACCCTAATGTCTCTTTACATTAGGCCAATATTTACACCAGAGACTGTGGACATGCTACACACTCCTGAATGTCCTCGTCCAAATAAAGACATGTGCTGAATGCGTCAGCTTACAGTAGGCTACAGTATGTCATTGCGTGTGCGTGCATGTGTGTGTGTGCGTGTGCATGCGTGTTTGTCACAAAGATAAAGTGAGAGATGTATATAGGATGACAAAGAGCATAGAGACCTGGATCTGTTCCGAGAGCTAACCTGCGACTATAAACATGTGTCTATTTTAAGCAGCTGGAGGTCTATGTGGAAAATCTTGACCCCAGTTTCTAAAGAGAGGAGACGCTTCTCTCTTTCCAAAGAAGGTGCTCACGCAGCCTCTGTTAGAAGCATCGACTGTCAGGTAGAAACCCTGCCATGTTCAGAAAAGAGTTGCTATTGGGAAAACTAATCGACTAAAATCGCATGATATTTAGTCGACTACAACTACACTAAACCAAAGCGTTTCAGATGGCCAAAACGTGAATAACTAAAGTAAATTGTATCCAAAAGACCATGACTGGCAAGCATACAGGAAAATATATGTACTTACAGTGTAGGTGTATATACTGTACATACATACAGTACATGTGCACTGCCTATTCACTGAATAGGCAGCGCACACTTGAATGTGCATGCAGGGATTACTGATCAAATAGCAGCCAAATGGGATTGTTTGTTTGTTTGTTTGTTTGTTTGTTGTTTGTTTGTTATTGAAAGAAAAAAATGTATATATCATGGAAGCTTTCACTGGCTACAACCAGCACAAGCTCAACCATCAAGAACGCATGAAGGCTTGTAATCCCAATACATATTACATACATTTGTATGTGTTGCACAAAATCCGGGAATATATTAGCAATAACGATGAATGTAATAGGCATCATTATCCAAATCTAGGAGTTTAATTGTCCTCCCACACTGATCCTAACGATCTGACCAAACAAAACCTAACCTCAACATTATGTCTCTGTCTGACTCATGGGTATAATTCTGTTCAACCATTGCAACAGTGTTCCCCAGTTGAGTTTGCATTCATAACAGTAATCTTTAATTTGCAGACACTACCCCGCATGACTCTGAAATCCCACTATTCCTTCTACATGGCTTTGCGTGCAGCTGGGGTTTAGGTTAGGCTTTTAATGAATCTCATTAAGAGAATCGAGATTTGCTGTCACATTCAGCACTGCAACACCGGTTGGGATATAGCTGCTGCAAGTAGGCTGTATCTGTGAAATAATCTACAAAGAAGGCAATTATGTCCCTTAACCGCAAGCCCTTTACAGGGCATTAGATAAGCAGAGGTTGATTAGAGGGAGAGGACAGCGAGGTCATCTCAGGTGTCCAGTAGGTGGCGGTAAGTACAGTAGGACAGTGGTTTTCAACCTTTTTAATACCAGGGCCCACTATTTACCCTGCATTTTAGCCATGAACCATTTGATGTTGAGTTGAGTCTTTCAAACCCAAAACTAAGGATTTTCAAGTTTTTTGTCCACAATTTAGCATGAGATAAAGTGGCAAAACGTTGGTCAATATAAAAAAAATCTAATTGTGTAGATTCTTGAAAATAAAGTAATCAGAAGCATACATATAATTTAACTCTTGAGAGCGTAAAATGAAACCAAATGGACCCTTATGGGTCCATTTGGTTTCATTTTAACATTCTCGAGAGTTACAGATCTATAAGGGTCCATTTTTTACCAACTGCCTATCATTTAGCTGGGGACCACCTGGAATCTCCTCAGGGACCACTGGTGGTCCCTGAACCACATGTTGAAAACCCCTGCAGTAGGAGAAAATACAGCCATACAGGACATCACCTGGAGCTAGATGGTATCTGACCCATAAACAGTTACAGACCTGTAAGTGTTACCAAGGGTCCATGTGGAACCTCTTCCAGAGCAGGGTCCGTGGACCACACTTTCAGAACCACCACTGGTATAGCTGGTATTGTATTGTGTCCTCGATAAGTTATGGATAATACAATACCAGCAAGTGGTGTTCAAGCATATGCAAACGAACACACATGCACGCATGCGCACACACACGCCTGTACCCACACACGCACGCACGCAAGCACACACACACACACACACACACACACACACACACACACACACACACACACACACACACACACACACACACACACACACACACACACACACACATAATGTTGCATATACAGTACACACACAGAGCGTACTGGTGAAGTCCAGAGAGAAGCGCTCCATTCATAATTAACAAATTCCTCCCCTTCGCCTCCTGTTCTACCCGGCAACCATTCATTACAGCACAGCCACCATCAAGTACCCCCCCCCACACACCAAACGCATGCGCACACACACGCACGCACACACGCTCACACACTCACACACTGTGGTTCAAAACCTACGTACATTACGTTGCAAGGTCAACACCTGGAAATGGACAACTTACTGTCCAATGGATACAAGGAGAGAGAGAGAGACAGAGAGAGAGAGAGAGGGAGTGAGGGGGGGATAGAGAGAGAGAGAGAGAGAGAGAGAGAGAGAGGAGAGAGAGAGAGAGAGAGAGAGAGAGAGAGAGAGAGAGAGAGAGAGAGAGAGAGGGAGTGAGGGGGGGAGAGAGAGAGAGAGAGAGAGAGAGAGAGAGAGAGGGAGTGAGGGGGGAGAGAGAGAGAGAGAGAGAGAGAGAGAGAGAGAGAGAGGCACAACAGGATCAGAACCAAGAGGGATTGCCTTGTGCATTTTAATGATCTCCTCTCTTCTCTACTGGAGTGAGAACCAGGGACCCAGCCAAGTTACAGCCATGTGTGTGTGTGTGTGTGTGTGTGTGTGTGTGTGTGTGTGTGTGTGTGTGTGTGTGTGTGTGTGTGTGTGCGTGCGTGCGTGCGTGCGTGCGTGCATGGATTGACCCCTACTTGTCTGATAGCCCTCTTCCTGTTTGCCTGTTGTTAGCATCTCCTCTGATGTCACAGCAAGGGGCTCAACAAGTCACTGAGGAAAGACACTGTTGCAGATGTGAGCAGCGCAGATAGTAGTTAACTGTACTGCCCACATCCGCAACAACAGCGCAGCGTATTCCTGCGAGGACTCTTTAGAAAACAACAAGTGGAGCGATTGGGGACGGAAGGAGGAGTAATGGAGGCCTGCAGCCAATAGACGACACATGACGTCTGACTGTGATCATTCATGAGTGTTTTAAGAGGACGTTGACCTGACACTTTGGTGGCAGCTATAGCGTTATAATGAAGCAATACGGTATGTCTGCTGCAGTGTGCGAAACATCCTCCTAATGAAAATAATGAGTAAGTCACATCTCAGTTGAGTCAAGAAAAAAGAAAGAGCCACCAGTTCATTTTGGGTTCATTTTTATCGACTATAAGTCTAAAACAAGTCTGCCTGTGTTCTTTCTTTGCTGCTGTGTTTAATTTGGACTGTCTGCAGAAAACATTATTATGATACGCTTGCATGGACCATGGCGTTGGAGTTCGCAACATGCATTGTTGCTGTAAAATCAATCAGTGAGACACAGCAAAATCCACCAGCGACCAACAACCTGCTCGCTCGCGACCAGTTTATTACTGGTTTGCGACTACTAGTCGCAACCTGGTCAGTGGCGACTACTTGCTTACTTGTGAGCTACTTGCTCACAATCATGAGCAAATGAGTAAATGCACCATTTACCATTTGCTTATGGTTGTGATGAGGAGTTTTTCTCTAACTCAACCCTAACTATAACTGCAAGGACAGAGCAGTGCATGTTCACCAGCTAGACTGTAAGCAGCTGGTCGCGACCTGATCCTTAACCAAGCGCGGCCAGTTCAAACGCGACCCGTAAGCAAGTGGTTGCGACCAGGTCGTTGGGCGATAGTGGATTTCGCCACTTACTGAAATCAATACCAATAAGGCATAACAGTGGTGGCCAATTTGTGTTTCCACACAAAAACAGGCCATTCATTCTTCCAAAAAATATTTACATCAACTGATTTAAGCCTAGAATCAAGCCAATCAATCCTGATGAACCAGAACATTTAATTCTGTGAGAAAGTTAAATAAAAAATAAATGCAAAATAAATGCTAAGTAAAGGGTATTTACGTCGTATTAATATCAGACTATTAATTATAAAAAATGCAGTCTTCCACAGTTTTTGGAATCAAAGGTTTTATGTTCATGATCCTTGATGGCTTTATTCTATAGGATTAAAATAAAATGACATACATTTTGTTGGAAATCTCCATGGGAAAACGATCATAGAAAGATGGAACCAGGCCATGGCCACTGCTGCCATGCACTATAGCTCTGTTGGCAATCAAACATGTAATTCCCCACATGGAACTTTCCTTATTGTTACCACGATAGTATCACTGCTTCATTCATTTGTTGGGGAGGTTCTGCCCGTTTCCAAAAGCACGTAGGTGTTTTAGTTTATTCCCCGCAGCGCCAGGCCCTCCCACTCTCACTCTCGCCCTCACTTATCCCTCTCTCTGGTGTAGGGGAGAGGAGGGGAGAGGAGGGGAGACCCCCCCCCCCCCCCCCAGGGAATATCCCTCTATTCTCTCTCCTTCCTCTCCCCCTCCCTCGCTCTGCCTTTCCTGCTTTTGATCTACTTCCTGGCTGCAAACCTCACTGTGTGTGTGTGTGTGTGTGTGTGTGTGTGTGTGTGTGTGTGTGTGTGTGTTGTGTGTGTGTGTGTGTGTGTGTGTGTGTGTGTGTGTGTGTGTGTGTGTGTGTGTGTGTGTGTGTGTGCGTGTGTGTAGCCTACTGTTTGTTTTTATGTGTGGCAATATGTCACACAGTTCATGCATTCCCGTTATTGGCCAGCTTGTGCAATAAACAGAACAGGATAAAGATTGTAAGCTGCAGTATTGGAAGAGCTGAGATCACTTATTGTGTCGGAGCACAGAAAACTCCATCTCTTCAAATTCACCTTGCAAACTCAACTGACAGCTAGCAGCCCCCCCTCCTCCCCTTCCCGGTTACCATGACAGCACAGAACTGGCCCTGAGCAGGAGAAGCTGTCTGTTGCTACGGTGAGAATCACAATGTCTGCTGCTAAGGCTAGGACTGCTAAGGCCACATGGTCTGTTACTAGGACTGCTAAGTCCCACATGGTCTGTTACTACCATAGAGTAATAATATAGAGACCCGACTGGAGCAATAGCCGCTCATTTCAATACAAGTTGCTCATTGGCGTTTTGAAGCACCCGGAAGACCGCCAGAAGTACCGTCTGACGTCCGCCGAAGCTCACATGGTCTGACTGCTAAGGTCACATGGTCTGTTGCTATAACTGCTTAAGTCAAAAGAAGTTTAACATTGAGCACTCGGTGGGACTTCTGCATTTTGGACACCACTAATGCGGAAGTAGACGGTACTCCAGGGTGCTTTGAAACTTGAGATGAAGAATAAACTGGTGGGGCTATCATTATTATTTATTATCCTTTATGGACTTGCCTGCAGAACAGGGAGACCAGCTCCATTAGAATACATACGGTACCGTAAACAGTAAGCAGCAGAGGGATTGCATTGGCAGTATCTTTTAGTGTACATCTTTAGGAAGGACAAATACACCAGTAAAACACCTGAGGCAGGTGTGCAAGTGAAGTGTGCAGCACAAAAAATGATATTTGCAGTCTGAATTAATTATACAAGTGAGTTTGTTTTGGTCATTGCATCATAATTAAACCAATCAGTGTGGGCTCCTGTAACCTTTAAATAGCAGGTGCCCTGGCTCCTTGCCCGTTGTGATTTAAATGAAGGATTCAACGATTGGAGGAGACACAAAACACTATTCCGCTGGGGAGAATTGCATTGGACCATTTATGGGCGGGGGGTTAATTATGGGACACAATGATGTCAGTAGACGAAACAAAGGCTCGCAGAAACATCACAACATAAAAGAGAAGTGATTAGCCACTTCGGCAGTGCTGCTTCAGTCACAACCATTCTCGTGTAGCCTAATGTGCAAACATGTCCGTCTTTCTTGGACATAATCACATACAGTAAACAATCTCAGTTGTTTATTTTTTAAATTCCATCTTAAAGCATGACAGAGATGCAGTGTGTTCGGTTTGTCGTCAGAACCTCTATGCACACCGAATAACTCTTACGGGGGTTACCAATGACATTAATGAAGGCCCTGTTCCATTCCGGTCAAACAGAGTCTGTGTGCTACTATTGTGCATATGTTGACTGACTCTAAAAACACCCAGCTACACCAGTAGGTCTCAATGTGTCCTTGCTGTGTTGCAAATGGCCCTGTATGGGTGTAGAAATAACCCGTAACAGTCTTTTTGGCTCCATTTGTACACTTTCATAGTTATGGGGGTCCTTGATACTAAATGGAAGAGAGCATTTACAGGAAGTAAATATAATATTATAATATAGTATATAATATTTAGGGTTAGGTTAGGTTTAGCAGGGAAAATGGTTGATTTATGTCGCGACTGTTATGCAAAACAGTGCATTTGGAAACAGTGATTTCGCTGTCTCTCACTTTTCCTCTCACTCTCTCTCCTCGCCAATCGATGATGACGTTTCTCATTAATTTACCAGAAACGTCATCGGCTGAACATGAGTGTCCGAGATTAACCACAAAACATTCACTAACTATAACACAAGGAAACGAACGGAAGAGAAGAAGGCCTGGAGCCACCTGGAGAAGGACCACAGAGCCAGAGATGAAGGCGCTGTCATGGCAACAACTGGAGCAGAGAGGGCACAGGACCGAAGGGGATGGAGTTGTTTCATCAAGGGAATTTAAAAGCCTAAGTATTTGAATGCAGTAAGTGTGCGACCATTACAGACCAGCCTACGTAGGCATGCATCCTAATGATGCTGGTCCAATTCCAAATGGTTTTTGACTTTTCTCATAGAGCGGCTATAGCAATGCGGGAGACCGCACTTAACTTCAGACGGGGAGGAATCATCTCTCGAAAAGAAAAACCCTGTTTTAGAAAAGGTTCTAAAACAGGGTTTTAGAAAATGGTTTAGGTGTAGGTTTTGCTGAGGTTACGTTTATGGCTAGGTTAGTTTGGTTGCGACATTAATTTTACACGTTGGGCAATGGGCACTTAACCACTTAAGTGACTTAACATTGGTAGTGGGAGTTTTGGCAGAATGGCCGCTGATGAAAATAACATTTACGCTTTACAAATGTTTACATTCTCTGTGAATGAAGTCTTGTGATTGCTCAAAACATTATATATCTTATGGGAAGTACGACCGACGGATGTTTTCGGCCGGATGCTTTTTTCGTCGCAGATGAGTAAGGATGAAACAACGCTATCATTTTAAGACCATGTTCTCAAAATGGGTGCAATTGATTATACAAGTTTGGCGCTGAAAATAACGACTCCATCGGTTCTAAGCTATAGCATTGGCCATTTTCTTTTTCATCTTCTTGTGATCTCTCATATTCCAAGGGGGACAGCTAGGACTTGACCTTTCACACATCCAGACGCGCACAAACACAACAAACAGCACTAAGCTAAGCAGTGTCGCTGCTCTTTTCCCAGAGAATATCAATGAACCTCTTCAAATGTTCTACTCTCACGCTAAGGTCTGTTTCGATATCCCACCTACTTCCTCTCTCACACTGTCTCTCTCTCTCTCTCTCTCTCTCTCCTCTCTCTCTCTCTCTTTCCCTGCCTAAGGCGGCCATGGCCTACCCTCCGGTGCATCTCCATGGCAACCAAGATGAAATCTGCAGAGGGATTGGTCAGCTACCTTTCCCGCACACTGCTGCACCATTCATACAAACATGTGAGACCACACCATGCATGCAGCGCAGTGAACACACACATTCACACATGCACCCACTCATGCATGCACTCATGCATGCATGCAAACACTTCACGCACGCACTCACGTATGTGCATGTGTTAGATTTTGGGCTTGTATATTTTCTAATTTTGATCATTACAAAAAGACTCGAGTGTGAGAGCTGCTGATTTAGAAGGCATTTCTAGAATGAGTAAAATTCCATTTCATCTTGATCTGCTGTGTATCTGTATTTATATATAGCCTTTATCCAAGAAGCTTTTACTTGTGCATTGCATTCACCCATTCACACACACATTCATACACACATTCATTGCGGAGGAATCCATGCAAGGAACAACAGTGGCTTGCTCGAAGTTGAACCACCAACCCACAGATAACTGGATGACCTGCTCTGCCTCCTGAGCCACAGTCGCCCTACAGTGTGTGTGAGTGTGTGGGTCTATGTGTGCGTGCATGTGTGTGCGCGCAGTGCACGCCTGCATCCATGGTGCTAATTCCTATCTTTGTCATTTGTTAATCAAAAGACAATAATCACTTGGATTCTTGCTTTCATTCAACCACATCCCAATTAATACACACAGGAGCAGACAGTCTCTGTAAACTGTCTGATACTGTATGCTTCAGGGCAGGGTTTGGCCTCTCCGCCTTCTAACACACACACACACACACAACACACACACACACACACACACACACACCACACACACACACACACACACACACACACACACACACACACACACACACACACACACACACACAGAAGGATGCGTAGATCCTGATCTGAAGCAATGGTGAAGATGTCCCACATATGACCTGTCCTAAGGCCTTGTCCCAGATAGAGGAGATAACTGTGTTAGATCTCATACTGTAAACATACTGTACACTGCAGTGCACACCCATGCAGAAGGTTACCAGCACACACACACACACACACACGCACGCACACACACACACACACACACACACACACACACACACACACACACACACACACACACACACACACACACCACACACACACACACACACACACACACACACACACACACACACACACACACACAGAGTACTGTAAATAGAAGCTAAATAGGAGTTGTAGGATGAGGGAGGACCTTTTGAAGAGAAGGCATTTTGAGGTGGCAGAGCACAGGGTAAGAAGAGGTGACACCACGGTTGCCCTGGTTACAGACATCTGCAGCAACCCCTTCCCCTGACACCTTCGTCTTCATGGTGACAACGCACCACGAGAGCCAGAGGAATTATCACTTTTTAAACACCACTGTGGCACAAATGTGGATGTTGGGCTCCAATAGTCATATGGCGGCAGTCATTTAAGACATGTATAATAGCTACTAAGTCTTGCCTGGGCTTTAAATTAGCTTTTTAAGTGCACCGTTGTACTTTTTATACTGTAGTGTCCCAAATATAAGGCGACCCTGGTTATAAGACGACCCCCATTTTTCAAGACTCATTTTGTAAAAAGAAGGTTGAATGTCAAATAATATACAGTAGTCCCCAAATATAAGACGACTCCATTGTTTGGGATATTCCCTTCGGGAACAAACAATGTCTTATATTCAGGGCAATAGGGTATTTTGTTTGTATTCTAAACAGACTTTGCCTTGCGTATGAGAGGTGCTACATTTGCCTTGCCTACATTCATCTTTGAATGTAGGCACTTACATTGGGCATGCGTGGCCATATTTGGGTTGACAACACATGGACACTTGAGGGGTTCAAGCTGCCTTCTTTTCACCTGACCCTTCTCCTGGCTGGCCAGGGGGAGACAGTTTAGAGGTACCTACCCTGGGGGACACGGGTAAGAACATAAGAACATGGTTTCATTTTACACTCTCAAGAGTTACACTCTCAAGAGCCCATGCAATTAGAAAATGGAGAATTATTGTTATTTTGACCAATGTTTTGCCAGTTCTCTTTCACAATTGTGGACACAAATCACAAACTGCCAACTCAAACCCCAAATACTGTTTTCGAACGTCAGCAGTAGCATATACAAGAAAACCTTCCAATTCTCTGTTTTTCATTTTAAGTGCATTATTCTTAAACACTATAACAGTAAGTAACCCCATCACCACTATTTCAAAGCTCAGTCTTTCTAGGGGGCCTTGAAATGGATTTTCAGTAATGGAATAATCACATTTTTTTATGTGTAGATCTTGTTGATCTTATTTTGAAAGTAGCTCTCAAGTCAAAAAAGTGTGGGCACCCCTGCCCTATCTGAACATTTCATCTTTCAATCCAAAAAATAACCCAATGCAAGGGCAATTGAGTGCACATTTGTCTCAGCTAAAACTTGTTTAGTTTCGGGCCTGAATGATGGACTGTGTTGAGGTTTGGGTGGTGCCTATATAGCAGCTCCAGGCAGCTGTACTGCTAGTCTACAGAGAATGACTCCACTGAAATGCTATAATAGGCAGGCAGGTCACGGCACCAGGTCAAAGGCTGGACAAAGCGTGAACATATGCAAGTTTCTCTCACTCACTCACTCACTCACTCACACACACACACACACACACACACACACACACACACCACACACACACACACACACACACACACACACACACACTCGCACGCAGAGATCACTCACAGAGATACACACAGACACAAACACCAGTTATGTCAGTTATGACCTATGTGTGACTTAACTCAAGAGGTCACATATGGGTCACTTCCTGCCCAGGCCCAGACCCAGAACGGATCAGCAACCTGCAAAGCGAATTGATCCTAGTCAGCTGAGTCCGTTTTATGTTCCCGAATGGCTGAACGTCAGATTGAAATGTAGCTCTAAGCGCAAATCCAATAAGGAACATCTCTGTTGTCCACAAACCTTAGAGGTTAGAGTGCTGTTAGCTAAATAAGACGAGTTGAAAGACTTGTTAGTGTTAATTGCAGAGGACATTTAAAATAAGCAGATGTTTAAATACTTCTACCGCCTAATCCCTACAGGTCCCTACAGGCTACTTTATGGGAATGCATTTTGTATAGTGTCCCTCCCCAGCTAAATTACAGTTACACATACATTACTGTAGGATGCAGGAGCCAAAAATAAACTGATGGGTCTGTGACTCTGAGACTACCTTTCTACTCTCTTTCTATTCTGCTATATAATGCCTAATTTTCATTAAAAGACAGATTTGGAACACAATAAATCATTGGTCAGGAGGGAGAGCAGGTTGCCCAATGATCCGTGGGTCGGTGCCGTGGTTTGAATCCTGGCTCCTCCTGTCTACATGTCAAAGTGTCCTTGGGCAAGACACTGAACCCCAAATTGCTCCCAATGTGCTGGTTGGTGCCTTGCATTGCTTCTGCAGCAATAATTGCTTCTGCATAATGTGTGCATGAATGTGTGCATACTGTAAATGGCTAAATGTAATGCACCACAATAAATGCATTTACCATGTAAGTAATCAACTGGGGAAGTTTCATGGTGATAACCATTTAATGCACATGGTTTTGCTCACTGAGATAATTAAAGAGGAATTCCACCCATTTTCAATATTAGAAAAAGGGGTCTGAAAGAAAAATCATTAACATGGTGAAATACATCTTGATGATGTCATCAGATGTATTTCATCATGTTAATGATTTTTTTCAGACCTCCATTTTTAGGAAATAATACAGAATTGGGGGAACTTTTTTTATCATCACCACGCAATATATCTAAGGTATATTAATGACATATTAAAATCTTGAAAATGGGTGAAGTTCCCCTTTAACATTGCAATTTTGGCTAAGACAAAGAACCAAAAAAGAACTGAACCGTTTTCCAACCAGTAGAAAAGAGTTGCACACATTCAGGGTTTTTAGATGGGAGCCCCAGAGAGGGGAAACATCAAAGGGACGCCTGTGGCCTGAACACATATCAAACTGGGGGTCCTGGAAATGAAAAGTGTTGAGCATCATTATCACTGTTGGAGGAGGATATGGAGTTGGATGCTAGCTTTGGCTTGGCGGCAGGCCTGAGCATACAGTACACTTCAGGCACGACGGAAAAGGAGACGCTACGCCAGAGAAGTGTTAGCGCGGCGTGTCTACGGATCCCCGTCTCCTCCTGACCCGTGTTCCTCACCAGTGGATGCTTGGTTTGGTTGAGATCCCGCGGTACAAAGAACCCTCCAAAACATACAGCATAACTGCAGCCAGGGAAGGAGGAAGATGCTTGTTGTCAGGAGGACGGTGCCATGTTATGTAGCCCTCCATGAATACAAACATGATGATGATGACGTACAGCAGTGGTTTTCAACCGGTGGGTCCGGGGACCACCAGACAGTGGTCCTTGAGAGGGTTCCAGGTGGTCCCCGGCTAAGTTGTTTAACCAGATGTAACTCTTGAGAATGTAAAAATGAAACCAAATGGACCCGTCATCATGTGAATCTACACAACTAGAAGATTAATGGTCATGGACAGAAGCAAAATAAATCTTTAGTTTTGGGGTCTGTGGGGCTAAAATGTCATCAAATGGTGCAGATCTGTGGCTCAAATGCTGAGTAAATTGTGGGCCCTGGTATCAAAAAGGTTGAAAACCACTGATGTACAGTGTGTGTGTCTGTGGTGGTGAGCGGCGATGTGAAGGAGTGGAACGTTTGGCTCCTTCAAACAGGACGGGGACAAGGTCTGAGACGCTGTTGATTTCACTGATCCAAAACTATGTTCTAAAGTGATACGTGTCATTATGCTGCAACATGTGAGCTTGTAGATCTGTTGTTTTCAGCTAAATCAGGCATTATGATGCCTTCAAGGCCCACCAAAATGCATTAAACTAACACTAAAACTAAATTAAATTGGCAAAGCAAAATGAACACAAGAGAAGGTCCCATGGGTTCTGGGCAAGAGGGTAAAGATCAGAACAACAGTAAGAGGAGACTCTTGTAGCTCTCTCTGTATACTTGTGTACTGTGTGCGTGCATGTGTGCGTGCGTGTGTGCGTGCGTGCGTGCATGCGTCTGCCCAAGGGTGTCTGCTTGCCAGACTGCATGTGTGTGTTAAACCTTCAACTTCTGTGTCAAGAGGTTAAACAATGTTTTAAAGTCCATTATGGAGATGTAAAAGTATGTAAATGTGTCAAATCAAAGCATACTTGTCTTGCTTTGCCATTTGATCCAATTCATTTCACGCCGTATGTTGACTGCTGCATAGTACACAAAACACACATTCACACACACGGACAGACGCGCGCGCACACGCACACGCACCACACACACACACACACACACACACACACACACACACACACACACACACACACACACACACACACACACACACGATCAAAGGAGAGACATGAGGCAGCTTAACTGCCCAGGTCCCACAGAGATCAGTTGGCTGGCAACCTTGACATCTAAGAGCCGCCGGCCAGACATCCCAACACCATGAGGCCATTGGTGGGCTGGCAGCGGCACTGCTGCCCGCCCACCAATGAGGACGTAGGATGCTGCCGTAATGGTTCAGAGTGGAGTCAGCTGGAGCCTGGGAAACTTATGTGTTTTTCCTCTGGCTTTGATTACAGAGTGCTAAATCTCCCTCTCTCTCCCCCTCACTACCCCCCCCCCCACACACCACACACACACACACACACACCACAAACATAATATATACATATACACACAAACATACATACGGCAGTCACATCCAAACACATCGCTGTCTCTCTCTCTGTCTGTCGCTCCCTTCCTCCATCTCTCTCTCTCTCTCTCTCTCCTCTCTCTCTCCTCTATCTCTCACTCTCTCTCTCTCTCTCTCTATCTCTCTCTCCCCCCCCTCCCTCTCCTGGGACCCGAGGCAGAGCTGAACTAACGGCCTCCAGACAGTGCATATTTACTCCAAATGGAGGGTCTTGGCACGGGCCACATTCTGATGCTAAAAATACCCACGATCCACCGCAGGAACAGAAACTGGCCAGGCCCAGATGGGATTGTCATCGCATGAGAAACGGCAGGAAAAGAAAGAAAAAGGAACAACGTGTGGCAAAGCGAAGAACAAGATGACACCCGGACCTTCTGACTAGCTGTCCCTCTCATCGTGTCCCCATGTCTCCCCCTATATAGGGACCAGCATCCTGACTAAGAGCAACCTGGGGGACCACCACTATTGTTTGGGATGGCCCCCACACAAAGCTTTTGGGAGGTTCATGCAGCATTCCATTGTTATTTTTGATAAACGTTGGCAAACATTGGTCAAAATAACTTTTTGTTTATATCCTCTAATTGTGTAGACTTCAGGTAAATTAAGTAATGCAGATGATTAACAATAACTCTTGTTATTGCAAAATGGTACGTTTTTTTTCACTCTCAAGAGTTAAAGATAGGTCTGCGTTTCCCCATGTCTCTACCTCCAACTCTATTGTCATCATCGTTATTAGTAGTTTTCAACCTATTTCAGGCAGCTTTTTGAGCCACAGACCACCATGTGATCAGATTAGTCTCTCAGATCCAAAATGTTGAATATTTCATTATCATTGGAGGGGATTTTTGTCCAGGATTCCAACTTAAGCTGTACTGATTGATGTTGGTACAGGATTAGAAGACATATTATAAAGAACTGGAGGTGCACACACATCCACACCGGGTCCGGCTGCCCGGATCCCAAAAAGTAACAAGAGGAGAGAATTGATGCGCACCCTGTTTTAAAAGCTTACATTAACAACATAGAGGAATTCCGCCCTGTTGCTAATGCATCCGTGGGAGCTTTTAAAACAGTGTGCGGATCGATTTCCGGTACATTAAGTAATGCTAGATGTTTCATAGAAAATTTACTCTTGAGAACATGAAATGAAACCATTTTTATGAGGGTGTACAAGGGATTATTTGGATACCAACTCCCCATCATTTATTTAGCTGGGGAGCACATGGAACCCCTTCAAGGACTACTGGTGGTCCCTGGACCACCAGTAGTAAAAAAAAAAAAACTGGTTTATTTACCATGTACTGCTCTCTCTGTCCTGGATTTGTCTCTCTCCCACCCCACCCCCACTGTCCTCCATGATGTTTATCAGTATGAGGGTGTAAATGTGAGCCTGCAGTCGTGTACAGTAGTTTGAAAGATTTACGAGACGGCTGCCAACAGCTACAGTAGAGAACATAAACAAAGCCAACAGGACATGATGTCATCCAGTGTTCCTCCTGAGAAAAGAACACAGTTCACAGTCCAACGGCTGAAACACATTTTGCAGAAAGCCAGGGGTTCAGGGGCGGATGTAACATGTCCCATTTGGGGGGGGGGGGCGAGAGAACATGTTGGAGGGGTAAGAGAAAATTGTATGGGGCGGCTGCATCGCCCGTGGCGCGAAGCGACACGGGCGATGAAGGGCGACGAAGCCGCCCATATGCACCCGATGAAGGGCGATGAAGCCGCCCATACGCACCCATACCGCCCATATGCACCCATACCACTTTCGGTTACAGGACTTTTATTAGTCAAGTAAAGCATCAAAAATAACATCAGTTGTTGTTGAAGTTGCAACAGACACACAGCATGCATAAAGCAATGATGAAATGCTGTTGGTTTAGTGGTGCCAAAATTGTAGTTAGTAGCAGTAGTAGTGTTTCAAATCATTTTAAATATAAGCACTTAAGCACTAATTTGAAATATCTTGGGTTGTTTTGCATAGCATCGTGTTTGGGGGGGCAGACTGAGTATTTTAGGGGGTCATTTCCCCCCCATGCCCATGGCTAGATCCGCCCCTGCAGGGGTTCCATTTTCTTCTGTAAGGGCCTGTGTCTAATTCAGGAACAGCAAACAGACAGTACTGTTATGTTCTCTCAGCACAACGTGCTGCATGTCCGCTGTGTTAATCATGGCAACAGCTGTGAAAGAAACGGGCTGCTGTTAATTCATATTGTGTCGCTGAAAGGTCAGATGTGTTGGTTAATTCCACAGCTGTGAAGAAGCGCCCGTGACGTCTTCAAGAGTTCAATGCAAAAAATCCTATAGTCACATCTGCGATGACGGCTATGTGTCATGAGTCAGCGCGAACGCAATCTTATGTTGTTATGTTATGTTGCGTGTTATGTTGTTATGTGCAGGGGCAGGGGCGGATTGGCACATATTTTCCCACCGGGACAATTTTGCCTTTGCCAGGCCACCCTGGGGGGGGGGGGGGGGGGGGGGGGGGGTTTACCAGATGTAACTCTTTGAGAGCGTAAAAATGAAACCAAATGGACCCTTGCGGGTCCATTTGGTTTCATTTTTACACTCTCAAGAGTTAAAATATTCATCATGTGAATTAGCCCAACTTAGTCTACACAACTAGAGAATGTAGAACAGGGGAGCCCAACCAGTAGATCGGGATCTACCGGTAGATCTCGGCCTGATCACAAGTAGATCTCGGGAGATGTGGGGGGGAAAGAAAAAAAATGGGGTGGAAAAGAAAAAAGAGCGATTTTCGTGTGTGTGTGTGTGTGTGTGTGTGTGTGTGTGTGTGTGTGTGTGTGTGTGTGTCTGTCTGTCTGTCTGTCTGTCTGTCTGTCTGTCTGTCTGTCTGTCTGTCTGTCTGTCTGTCTGTCTGTCTGTCTGTCTGTCTGTCTACGAAGCGGCTCATTTGGAGGATTGGTGGATTGCTGTCTGTGAATTATGCCTACAGTATATTGTTCTGCAACGTGTAATGGACTGTTCTGCAACTTATAATGGACTATTCTGGACTGTTCTTATTATGATTGCATTTGCAATGGAAGTGTTTGACCAAGTCTGTTGTACTGATGTTGTACTGTTGTAGGCCTATTTATGACAAGTCTGTTGTACTTTATGCTTATATGGACATAAAGTAAAGTGGTAAAACAAAGTAGTGTTGTGTTGTTGTGAAGTTACTGTAGGCTGGCAACGATGCGTGTGGTTTTAAATGTTGATATTGGGCTGCATAGATCCCGGAGGGGTTGGCTGCTGAAAAGTAGATCTTGGGTCAAAAAAGGTTGGGCACCCCTGATGTAGAAGATTAATGGTCATTTTGATCTGTATGTTCCAGGCGAGCATCTTCTAGCACATTCTAGTGCATTTTGAAAGTGCCACTACTAGTGCATTTTGGATCTTGTCCAGGCCAATAGGTGGCGCAGGCCACCGAGAAAACTCCCTGTACTGCAGATGGCCAATCCGCCCCTGTGCAGGGGACATGAACAGTTTTTTGCAAAGTGAAAGCCCATGGCCATCTCCAGAAGTAGGACACCACGAGGTGAAGCACGCGTGACGCCGGAGATGGAGCAGGCAGCAAGCAAAGCATGTCCTCCATCATCTTCTGGCAGCGCCGCAGCAGCAGCCTCGCAAAACGCCAAAAGCCAAAGCAGTGTCAGCACAAATGGGGAAAACAAAAGTCGTCCTTTCATTGCAAAAGCGTCAAGCGGTAACGGGAGGTGGGGGTGCCGACGGCTAAGCGGTTATGGCCTCATACCACATACGGTACTTTTAGGCTTTGATGCCTAACAGCTGTGTGTGTCGCGGGTTCAATGCCCGATGGCGGTGGACGTGCTGCGTGTCACTACCCGATTCTATACACTGTTGCCATGCAGTTATATCCTATTAACATATTTTATCATCCTTTTTGTTCCAAATAAAATGGAACCAAACAACCAAACAAATGTCACTATACACACTAATTATGTTGTATACCTTCAGTGGAAATAGGCAATCTACAAGCTCACAATGTATCACAATGTGATGTGTTGCTCCCCAATTCAACCCAATCTGCCCCAATGTAGGGATGCTATAGGGTTCTAGTGGCTGACAGTGAAGGGCATGGGTTCTACTGTATATTGTGTTCACACATTTATTATGACCAATCTGCCCTGCTTATACTCTTCAGGCTACATGACACATGATCTTAAGAGATCGTGTGTGTGTGTGTGTGTGTGTGTGTGTGTGTGTGTGTGTGTGTGTGTGTGTGTGTGTGTGTGTGTGTGTGTGTGTGTGTGTGTGTGTGTGTGTTATGCCTTTGCGTGTGCATGCCTGTGTGTGTGCCATGACTGCACACGACATACCCAGGGGGGCCTGAGGGGGCATAGCCCCCCCAGTTGCAAAATGTGCCCCCTCAGTTTATGTTCTATATAAAGTTAGAAAATATGATATATATTTGCAATATTACACATACAATGGTAATGGATATGGCAATAACAGTTTCCCACTCAATAATATAGCATATAATTATGATCTCACTCATTTCAGCGAGCTTCTATCAGTCCAATCACCTGCCAGCTGTGATGTCAGTGTGCTGTTATCATACACCAGCCAGTCAGTCAGCACCACAGAGTTATTTAATCAGGCTAGGCTACACCAACCTGGTGACCCGTGTCCGGGAAAAGCAAAAGCGTTTGGTTTTCTATATATAAAAAATGTGTGCGGGGCTATACATAAACAAAAAACAACAACACTTTAATGGGACCCCTCAAAAATTTCAAGGGCCCCCTTAGTCATTCCATTCTGCGGCCGGGACTGGCACACGAGCGCCTGTTCACACTTAATGTATCATATGTTGAGAAGGTCAGATGAGACATCTTAAGGCTGCCGATGGCAGCAGTGCTGGCATAACCCTTGATTAGCTGACACAGTGGCGTTTCTAAGCAATTTGGAGCCCTAGGCAAGATTTTGCCTGGAGCCCCTTCCTTACCAAATGGACCCTTACGGGTCCATTTCTGGGGGGGGGCTCCAGGGAAAATTTAATATGCATGTTATTATAGAACATATTATATGTGTTTTAAATGTTCAATTCTAGTTATAGAGGACAAGTATAATGTATTTATCCATATTAGTCTTAATAGCCTGGGATACTTTTAAAGCATGCCTGGTGGTCGCCCCCTCCCCTCCCACCCTCCCCTCATGCGCCCTAGGCGATTGATCTACGGGTCCTTTTTTTCTCATTTTAGACTCTCAAGAGTTAAACTATATTTATATGTAATAATATTTAATGTAACGTTCAAGAAGCCAGTTTAACTATCCTAAATTGTGGGCAAATACTTAATTTTGGGTCAGAGAGAACTAGACTCAACATCAAATGGTGGTCCGTGGCTAAAATGCAGAATAAATATTGAATTGAATGAGGTTACAACTGACAATCCCACCCCCCTATATATAGTTTTTTCCCTTTTTTTGGCAACCAGGGAGAGCAGGTGCCGCCCTGGAACCTCCTAAAATCACCAATGATTGTTTGATGCATATTCTGATGTAATTGATGTTGTAATTACATATATCATAGCGCAAACTTTTAAACAACAGTATGTCTTCCTCCTTCTCTTATGGCCTAAGAGCCACGTCATCCCCAACCCTCAACAGTCAACACGTCCACTGACTATACTCAACGTGAAACTCAAGCCTCAATACTCAGTATCAATAATCCTGTAACTTTATCCCCCTTAACCTTAAGCCAATACCAACTCCAACCTTAACTCAAGCATTGACCCTAAAATACACACTTGAAACTTGATGACCTGCTCACTTTCTAGTTTTTTTTTTTTTTTTTTTTTTTTTTCATCATGGATGGGTGTGCCACTGTGCCAGAGTATAATATACTGTGCACACACGCACACTCTTAACATACGCAGTTGTGCACACACATGGTTGTGTGTGTGAAGTGCTAAATCTGATGCTCAATGATACTCAATCACACATTTTTGTCTGCTTTACTGCCTTGACTCTGCAGCTGCCTTGAACTTGACTTCCCTGTGCATTTCCCATGGAGACCAGCTGGACAGGAGGAAGGAAACGACTGGAAAAGTGTAGGAAATCTGACTGTCTGGCACTATTCAACTGGATTATTTATTAGTGACCTACACCAGGATGCACATGGAATGCTGAATGGCTCGTTTCTGACCTCGCGCCAGTGATAGAAACAGAAAAGGGGAGGGGGCAGTGTGAGACCAAACAAGACAGAGAGCAAGACAGCAGACAGATATGCATGTTCTACACGAGAATACTTCGAAAATGTGTTAAAATTTATCTCTCTATGGGTTCACCGTCCATATAGAAGAATTTGTGAATGTCAGTTGTCCCAACTCTTGTAGCCTAAGATAGACCCTCGTAGAGAGGCATTTTTTCAATTCTGACGAATGACAATACGAGAGCCTGCCTTAAAAAAACGTGTGTAATCGTGTGTAATTCTCAATTTCACAAATGCAGCATCTAAGGTCACGAACGTGCAGTTCCACTTGTCTGATAACTATTCACCAAGAAATGACAATGTTTAGAGCCGAGGTTTGCAATAAAAAGGGTGTTTTACTGTTTTGGAATATTTGCTTTATTGAAAACTACGTCTCTCCGCTATACAGTTTCTGGCCGCAGAGCCACGCGAAATGTGGAACTCTAATTTCATTCTTTTACATGTTGCATTTGTACAGGGTAAGAGTTACTAACTATTTCACGAAAAAAGGACAAGCGAACTTGTCGAAAACACTTCTCTATGAGAGTCTTCTCTAAATCTTAGGCTACAACTCTTGACGGATGGTATCTAGTATCTAGTGGCGGGACAAATGGCATTAACAAATTCTTTAATTTTCTTTTTCAAAAAGGACGGATGCCTGAAGGGCGTTTAGTTTACATACATCACACTTTTCAGGATACCTATAAATTTCTCCAAATATCGATCTGCATAAGTTCTATTCACAATAAAGATTTTGGTGTGTTTCTTTAACCATGGGTTGTCCTTTAATTGGTTTGAAGATCTATACATCCGATTCAGCCCATGCATGGCTGCTGAATTCAGTGGTGTGAGATGTTTAGGGTTTATTTGAGAACGAAAGCACATTCCTCTGGTCATTAGGATCAGTAACACTAGCCAGGCCCCTGAGGCAGAACACCGTCTGCACACACACACCAACGCAGCTAAAGACATCTTACTATACTTACTATGCTGTTCTTTTTATAATAAGCAAACATTTAAAGAGTCCAACGTTGCTTTCCTACTCCCCAGTAGTACAACATTCAGGGCCCTGAATGGTCCTTACAGCTCGGATCTAGAGGGGGGCAGGGGTGGGCAGTGCCCACCCAAACGTGCATCCTGCCTACCCAAAGAAAGGTAATATCAGTGGTTTTCAACCAGTGGTCTGGGGACCACCAGTGGTCCTTGAGAGAGTTTCAGGTGGTTCCCAGGCTAAATGGTGGAAAGTTGGTTAACCAGATGTAACTCTTTGAGAGCATAACCATGAAACCAAATGGACCCTTGCGGGTCCATTTGGTTCCATGTTTACACTTTCAAGAGTTAAAATTCAAATCAAGCCTGGAATTGTGGACAAAAGCAAAATAAAATCTTTAGTTTTGGGGTCTGTGGGGATAAAATGTACTCAAATGGTGGTCCAAGGCTCAAATGCCGGATAAACAGTGGGCCCTGGTGTCAAAAAGGTGGAAAACCACCACTTTATATGAAAAACCCCTGCCAACCTTCCAGCCCACCCTAGTAGGGCTGGCTAAATCCGGCCATGCCTTACAGGGGTCTGTGAGAGAGACGGTTACAGGCCTGTGACGGATAGTCTACAAATTGTACTTACACTTGTACACTTTCAAAGTTAAATTGCCGTAACATTGATTTTACAATATAAATTCAACTGGGGTCTCAGAGATAGAAATGCCACGATAAAACAGATCTTATGGGTCAAATGGCGGGTTAATTAGTGTCAATTTGTGGGTGCTTGACATGAAAAGGGATGGAATGAGCTGCCTCTCAACACACACACAAACAAACACACATATTTGGGGAATTATTGGAATATAGCAGTATCCCAGATTGTTCTGTTTGACAGACCAAGTCGGTCAACACAAGCGTTTACACCCACTGCCCCATGCTGCTTGCTATATGTCACACTGTCCAACACTGATGTAGAACCCCCCCTCCCCCCATGCACACACACACACACACACACACACACACACACACACACACACACGCACACACGCACTCACGCACTCACGCACACGCACACACGCACACACTTGCGCATGCAAACATTACACAAGCTCTTGGGTGGATTGGTTGTCATGGTTTGTTTGGTTTGCATGTACAGAATGCATGACTGACATACATTACCATATCGTGCAAAAGGTGCTTCATGGTTGCATGTCAATACACAAACACATACATGACCAAAAAGACACACACTCACACACATACACACACACACGCACGCGCACGCGCACGCGCACGCACGCACGCACGCACGCACGCACGCACGCACGCACGCACACACACACACACACACACACGCACATGCACACGCACGCACACACACACACGTAAGTGTAATACAAGTAAGTGTAATACTTCACATGCCATCCCATACTGTATGCATGCAGAATAAACAAGTTCACCATATCAATCACGTGTGAAAACACTCAAGCACAGTTGCATATACGGTACAGTATGTGGGCTTGCGAGCGTGCATGTACAGTACAGTACACACATTAATAATAGTACTGTACATATGGTTGCCCTAGTATGTGGTGCGTTCCATGTCATCTGCATGGATGGATCATATATGAGTTAGCTGAAGGGCATATGTTACAAGACACTACCCCAGTGGTTGTCAACCAGTGGTCCAGGGACCACCAGTGGTCCTTGAGAGAGTTCCAGGTGGTCCCCAGGCTAAATGATGGAAAGCTGGTTAACCAGATGTAACTCTTTGTAAAAATGAAACCAAATGGACCCTGGCGGATGCATTTGGTTTCATTTTACACTCTCACTCGAGTTAAAATATTCATCATCTGAAGTAGCACTACTTAATCAAGAAGTCTACACAACTAGAGAATATAGAAGATTAATGGTCATTTTGATCTGTATGTTTGACTGTTTTATTTCCCAAATCCAGCCTGGAATTGTGGACAAAAGGGTCTGTAGGGCTAAAATGTCATGAAATGGTGGTCTGTGGCTAAAATGCTGAATAAATAGTGGGCCCTGGTATCAAAAAGGTTGAAAGTCACTGCACTACCAAAAGCTCTGATTTAGAGATAACGACACAATAAAAAACAACATTGATCTGAACACTTCACTGGGGGGTAGTATGTGTCATATGCTACTCTATACAGAACAGTGGTGTAAAGTAACTATACCGCTAAGTATATTCGCACAAGTAGTACTTATAATTTTTAATTTACTGTGGTATTTCTAATTATCAGCAATGTCACTGCTACTACATCTCAAGAGGCAATCCTCCACTACAATTTGAAACGTTTAGCAGTCCAGTCCATAGTTTGTAGCTTTTGTAACTTTTGTAACATTTGTAACTTTTTACTTTTGGTACATTGCATACTTTTTATACGTTTTACTTAAGTAAAAAAAGAAAAGTGATGTTTTTTTTTTCTTTTCCACCGCTGATACAGAGACCCCAGCAGTCTGGTGTCTGAGTGCTGAGCTCTGCCGTCTAACCAGACCGTGGCTGTGCTGCTGAGTCACCCACTGCAGTGGTCTAAATATAGCATTCTGGGTAATGTAGTCAGTCAGGACTACAGGTCTGTGTCTCCCTCCTGCCACCTTGGACACAACACCGTAATACAAAACTAATTTGCAGGTGCATGTGTTGCATAAAAAGTGCTTTGTGTTGCACTTACTTACACGGCTCCTCCTTCACAACATTCTGTTGGCTCAACCTTCTGCCCACAGATGGGAGGAAAACCTGCTCATCAGAAGCATTTAATGATGCCCTGGGTTAAATTAGTGCTCAAGGACACTTTTGACACACAGCAACGAGCACCCAGCAATGGAATCGAACCAAGAACCTTTCAGTTTGAAAATCTTGACTGACTCTATACACTACTGTAGAATAGCACTTTATGGCATTGTGGAAAATGCACTACAGTGCAACAAAGAAAGAAAGAAAGAAACGAAACAGCAAATTGGTTCTTCTAAGGTCACATTCCCTGCAGGATTCTCTTGACTGAAGGCTGACTGTGAAGGTTCCTGCCTGATGCTGCAGCTTTAGTGTGGAAGGGCCTGAAGACATTAAACAGAATTTCAACACTCCACTAATACACCTGTAGTCACCACCCTTCCCTTCTGTTTAGCCTAGAAGTGGAGGTCATGTGGTCTGCGTGTGGTTAGAAGTATACCAAGTACACCCCTACATCTCCCTAATTTCTTTGGTGAATTGGCGTTTGTATACAACCCCAATTCCGTTGAAGTTGGGACGTTGTGTAAAATGTAAATAAAAACAGAATGCATTGATTTGCAAATCGTTTTCAACCTCTATTCAGTTGAATACACCACAAAGACAATATATTTAATGTTCAAACTGATAAACTTTATTGTTTTTTGAAATGATACAATCTTTTGTAAATTGATCCCTGCAACACGTACCAAAAAAGTTGGGACGGGGGCAACAAAAGACTGGGAAAGGTCATGAATGCACAAATAACGCCTGTTTGGAACATTCCACAGGTAAACAGGTTAATCTTAAACAGTTTAATATCGTGATTGGGTATAACAGGACCATCTCAGTCGTTCACAATCAAAGATGGGGTGAGGTTCACCACTTTGTGAACAATTTTGTGAGAAAATCATCCAACGGTTTAAAAACAATGTTTCTCAACATTCAATTGCAAGGAATTTGGTGATTTCATCATCTACAGTCCATAATATAATCAAAACGTTCAAAGAATCTGAAGAACTTGCTATATTAAAGCGACAAGGCTGAAAACCAACACAGAATACTTGTGATCTTTGATCCCTCAGGTGGCTCTGCATTAAAAACTGACGTCATTGTGTAAAGGATATTACTGTGAGGACTCAGGAACACTCAGAAAACCATTGTCAGTTTACATAATTTGTCGCTACACCTGCGAGTGCAAGTTAAAACTCTACCATGCAAAGCAAAGCCATACATCAGAAAGGTTGGTTTGAAAAACAACCAGAAAAACAACCAGAAATGCCTTCTATGGGTCCACTATCATTAGAAATGTGGACTCATCAGACCACAGCACACTTTTCCACTTTGTGTCTAACCATTTCAAATGATATTGTACCCAGAGAAGGCATTTCTGGTTGTTTTTCAAACCAACCTTTCTGATGTATGGCTTTGCTTTGCATGGTAGAGTTTTAACTTGCAATCGCAGGTGTAGCGACAAATTATGTAAACTGACAATGGTTTTCTGAGTGTTCCTGAGTCCTCACAGTAATATCCTTTACACAATGATGTCAGTTTTTAATGCAGAGCCACCTGAGGGATCAAAGGTCACAAGTGTTCGGTGTTGGTTTTTGGCCTTGTCGCGTTAGTATAGCAAGTTCTTCAGATTCTTTGAATGTTTTGATTATATTATGGACTGTAGATGATGAAATCACCAAATTCCTTGCAATTGAATGTTGAGAAACATTGTCTTTAAACCGTTGGATGATTTTCTCACAGAATTGTTCACAAAGTGGTGAACCTCGCCCCATCTTTGATTGTGAACGACTGGGATGGTCCTGTTATACCCAATCACGATATTAAACTGTTTAAGATTAACCTGTTTACCTGTGGAATGTTCCAAACAGGCGTTATTTGTGCATTCATGACCTTTCCCAGTCTTTTGTTGCCCCCGTCCCAACTTTTTTGGTACGTGTTGCAGGGATCAATTTACAAAAGATTGTATAATTTCAAAAAACAATAAAGTTTATCAGTTTGAACATTAAATATATTGTCTTTGTGGTGTATTCAACTGAATAGAGGTTGAAAACGATTTGCAAATCAATGCATTCTGTTTTTATTTACATTTTACACAACGTCCCAACTTCAACGGAATTGGGGTTGTATGTGATTTTGCTCTTTTGATTTTAAGTGTCCGTGCAGTGCAGGATAATTCAACATTTCCCCTCTGACAGCGCCGTTACAGAAGCAGGCAGATCGAGTCAGACTTAAGGCCTATCAAGGTCCTGGGGAGTGTGCATACTAACTAACACACACTTTCACGCCAAGGCTGAGTGCTGGGCGATGGCCGAAACATGGCCTTACTGAACTCCCTTCCCTCCCTCCCACACACACACACAAGCACGCACGCAAACACACATGCACACACACAAACACATCAATGTACGCGCACACGCTCGCACGCAGCCGTGCATGCACGCGGGAGGTGAGAAAATGTCCCTGAGAACAGTTTTGTGCAGAGCAGACTATGTAGCTGGCTGGAGTCCAGATAGGCTTTCTAGTGAGTGTGGGAAAAAACACGGTTTCATTACTACTTAGTCTCTCTCTCTGTCTCTATCTCTCTCTCTCTCTCTGAATCAAAATGAGATTGGCTCAAGCAGTGATTGACCATCCTCACATAACATAACATTGTCGATGCGTTGCGTCAGTTACTGTTTACTGCTGGCCTGCCGTTCGTTTGGTCAGCGACCAATCCATGTCGTATAGTCTGCAGTCGGAGAACGTTATTCCACAAACTGGGTTATCATTTGTGCACAGCGTGGCACATTGTTCAAGATCACAGGCACTCGACTACGGCATGAGTCCCCCTCCCTGGACTAAAGTGTAGGGGGAGGGCAGGGGCGGATGTAACATTTCCCAATTGGGAAGGGGGCGGATAAAATGGTATGGGGGTGGCTTCATGCCCGTGTCGCTTCGCGATGAGGCTGCACCCATACCATTTTCAGTTACAGGACTTTTACTGTAATAAGCAAGTAAAGCATCAATAATAACATCAGTTGTTGTTGACGTTGCAACAGAGACGCAGCATGCACAGAGCTACTGTAAAGGTCTGACTCAGAAAGTTTTCTGTTTTCAGTGATGAAATGCTGTGGTTTAGTGGTGCCACAACTGTTAGTTAGTAGCAGTATAGTGTTTCAAACCATTTTAAATATAAGCACTTTAATTTGAAATATCTTGGGTTGTTTTGCATGCCATCATGTTTGGTGGGGCAGTCTGGGCATTTAGGGGGGCATTGCTCCCCCATGCCCATGCCTAGTTCCGCCCCTGGGGGGGAACCTAAGGGGCAAAGGGGCCGGACTGCACAGACATACAGTATAGGGGGAGCTGCCGCTTCCATCCCTGGAGGCGGATTGATTGATGCTCTAAGAGAGGCCAAGCTTTCACGTTGGTGCCTCCTAGGAACGGAATGAAAGGAAGGGACAAGAGTCACCATGACACTCACTTCCGCCCTCCTATATGGTCTACAGCGACCAATGTGTCTATTTTTACCTCGTAATGTACTGTGTATGTACTGTGTACCCCTAAGTCTGTATGTCTGTTGTCCGTCTGTTCCAGCACCAACAGCTGCAACACTGCAACTCTGTCATTTCTCCACAGTTTCGGGACACAGGCTGAACTGAGCTTGGCCTCTGCACGTATTCCTGCGGGTCTGGAAGTCTGGATATCCTTTTCAATGTATATTCATATATAGGTCCTACTAATCATGTACTAATGTACATGATAAAATACCACATTTTTTTCTACTCGGCCTGTGTCGCACAGGAGGGCTGTGGGCAGTTCAGAAACCTCTTCCAATGACATCATCAACGGAGGTTTTCTATTCCTGAAAAGTCACAATGCAAAAATGGCAGCCATCATTCTCCCGATAATAAAAATAATAAAAAATCTTCTCAAAAACACATTGTTTTAAAAAATCTACAGAATGATGATATCATTGGAAGAAGTTTCTGAACTGCCCACAGCCCTCCTGTGAGACACAGGCTCAGCAGAAAAAAATAGTGGAATTGTGTCATGTACTGTACATTAATGAGGACCTATTATATGAAGAATTGAAAAGTGGTGAAATGGTCCTTTAAACTAACTATACAGTGTTCACTAGATTACAGTAGATTACAGCATAGAGTAAAGTGGCACAGAGTACATTACAGTATGATCCTCTGGCCTCTTCCCTGGGGTCTGGGCACCACCAAGGACCCCCCCCCCCATGCGACCCCGCCGTCCCCTATGGGGACCCCCACATCACATGGTGTAATGTCTCCACTGTGTTGGACGCGGGGCAGCACGCCGGAACCAGCCCAAACCCCTGGGTGTGTTCTGGGTTTTTTATTTAAGATGCTATAGAATAAATGTATAGACCTATTTGACAGTATGCACAAACATAATTGCCACGATTGTCCGGAGGGGGCCAGCTATAGAGGAAAGACTGTGTGTGTATAAGAGAGGCAGAGAACCCCCAACCAAAAAAACCCTTGGCATCTGTATCGTGAAAGTGTGGGCACTGTTGCCATAGAGACGTACCCAGAGAAAGGGAGAGAGAGAGAGAGAGTGAGGGGAATGGAGAGAGACCACACTGAGGTACAGAGAGAGAGAGAGTGAGAGAGAGGTGGAGAGGGTGCCCCTATGCCCCCCCAACACACACACACACACACACACACACACACACAACACACACACACACACACACACACACACACACACACACACACACACACACACACACACACACACACACACACACACACACACACACACACCACCATGAAGGACAAATGGCACTAGTGGCATTTAGCAACTTAGCTCCCTTTTTAAGGTCAAGAGAGCAGAACTACCAAACTACAGTATGAATGAGAAAACGGGACGCAGAGAGGAAGAGAGGGAGGGAAGTGGTTTGAGAAAGAAAGGGAAAAGAATGAGCCATGGAGTACTGATACTACTGCATCATGCAGAAAAAGAGAGAGAGGGTGAGAGAGAAAGAGAGCTAAAACATCACACTATATCACATCACAAAGACGCAGCCGTTGGAAAGATCGAACTGCGGAAAACTGCATGAGACTGTGTAGAGTAGGGGTTTTCAACAGGTGGTCCGGGGACCACCAGTGGTCCTTGAGAGGGTTCCAGGTGGTCCCCAGCTAAGTTGTTTAACCAAATGTAACTCTTGAGAACGTAACACTCTCAAGAGTTAAAATATCCATCATGCGAATTAGTCCAAATCTACACAACTACAAGATTAATGGTCATGGACAGAAGCAAAAGAAATCTTTAGTTTTGGGGTCTGTGGGTCTAAAAATATCCTCAATTGGTGGTCCGTGGCTCAAATGCTGAATAAATGGTGGGCCCTGGGATGAAAAAGGTTGAAAACCCCTGGTGTAGGGGAAAGGATAAACGAATAGGTGGTGCATAAACTGCACAGTAAAACCCTCACTGTGAGTGAGTGTGTGTGTGTGTGTGTGTGTGTGTGTGTGTGTGTGTGTGTGTGTGTGTGTGTGTGTGTGTGTGTGTGTGTGTGTGTGTGTGTGTGTGTGTGTGTGTGTGTGTGTGTGTGTGGTGTGTGTGTCTAGCTGAGCCAGCAGTGGCTGCACCAGTTATCACGCCTGGCTGATGGCTGTTAATGCTGTGGATTAACCCCTGGCTCCTGCTAACTCTGGATACTGGCAGAGTAACACGGTGTGCACGCATGCAGCACCCCCCCCCCCACCCCCAAATCTCTCTCTCTTTCTGCAACTACAACAACATAAACTTGAACATGAATATTGTGGTACTATACATAATGGTAACTATACATTATTCTCCACCAATTTAGAAGATTCAATCATAGCATGTCAATAATACCGGTGCAAAGAGATGTAATCTATTCTATTCCAGCATCTATTCCAGCATGCTGTGTATTGCATTTTCGACTGGGCCAAATACAGTAGAACTGCACACAGTCCGGATGGGTGGACGGGGGGGCGGGGGGAGGTGGGGGGTGTCAGGTGCAACTACAGGCGATAGGTGATGCTGGTTTTGCCGACTTGCTAATGAGGGGGCTTTTAAGACCAAGGTGACCTGCTGTGGTTAATGGATACAAAAAAGTGCATGCTGAGTGAGGGGCCGCCAATGTGTCTTTTGTTGTTTCTCCTTTCTTTTCTTTTTTTTTTCGACCACGTCTTTCAGAATCTAGACTGGGCAAATGCCCAAGCAGCCCAGTGAACGCTATGCTTCTGACAGTAGCGCCTGTTCTAACACTGGTCTTTGCAATAAGCAGCACACTAGGGGTGTGTGTGTGTGTGTGTGTGTGTGGTGTGTGTGTGTGTGTGTGTGTGTGTGTGTGTGTGTGTGTGTGTGTGTGTGTGTGTGTGTGTGTGTGTGTGTGTGTGTGTTGTGTGTGTGTGTGCCAAGCTCCCAGTGGTTGAAGCAGGCTGGCCCTAGTGGTGAAAAATGCAAGTGGACTAAATTGATGGTAGTGATGTGTGTCACGTGTGTCAAAGTTGTAATTTTACTTCTGGCAGTCTTCGTGGTGCTTCAAAACGCCACTTCACCCGCAACATCAGTGGCAATCTGTAAATGTTCCCCTCAAGTGGTTAACTTGATAGTGTAACATTGAGAATACTTCCTACTTCCCTCCCTCCCAATCAACACCCTGTCATCTCATAAGAGGGGACTTGGCCTTGGAGCACTGAGCCTCACTGACCCTAGCCCTCTGCTTCGCATGCCTACCAAGTGTGCCTGCGCGCGCGTGTGTTTGTGCGCTTGCATGCGCGTGTGTGCATGTGTACGTGCATGTGCCTGCCTGCCACAGACCGTGCCTTGTTGTTGACCTCAGGGACAATACCACACTGTGACAAGAGGAAATGTCCTTAGAGTGTGGCCAAGAGAGAGAGAGACAGAGAGAGAGAGAGAGAGACACACAGAGATGCAGCGAGAGAGAGAGAGACACAAAGACGCAGAGAGAGAGAGAGAGACAGAGAGACAGAGAGAGAGAGAGAGAGAGAGACACAAAGACGCAGAGAGAGAGAGAGAGACAGAGAGACAGAGAGAGAGAGAGAGAGATAGACACAAAGACGCAGAGAGAGAGAGAGAGAGAGAGAGAGAGACGAAAGGAGACAAGGAGTGTCAGATGAGTGAGCAAAGTGCCAGCGATACAGAGCCTATGATGATGATGAGTAGCAAGTGGCTGGGGAAAAATATTTAAATGTCTTTACTTCAGTACAAGTATGAATTCTGCAATGTAATGTCTGCTAAAGTCCAGAATTAAAAGTGTACGTGAGTAAAAAGTACAAACTTATAAACATGTACTTAAACTACTAGAAAGCACACATTGCGCAGAATGTTGCATTTCACAAAAGATGCACCGATAATCGGCTTCACTCCGGTCAGTTATTGTCATTTACCCTTGCCAATCTAGAGAAACTGATCTTTTATATTAAGTGATATATAAGTCATATAAATGTCAATCAGATCATTTTGAGACATTGTGACAGGCTTAAAAAAAAATCTCTCCTTCCGCATACACATAAGGAAGAATTTTGACATATAATCACTTTCTGAAATATTCAAATATGCCACTTGCGCACAAGCTCGATATCTGTATCAGACTTATGGGTATCGGCATCATGAGAAAAAGGAACAGTGTCCGGATCGAGCCCCCCCCCCCCCCCCCCCCCCCCAAAAAAAAAATATATATATATAAAAAATAAAAAAGTGCATCCCATATCAAACTTATTTCTTTGGTGATTTACACATTGTAGTGCTTTGAGTAAACGTACTGCAGAGGAGGAGGAGAGCCCCACCACCATGCTGAGGGTTTATGTGTGGGAGGAGGAAGGAGGGAGGGAAGGAGAGAGTTGGAAGAGAAAGAGAAAGTGCTCTGGCAGAGGGTGAGAGGAGGGGAGGAGGAAGGGAGTGTGAGATGAGGGGGGTGAGAGGGAGGGAGTGAAATAGATGCACATTGTGACCAGGCTTAATTAAAGACAATAATGTTGTTTTTGTAGCCCTCTCTGCACAACAATGGGCCTCTCAGCCATGGCCTACTTAGAAAGAAGAAGGGAGGAAAAGAGGGAGCATGAAGGGAGGAAGAGAGAGTTAAAGAACAGTGGGGTGGGAGATAAGGGAATGGGGGGGGGGGACTGAAACAAAAAATAGATTCTTATTCCATAGTCGATGAACCCCACATGAACCCCCCAAACTAAAACCTCTCTGCACTTATCTAGGACGAAACAGTAAACTCACTTACTCAGTTGGAAATTACAGCGAAACAGATGTTATCTTGCCTGCCTGTCACCATCTGCTGTAATTATGTCCAATACGTCATTGCTATGGGATGACATGTACTGTACTATGTCTACGACAAGAGTGACATGCTGCACTATGTCCAATATGTCACAGAGTACTACAAGAATGACATGTACTGTACTATACCCAACACATCATAGATTTCTAAAGGACTGATAAATCTTTCGAAGGGGGACTTGGATGATCCACCACACACTTACAGTATATGGATTCCATAGAATTGGTTTTGGTTCGGCTGTGCATGGCCAACTCGGTTCGATGGATAGCTGCACGTATTTTGTTCAAAATCTCTTGACTGTGATCTTCATATTTTAGACCCACAAGTTAATCATCTCTTTGGGAGTACCAGCTGATCATTCCCATGTCACGAAAATCCACCCATCCATAAACTGCATGTGAATTCACCTTAATTGTGACCTTTTTTGTTGAAATTTCAGCCAAAAATATGCCATCTCCTTAGGGCAACCAACTGATCATTTTTCTTCATGTTTAAAACAAAAATGTTGACTTCTTCTTAACTTATCTTATGTAGCATGTGAAAGGAACACATTATTGCAACCAGTTCATTTCGCCTCCTGTTCACAATGCTTAGTTGCATGTATAGTTTGAGAGGAAAGTAACTTGATGGGCATTTTGTGCGAGTGCAAGTGAAGCAGCTCAGTATAATAAAAGCATTACCACTGCAAAATGCAGACACCACTCAAAAAGTAATTTAGCTCAGCAGGATTTCCCTAGTCGAAACAGCGTCAACATTAGGAGCACTCTCTTCTGAAGTTAAACTTTTACTTCAGACACTGCAGGCCTACATGGCCAGATGGAGGTGCTTCAGTAACATGACACATGTGGTAAACAAAATGAACAAAACAATTCATTCACAAATGAATATGACTTATCATTTATTTAGTCGAGGACAGCCCTAAAGCATACGGTAGATACAGGAACCCCTATTCTACTGTCCATGACTTGGCTGAGAAGACCACGCTATAAAAAGCACATAGCAGCTCAAAATACGCGGGTGTAGTTTATGTCGTAGGAGAAAACTCTCTCTCAGGCTCATGTTAACCACAGGTCTTACTGTAGGTTCACGGTGCACTGTGAGCTTGTAGATCAGCAATTACTAATACTAAAATGCAATTTTATCCAAAATATTACCGCTAAAACTAAATCAACACTGGGTACTATTGCAGGTCATTGCACCACTTTGCTCAGTGATTCACAACAGTGAATCAGCTCTTACACAACTGACTGACCATGGCTCTTTTGGTGTGTGCGTGGGGGGGTGGGGGGGGGGGGGGGTGGACAAAAGCAAAAGAAATCATTAGTTTTGGGGTCTGTGGGGCTAAAACGTCATCAAATGGTGGTCCGCGGCTCAAATTCTGAATAAATAGTGGGTCCTGGTATCAAAAAGGTTGAAAACCACTGGTCTATGGATGCACCTTTCCTTGTGGTGTGAGGGTCTACTAATGAACCTTTCCTTGTGGTGTGGGGGTCTATTAATGAACCCTTCCTTGCGTGACAGAATGTGTGCTACATTACTAGTGCTCTTCAACCATGAATGGCATGCTATCTATGAAATACAGCCACGCATCTTGCTCAGATTTCCCTCACCCCACTTGGCAACAACATGGCTATTTTCTCTCTCTCTCTCTCCCTTACTCTCTCTCTCTCACACACACACACACACACACACACACACACACACACACACACACACACACACACACACACACACACACACACACACACACACACACACACACACACACACACACACACACACACACACACACACACACGCACACACACGCACACGTGCACACACAGTCTCTCCTTGTTGCTTGGCAACCGTGCTCATAAATGTGTGATCCCTCTCGTCTGTGATTGGCTTGGGGGACACACAGTGATCCAGCAGATCCAGACCTGCCGACCTTGGGGATATATTTTGTGCGCCGCCATTCATTTCACAACACCTCTCTCAGTGTGTATACGACGGAAATTGGCAATGCTGCATAACAATAGTACATTGGTAAGTTATATGAATTAATATTTCACAGCCCCGGGCCAACATAGTGGTCTATAGGCATGACAGTGGGTTGTGTGTTCGACTCCAGATCTTGATGACCTCTGTACACTTTCCATAAAGCCCAAAAATATCTATAAGATAATATGCCAAGATATATGCAATTCCATCAGTGCCATGGCAATCATGCAGCCCTCATCGGACAATAATGCCCAGTATGTAC
>CM076966.1:15777543-15822543 GCA_039105355.1 Benthosema pterotum
ACTCAACCACTGACAGACATGTGGACACACAGACGCGCCCGACCACACACACGCACACTCGCATGCACACACACTTAAACTTGTCCTACCTCTTGTATTGGTGGCCATGTCTGCCACCTTCTGAAAGGCATCCAGGAAGGCCACGGCAGCGAGAACCGTGGTCCTGTGGAGACAATAAGGCAGAGATTCACTTCACTGTGCGACGGTTTGGCCGGTATTTACTGTTATTGGCCTATAACAGCAGAAAATAAGTGACATTAACTGATGGCAGTAGCCAATGTTTATCAGTGAGTGTGTAATGTAAGCATACATTTTGCAATGACTATGCTTGTGTGTTGGCCCTCTGTAGTGTAGATTCTGAACAATTATTTCTTGTATTGAAGATATACTGTATACCGTAGTTTCCCTAGCACAAAAGGAGGAAATAAAAATAGCAAAAACAAAATAAGCATAGATCACTATTGGCCAGTGGTTAAAATGTTATTTTAAACATTATCAGAACAAGTGATTCATATCTTGAAAGAGGAAGTCTGTTTCAGTTGTAACTAAGCTGCCATGACATGTTGTGTACAGTGCCGTTCAAAACTAGAACCCACATGGATTAAAAGATTTTAGCCAAAGTGACTATTAAAAAAACGTATTAGCCAAGTATTTATGATACAAACTGAAACCATGCATTTGTGACTTACTGTAACCAATGTACATTGTTTATACACTCTTTGAAAGTATCTTAAGCAAAAAGTAAATGAAAACGACTTATTAGTTGGGTAGTTCTTTCCATCTTTCTATCTGCTTGCTAAACAGACAGTGTACAGACGTCTAGCCACAGAATGCCTTGTGTATACCAAACAACATCTCTGGGTGCTCCCCTGTGACTACAGTCTATTTTTTATGTGGTGACTATCGCTGGATGAAGCTGACTATGTGCCAGTTTGTTTGTTTGTCTGTTTGTTTGTTTCACGATTTATTCAGAGTTTGAGCCACGGACCACCATTTTAGCCCCACAAACCCCAAACTAAAGATTTATTTTGCTTTTGTCCACAATACCAGGCTGGATTTTGGAGAAAACAACACAGTCCAACATACAGATCAAAATGACCATTAATCTTCTACAGTCTCTAGTTGTATAGACTTGGGATGATTCAGATGATGATTATTTCAACTCTTGAGGGTGTAAAATCAAACCAAATGGACCCGCAAGGGTCCATTTGGTTTCACTTTTACGCTCTCAGGAATTACATCTGGTTACCCAACTTAGCTGGGGACCACCTGGGACCTTCTCAAGGACCAATGGTGGTCCCCAGACCACCTGTTGAAAACCCCTGGTATATACAGTACGTAACTACGTATGCAGGAAGACATTGTTAGTTTTTTGGGTCTTACCGGAGCTGTGAGTGGAGCTTGGTGGCCTTGGCGCTGAAGTCCTCCCACACAGGATAGGAGCACTGCAGGGGAACACAGACAGAGCACTGGGTTAGAATCACTTGACAACTCTGTGTATGAAACTGCGGGGGCTGCAGATGAGCATACATGTGCTGTGCATACCTGCACAGTGTTCATTAAAACTGGGAGAGTGCACAAAATGTTTGTATCTTTTACTATGTAGCAGTGGAACAGAAAACAAGATGGGAGGAAGCACTAAAAGGCCCACTTGAGCCCTTTTAATGAGGTATTTCAAAGTTCTGGCAGAGGACACCATGCAAGGCACCGACCAGCACATCGGGAGCAATTCGTTGTTCCGTGTCTTGCTCAGGGACACATCGACACGTACTCTACTCTAACCCTAACAGCAGGCGATGGACAAACGGAATCAGCCGACATCAGCGGCGCGATACAAGTGGGCGTGACTGGCTATCCCCGGGCGATGCTTGGGCAGTATGGCCGAAAAGCTCAGCCATTCTCATCTTTTTGCTTCTTGTCTCCAAAACATTGTAAAAAATAACATCTGGTTAGAAAAGAGGTGAAGTGGCCCTTTAACTGGTGCATATATTTGTATGCTTGGTAAGTGCAGGCAGAGGTGAACAGGCTGAGGGAGGATGTCTGGTTGTGTGCTATAACTATCTACATCTTTGTGCATGTGGGGGTGCAAAAATCAATAATTTACAGTAATAGCACATCGACGTACAGCTTTCATTCATGGATTGCGACGCACTCATGTACAAAATGTGCACTCGTACAGTACTTGGTTGGTTGCATTCTTCATGTCCACCTAATTCATTCAGTGACTCATCCCTGCTTGCATTGCAAAATGTATGCCTCAGAATGCATCTAGCATTTTAGACTAAGCCCTTCATCTCCTTTCCTTCATCATCAACATCATCATCATCATCATCATCATCTCTCTCTCTCTCTCTCTCTCTCTCTCTCTCTCTCTCTCTCTCTCTCTCTCTCTCTCACATTAGTCCTACATACAAGGCTGGACTCACCCATGGCTTCTGCATGTGGTATGGGACACACACACACACACACACACACACACACACACACACACACACACACACACACACACGCACACACACAGACACACATGAAAGCATAAGGCACTTGACAGCAACTGGGAGCAGCCAGCATCAAAGGGTATGTCTGAATTAAGCAGCTCGCAGGGAATGCTGACGGCAATCAAAGCTACAGAACGCTGGCTCAGAATGGATGCTAAACAGCAGCTTCGCCTGGACTCCATTCTGCGCACACATAACTTTGTTATAAAAATCACCTGTGCAAGTACAGTTCAATACAAGGTCTGCTGAGGCGATTTAAAACCCCCAGAAAGCATACTGGCTTGCTTCCATTGGGGTCCTTCGTACTCAATTTGAACTGAGTGGTAAATCCACACAGCTGATGTTCTGGGGTGGGGTGGGGGGCCGCTTTGTCTCTGTGAGTGTGTTTTTATTTTCCTCCTTTTCCATAACTAATTGTACATTGTAGCACCAGAAAACAAAACAGAGCAAAGCACTATGAGCTGGCAAAGTCAGAAATAAACAAAAGGAAGAAATGCACAATAGCGCATCATATACTGTATGTATCATGGAAGGGTAGATTGAAGAAGGAGGAATGTAAAAGCGGGGGGAGGGGCATGGCATGGCGAGGTGCTGTGATGTCATAGGGGAGACGCTCTTTGATCTGGCCCGTTTGATGTGGCTTCATTTGGTCTGAAATCACAACCCCATTTCCCCATGGTCCAACCCCCCACTCCCACAGCCGTGCGCACACACACACATGCACGCACATCGCACACACACGCATGCACACACTCACACTGCACAGACAGATGCAGGTACAAGTGTGCATGCAACATACGTACATATGGGCATGTACACAAACACACGCACGCTGCCTGGTCCTTTTGCAGACTGTTTGAAGTGCCCTGCAGAGCTTAAGTTGTGTGGAGGGGAGATAAGGGGACAAAGCCATGAATGCACACGCACACACACACACACACACACACACACACACACACACACACACACACACACACACACACACACACACACACACACACACACACACACACACACACACACACACACACACACAGCAAATTTACAGCATTCTAATCCAATAAAAGTCTGGGGTCTACTATCAAGGAGGTGATTGGTTTATAAATGCTGTATTGTGTGTGTGTGTGTGTGTGTGTGTGTGTGTGTGTGTGTGTGTGTGTGTGTGTGTGTGTGTGTGTGTGTGTGTGTGTGTGTGTGTGTGTGTGTGTGTGTGTGTGTGCGTGTATGTGTATGTGTGTGTGTGTGTGTGTGGCAGACTGGCACGTGCTCTTTATAGACAGCCCCAACTCACTCCACACGCCAGCTGACCTCCACACACACACACACACACACACACACACACACACACACACACACACACACACACACACACACACACACACACACACACACACACACACACACACACACACACACACACACACACACACACACACACAGGCCTTCCCCAGCAGTGGGGGGAGAGAGCAGTATAAGACCTTTAATCCCTGAGGCACATCCTAAAAATATCTTTTTCTTAAATACTCTGCTTTATGAGAACCTACAGTATATGGCTTCTGTATGTATCAGTGGTGCTAAAAAGAAATCATGTCAAAGATCTGTGTTTGGTTTGCTGATGCCCATCTCAAACTATGTTGTTGTATGTACCAGGGACACAGTACTAGAAATATTTATTTGAAAAGTTTGCTGAAAGATTTTTTCCAAAATGTACACAATGCCTCTCGCTGGTGTCTTACTTTAACAGCGTTATGATGGACTGCATGGATCATTAAAGGGGAATTCCACCCATTTTCATTTTTTTCCTGAGAGGCTACAAATGTGATGGTCCCTAGCAGGTCCATTTGGTTCCATTTGTACCCTCTCAGGAAAAAGTGGTCTGAAAGAAAAAGCCAGTAGAAGATGCAGTCACTGGCGTCGGCACATTGCTGGTTTAGCTGGCCGGCTGGAACCACACCCTACCGCGGCGGTTCCACATTGCACCGTGCTTGCTTGTTTATGGTTAGGGTAAGGCTTTGGTTAAGGTTATGGTTAGGGTTACAGAGGGTGAGGGTTGCCAGATGAAACACTATAGGCAGCACTGGCTGTTCCCTGACGGCTGCCACTTCCATTTCTCTGGACTCGTACTCTCACAGCCAATAGCCAAAACACAGCTAGAGGGCAGATCACAGCACTGCTGTGATTGGCCTTTAGTGAGATGCCTGAGCACACTGTGCTTACTTTCCCCTCCATCATCTTGGTTGTCAACTCTGTGCGGCTCACCAAATACAGTACACTTATATATTTGGATCTGAGATGCAGTGGAGTAGAAGCAAAAGTATAATGGAAATTGGAAATACTCAAGTGTAAACACCTCAACATTTTACTAAGTAGTAAGTTCAGTATTTAAGTCACTGTGGATTGCATGCATCTGTGCCTCCACTTGCCAATTCAAAGATCACTGTTCTTACAAGATCTTGGAGTGTGTGTGTGTGTGTGTGTGTGTGTGTGTGTGTGTGTGTGTGTGTGTGTGTGTGTGTGTGTGTGTGTGTGCATGCGTCAGCATTTTGATAACATACACTATTACATCACCACTTCCTGTGACAGCAAAACACCATAGCAGCAGGACATGCTTCACTGTCCGCACGCACGCATGCATGTGCGTGTGCACACACAAACACCCGCGTGCAGCGCACACACGATATTTAGAACATACATACTGTAGCACAAAACCCTTCCTTCCTTCCTGCTCTTGCTCCTCCCTTCCTTTCATTCATTAATTTATTCATTCATTCCTCCATGCTGTCCAAATCGCAGCTCTCTCACACACACACACGCACGCGCACGCACATGCACACACACCCACACCCACACCCACACCCACACACACACACACAAACACCATGACAGTTAGTTATACATATACTGTACATCCACATGACAGTACTGTGACTTGACTCTGGGGTGCTGTCAACAATCCACTGGCCTAGTTCTCAGAGGCAGTGTGATCTCTGTGCTGCTGCCCAGTCTGCCCAGCACTACACTGAATGGCTGGGAGAGAGACATGGGGGGGTGGGGGAGAGAGAGAGAGACAGAGAGAGAGAGAGAGAGAGAGAGAGAGAGAGAGAGAGAGAGAGAGAGAGAGAGAGAGAGAGAGAGAGGAGCCTTACACTCCACAGAGGATGGGAAGCTTACTGCTTTCCCTGTCTCTCTTTTGTTCCCTTTGTTTCCTCGCAGCAAGACAGAAAAACAGAGGAAATCCACAGAGTGAGAGAGAAACAGAGTACAGTATGGACTAGGCATGGGGGGGTGAGAGAGAGGGAGAGGGACGCAAGGATAAGCTCCTTTTTTATACTGTATAATCGGGGCCAATTCGCACATTAAAAGCGAACTGTGTGAAGCCCAAACAAAAGAGACTCATTTCACAGTTCCTCATATGCATAATCAGCTGACTGTCTTTTCAAAGAGAGGATCACATTCGTTTTTTCCCCCCCTTTGGTGGGGCCAGAGATGAGGACATGGCCCAGAGCCGTGAACGCAATCATGTTATGATTGAAATTTCTTTATTAGGTGTGCCTCTTGAGATATAGTATCTCGTTTTCGAGAGGTTCCTAACTAACAGAAAAGATACAAAATATTTCCAAAAGAAAAACAAAAGGGGAAAAAAACAAACAAACAGAATCAAGTAGTAAAGCGAAACACATAGCACATACAACACAAAACATTAAACACAAAACACAAAACAGGGTATTACAGGGTATTATAGAGTATTACAAAAGGCAGTTACATGGGAATAAACGAAAAGAAAATAAAATCAATGCAAAATACTACATACATCTCATATATATACGCATATATACATAGATGCATAAATACGCACATATACACTTACAGCATATACACATACAGCATATACACATACACATGAACACATACATGAATGAACAAACACACATACATGAGCACACGCACACGCACACACACACACACACACACACACACACACACACACACACACACACACACACACACACACACACACACACACACACACACACACACACACACACACACACACACACACACACAGAATTCTGTTCTATGTATGAGCATGCAAAACATGGATGTATACTGTATATGTGTATACACATACACAGCTACAAGAATGTATTCCATTTTTAGTTATAGGTGAGTATATGGGTAAGTATATAATAAATATATAATAAGTTATAGGTGAGAATATGGGTAAGTAAATATACATATAATAGGTAAGCATGTAATAATTGTATATATATAATTGTTAGTATATAAGTATAAATATATAAATATGGAGAACAATAGACATCATTGAGAGCCTTAGCGACATGTACAGGGAGTTGTGAGATAAGAAGACAGTGCACTTTTGAATATATAGAAAGATGATATGGTACGTATATTGGTCGGTAAATTGTTCCAGTCAGAGGGGGCTTTGAACATGAATGAGTTTTTACCTAGTGAGTTAGATACTGCAGGAACAGTGAAATAAGGTTGAATAGAATGTCTAAGATGATAAGCGGTGGTGAGTGGTTCTAGGAATTGTGTGAGATACTGAGGGTAATTAAAGTGTATGCATTTAAATAGAAACTGATACCAGTGACACTGTCTTCTTATGTTGAGAGAGGACAGCTGAAGATGCTCATACATAGTACAGTGGTGAGTTGTAAATGGACAGCCTAATATAAATCTGCATAGTTTGTTGTAAACAACATTAAGTGTATTCAAGTTGGTCTTGGAGGCGGTTTGATATACTACATCGGCATAATCGAATATTGGTAATATGAGTTGTATAACTAATCTTTTCCTAACTGAGAAAGTGAAACAGTTTCTGGATCGATAGAGAGTACCGATACTGAAATTTACTTTTCTTATAATATGGTCAATATGACATTTAAACGAAAGCTCAGAGTCTAGCCACATGCCTAAGTATTTAGTCTGTTCGACTCGTTGCAGAAGAGTACCATCAATACTTCTTATGGAAAATGGTCGATTTAATGATTTTAATTTAATATTTTGACGTGTACCAAAGATCATCGTAAAGGATTTAGCTTGATTAAGTTGAAGCTTATTAGCTACTAGCCAGTGTTGTAATATGATAAAGTCTGATTGAAGAGCTGATTCAATTTCAGGTAGTGTCGAACTGGAAGTGTAGAGGATTGTATCGTCGGCATATAATTGAATATTGCATTGAGAACAGATTGAGGGTAGGTCATTTATAAATATAGTAAATAAGAGTGGTCCAAGGGAGGAGCCTTGGGGCACGCCCCTCTCTTGAACTGACAGGTCGGATTTACATCCTTGTATGACTACGCATTGCTTGCGATTATGTAAATATGCATTAAACCATAATAAGGCATCACGAGATAGACCGACAGAATACAATTTATCTAAAAGGAGATAGTGATCTACCAAATCAAAAGCCTTAGAGAGGTCGATGAAAACAGCTCCCGTTAATTGTTTATTGGCGGATGCGGATGTAATGTCATTTGTAAGTTTTAGTAACGCAGTGGTTGTTGAGTGATTAGGTCTAAATCCAGATTGATATGGTGATAAAATACTATTTAAGTTAAGATAATGTGATAGTTGATTATAGATTAGTTTTTCAAAAATTTTAACAGTTGAGCAAATGATTGAGATGGGTCTATAATTATTGGGTTCAAGTGCATCACCCCCTTTGTGCAGTGGAGTGATTCGTGAGCATTTCCAGATAGCAGGTAGTTGACATGTTGTTAAAGACATATTAAACAGATCACAGAGGGGGTACATGAGGATATGAGGTGCCATTTTAAGAAATTTGGTTTCGATTTGATCCAACCCGGGACCACTACTCTCCTTTAAGTTGGTAATTACATCATGGACCTCTATTGGTGTTATTTTTCTAAAGGAAAAGGAGCTATTGCATGGGTGATTATTATTAAACGTAGTGGGGAGGTCAGGCATTGGTGGAGGACAGACTGAGGAGAAATGATTGTTGAAAGCTTGAGCAATTAGCTGCTGGTTGTGTAATATGACATTATTTACCTTTAATTGATTAGGAGATGTGGTTTTAGCAGTTGTGTCTGTCATAGTTTTAACTTTTTTCCAAAATTGTTTGGGATTTTTAAAATCACGTTGAAAAGACTCATTATAATAGTTGGATTCAGCATTTCTGGTTAGGGTTTTGCTACTATTTCTCAGTTGCCGGTATCTCTCCCAGTCGTCTGGATTTTTCGTTCTGCGAAATGCAGCCCAGGCATTATCTCTCTGTCGATATACACTTATAAGTTCAGGTGTAATCCACGGATGATGGCTACCCTTTACTTTTATCATTTTATAAGGTGCATGTTTATCGATAATTTTATTTAATTCGGAGTATAAAAAGTCCCAGGCATTGTGGACATCAGGAATTAGTTGAAATCTATCCCAATTAATTGAAATCAGGTCGCTAATAAATTGATCAATATTGATTTTTTTGTATTGTCTGATTTTAATTAATTTAGGTGGCAATTTAGGTAATTTAATTTTCCAGATACAATAAATAATTGAATGATCACTAAAACAGTCCGACATTACCCCTGATTGTAGAATTCTGTTTGGGTGTGAGACCATTATCCAATCAAGTAAGGATTGACAAGTAGCTGTAATGCGGGTAGGCTCTGAGATTAATTGAGTGAGATTAAGATTGCTAATAATGCTTTTTACTTTGCTGGAGGATCTATCCAACCAGTTCTTATTGAAATCTCCCAATAGTATTAATTCGTTTCTGCTGTTAATAGAATTTATAGTAGAGGCTAGGCAGTTAAATGATTCAGCGGATGCAGAGGGAGGTCTGTAAATATTTCCAATAATAATAGACTTGTTTATATGTAAAAATACCTTTATAAAGATGCTCTCAAATTGGGAAGGTGCAACACCAGGCGTAACCAATTCGGATGCCAAGTTGTTTGACACGTATGTGACTAATCCACCACCCTTGGATCCTCTGTCAACCCTAAATAAAGTATAGTTTGTGAGTTTGATTTCATTATCACCAATTTTACTGGAGAGCCACGTCTCAGACAAGGTAATAATATTGGGTTTGTGGAGTTCAACCCATGCTCTTAGTAATGTCATTTTGGGGCGAAGACTTCTAATATTTAAATGAACTATTTTCAGACCTTTAATGTCATCCATTTGGATAGATAATGCAAATGCAGATAATACAGCTGACCAGATGTAACAGTTGCCTAATGAAACAGAGTGGATGGTAAATACCTAAATACCCAGACAAGACAAACAGGACAAACGGGACAGACATACAACACAAAGACATAATGAGCCGAAAAACAAAAAAGCAACAAAACAAAAAAGAAATAAAGAAACAGGACCAAGACCGGCCCGTTAACCCTTGACCCCGTAGGCCCAAGAGTTTAGGTGGGTAAGCCAGAACCTCAAACCCACAGAGCCCCTGTCTGTTTCAAGGGGAATGTTTGCATTTAGTGGTTGTTATATTGGTACCAATCATGTATTTGCATACACACATGCACGCACACATGCACGCACACACGCACCTGCACGCACACACCCGCACACGGTTGTTATATTAGTACCAATCATGTATTTGCATACGCACACACGCACACATGCATGCACACACGCACCTGCACGCACACACGCACCCGCACATACACCCATGCACCCACACACACACACAGGCGGTTAGAGAGGGGAACAGTAGATAAATTAGAGAGAGAGACAGAGAGAGAGAGAGAGAGAGAGAGAGAGAGAGAGAGAGAGAGAGAGAGAGAGAGAGAGAGAGAGAGAGAGAGAGAGAGAGAGAGAGAGAGAGAGAGAGAGAGAGAGAGAGAGAGAGAGAGAGAGAGACACCATAAAACTGTACCCTCAGAATAGTGTAGGGGGGGGGGTGAGTAATCAAATAAAGAGAAAAATAAAAAAGGGGGAAAAAATAAATAAGTAAGGGTAATGATAATAATAGTAATAATAATAGAGCTAGGGGTGATGCTAGTAGTAAGAATAGTTGTAGGGGGGAAAAAAAGAAAAATATATAAATATATGGTAAAAGATCAATACATAGTAGAGAAAACAAATAATAGAAACGAAAATAACACCTATTTAACATTCTATTCCTCAGATGTGACACTGACGTGACACTACACTAATGGACACCATCTGCACTTTTACAACATTTTACGACACTAAGTCACCGCTTTACGGCAGTAGAAAGGAGCCGGTAGCGCTCTGCTTTCCAGCAAACAGTCAGAGCAGTCCAACACGCTGGATGGACACGGTCGCCGCAACAGAGTACCAACAAGAAGAATAAGGGCAAAAACAAGCGGATTCCGTTGGTTAGTACAAAAGTCATCACTTACATATTGGAAATGTCCTCGCAAGAGATGAAGAGGAATCATCACAAACTTAGGAAATCTTCAAAAGGCTTAGTGTCGGCAGGCTGTAGCCTAGCATCGGTGGTGTGCAGAGTTAGAAGTTATGGGACTTGATCGTCACTGACAGTAGTCAAAGTCTTTTATAACTTGAAGAAAGCCTCGGCAGCTTTGTGATCGCTGAACATCTCTTGTTTTCCGTCCACGTCGACACACAAAGTGCATGGAAAACGTAGTGAGTATTTTAGGTTCACCTCTCTCAGATGCTTTTTCACGGTGTCGAAAGCCATGCGTCTCTTCGTCAATGCGGCGCTGTAGTCGGGGAAAATGAGGACACGGGACCCGTTGTAGTACAGCTCCTTTTTCTCACGAGCAAGTCGGAGGATCTTCACTTTATCCTGAAAGTGTTGTAGCTTTATCAGGATAGGCCTCGGAGTGGGTCTGTCATTCCGTCGAGAGGACGCCGGGTTGCGATGGGCTTTCTCAATGGACACTGGAGAGGGGAAGTTCTCACGCCCCAGGAGTTCAGGAATCAGTCCCGCCATGAACCCAACTGGGTCACGGGCCTCAGCATTTTCTGGAATTCTAAGGAAACGGAGATTCGTGGACCTGCTCCTATTCTCCAAGTCGTCGATCTTCTCCATCAGGTAGGCATTGTCTTTCTCCAGTTGGATTAAACGTGTGGTGAGATCATTCAGGTTGTCTTCGTTAGCTCCCATTTGGTGCACATGGTCGCTGCTCCATTTGGTGCACATGGTCTCCTAGTGTGGACAAGGAGTTCTGAATGCCCTGCAGGGTGCGGAGGATGGGTTCCACCTTGGCATCAAAGTGTGCAATCATCTCATTTTTGATCTGTTGGACAATGGCGTGAGATAGGGCATCCACTGTAGCCTGATCCATTGTCTGTTGGTCTTGAGGTCGGTGGTAAGCGACAAACAGTCCTGTTTCAGAGCAAGTTTGTTTTAATTTACAGCAGGTTTTAGTGGTTTTAGTGCCACAAGTCTTTTCTGTAGATAAGGCGTTTAGTTTAGTTTGTAGATAGCTATATTTTCCAAATGAAGGAGCAAACAGACAGGAGCTCAGACCCAGCTCACTCACTCAGCGGCCATCTTGGGGCTGTTATTCACATCAATGCAGTGTTGTCTGTGAACAGCAAAATGTTGAAATGTAAAAGCCCCCACGCCCCCCTTAATACTATATCCACATTTTATTTTTGTGTATATGATTTAGGGTTACCCAAGATCATCCTCAATAACTTTCTGCATGAATGATGAACATAATAAATGCAGTTTTATACAGCACGACACAGAACCTCAAAGACCAAAATAATGCATTTTAATAGTGATCTTAAAAAGAAAATACCCCATTTTCATCCAATGGTGTAATCTCCAATTCTTGTTTACGTCTTATGGTATGTTATGACCGTTGCATCATAATGCAAAACATCTGTGTTCAGATATGGACTTTTAAGTAGCCTGGCTGCTATAGCAACCCTAAAACGTGCAAACCTTAATCTCAGAAATATGATTTATATACGGTATGGATGTGACAACAACGCATCCGACGTGTCATAATGACATAATCCTTCCGTATAGTGGCTGAGAAGCAATCCCGCCCTAGTCCCGGATGGTAATCTGTGTCAAACGGAAAGGCACGGACATGCAGATGAGGACGCGCCCCGCACAGCTCCTGCTCGCTGCATAATTGATGAAGTGCAGCAGCTAATTCCAATCTAAACACAGTGATGAGCCAAGGAGGAGACCATCTGGGTTCTGTTGTGTCTCGCTCCCCTCTGTGCGCCGCCAGGCAGGGATCATAGACTATCTCTCCCAGTTAAACATCTGTAAAAATCACATTGTTTCTGTGTGTGGAGATATGAGGGGAAATGTAGCGGACGCATTTGCATAAATACTTTGCCGCACATAAACAGATCACACACGCGTGGTCGCGCGCACACACATCCACTGCGCGCCGACAGGGCTGTTTGTTTTTATCTCCACACCTTCCTTCACACCAGCAATTTGTGAAGTTGAGCAAGGAGGGACCCTCTCTTACTCTCTTACAGTAGTTTTTTCTGTCGGCATATCAGCCACGGCTATTTAGGGACGTCCCATTTATAGAGCTGAGTAGTCCTGCCCCCTTGTGACGTTGCCCCTGTTCCAGAAATGGATTCCCCATTCATTTTTCTCATATATGAATATATGAATTCAATTACGGACAAAGCCAACTCAGGTGGCTAATGATGATAACACACACAAAGATGAACGAAACGAAACAAAAGGTGTTGTATCCTGCCGTTTTCTACTTCTTGCTAATTGAATATTGCAAGATAATATTGTGGTGGTTGTCATGATTTGTCACAGCCCGAGTTGGCTTTGGCCGCGGCATAATCGTGTTTTTATTAACCATTTTCGAAAAGTCTATGAGGATTCGATTTTCTGGAACACGGGCTACGTCATGAAAGGGGCGCGACTGGCCAGCTCTATAATAACCAAACGTTCCTCTGCTCCTTCACGTCGCCTCTCAGCACAGACAGGATCATCTTCATCAGGATGCATGTATTCATCTAGGAGTTATATGGCACCGTTCGCCAACAAGCATCTCCCTCCTTACTGGCTGTTATTGTCTTCTGCCATCATGGCAGGATAGCTAACATTTGGAGCTGCATGAATCAATCATGTAAGATCAGTGCCCATGGTGGCGTAAAGCAATGATGTAAACACATGTGCACGCTGCACACGCGCGCACACACACACACACACACACACGCACAGACACACACACTCAAAAGTATGCCAATATTCCCCATGTGTGCCTCTAAAAAGAAGACATGGGATATAGAGCATGAATGAGGCATTCTGTTCATTCACTGGTTTCTTTTTGAGAGGAACAAGAGAATATTGATTTGCTGTGTTCACTGCTCCTCTCTACTCTCTCTACCCACTTCTCTCTCTCTCTCATCCGAAACTTCTCTCCATCTCCCTCTCTCCCTCTCTGTCTGTTCATAATGATCAGTGCATTTTGCAGTGAACAGCAGAGTGTGATGAGAATGCTTTGACAGGACTGACAAAGAGTTCAGTGAGAGAGAGGCTCTCTTGGCTGGCCCTCCCAGGACGGACCCACGTAGGCCATTAAGCCTAACGAGGCCCAGCAGCACCCTAATGATCCTGTATAGACATTTAACAAAGCGCCAGCCAAGGAGATGCTCATTTGGGAGTTGCACGACTACGTCTGCGGCGTGCCGTCAAGAGTCTCGAGAAATTAACACTTTCGGTGTCACGTCGAAAATCTTGCGGACTCCCATGTTGGGTGTTGTTTTCACCCACAGTTTAGGCTAGTTGTGTGCAGAAGAAAATCCATCAGAAAGTTATGTTGGCTGTCATTAGCTCCCCCAAGGAGGAGTAAAATTTGAAGAGATGCAATGCCATGAACATACTTTTGCTTTTACGTGGCACTGCAATTAGGCTTAAAGCTCATGTGATTATCATGCTGACGCAGCATGCAAGTTTCTTGGTGAATGTCCTCCCAGTATGCCTGTTCAGGCTGCCTCTCACACGCATGGACACAGAGCTGTGTTACAATAGAACTTTTTGGGAAAAGTATAGTGTTGGTAAAAGTGCTTATGTAGTTTTACATAAGTAAAAATATGAATATAAAAAAAGTATTAAATAATAGTATAAAAACATCCAGGAAAAAAATGTTCTTTATGCATAATGTCTGTTTTTGGATGAATTAAAGGGGTATTGCACTTTCAAAAAAACTTTTGGTCATTTTATGGTCTACTCCGGTCTTATCTGAACACACCAGACAGTTTATAAGTTTCTACATTCAGTATTTAGATATTTGATGTTCATTTTAGCGTATCTGCCTCCTTCCTATACAAACCCATTATAACTTAAAACTCCATTTTAACCATGACAGATTATTCAAAAACAACCCACCTTTTTCTGGTGACTGATATTGTCATTTCATTTACAGTTTTCATTTATTTTTAAAATATTGTTTTAGAATATGTAGCCACCTCTATATTTGGGCATGCCCACCCAAATTAATAAAACAATATTTTAAAAATAAATGAAAACTGTAAATGAAATTCCACGGCCCTCTCACATATTAGGAGGCCAATATCAGTCACCAGAAAAAAGATGGGTTGGGCCTACTGCATTTGCGTGATGCATGCGTGATGTATGATGCACACACATGCCCGCATGCACAGACAGACAGACATTTCTGCCTGGCGTACATACTGTAGTAATCTTGCTCACTGCTTTCACATTAATTCACTTCCTGTCTGTCAGCTTCTGAGTGAAATTAAGTCACGAGGATGAGAGCTTGGTGTTGACCGGACAGTCGACGGACAGGCATTCCAAGGCTCAGGTCTCAGCATTTGGCAGTGCTGCCAAGCACTTCCATAAGGCACTGATATCTCTGACTGGGGATGGCGGACGGTTGCGTGCGGGTGGACGGTCTGTGTTCTAACACCGTTGCCATGGTATTGTCATGGCCGAGCCGTCCCATAGCTAGAGTCCTTTCAGGCTATGGGATTGGAAGCTACATAGACTTCTATTGAGAAAGTCCACGGAAGAAGAAGCGCGGGGTGTTGTCCACGGGGGTCCGCGGCAGGGTGGGTGGTGGTCTGTGGGGGACTGCGGGAGGAAGGGGCGTGTAAACATGGCGTGTGAAAGGAACACGTTATTCCATCAGACTTAATGCATGTTTTTGTGAGGGTATTTACCCTAGGGGACACGAGAAGAACATGCAAACTTCATACCGAAAGGCTCTTTCACCAACCCTACCTTGGGTATTGGCACTGATGCAAAGGAGGAAGAGACACGCCGCCCGCACCCACAGCGTCCCTAGCGGGAATCGAACCCGGGACCTTCTAGCTGTGAGGGGACAGCACCGTGCCCCTTCAGGTCTCAGCATTAGCGTAACGCTGGGAACTTCCCAGCCAGGACCACACAAACACAAGTCGACCACAGAGCGCCGACTAATGATGCACTCGCACAGAGCGGCATCAGTACTGCAGCACAGAGTAATTCCAATTGATTGCCGTAAGGCTTAAAAAAAAAAAAAAAAGAACCAGGCCAGGGAACAATAAACAGTGTCTGTGAAGAGATAGATCATGTATTTCACATCCACTTGGCTTGATGTTTGAAGCGGCTCCAGCTGAGGGTTTTAATGACATGTCAAAAGATTAATATATCCAGAAACACATATCCGGTTGCCATAGTCCCAGAATGTAAATATTTACAGGGTGAATGCTCATAATTAGTTCTTCCATCATGAACAAAAACGACCCATTTTGGGACTTTCACTGGCTTGAAATGGAACTGGGAGGGATCACTGAGAACAAGCCAAAATCCCAAACTCTCCAGCCACACAAGGCTATAAAAAGGTTTCCAAAAGACTATGAACACAAGATATGCACGTATAACCACATGCCCCTGCTCTGTGCGACATGCGTGTGTGTATATGCGTGCATGCGTGTGCGTTTCCATGCATCTGCATAATGTGCTAGTCAGCATGGCATGCAGTGCACAGTGTGCACTGCGCGCACACACACACGCACACACACACACACACACACACACACACACACACACACACACACACACACACACACACACACACACACACACACACACACGTAGGTGTGAAGTGTGTTCAGGGCCATAAAGTGTAAACAAAGGACCTTCAGCCCATCCAGATGGCCAACACATCTCACAGCCTCCTGGTTCACATCATGACTCAATCACCTGAGGACACTTATACAGCGGGGCATCTCTGTAAGTAGCTCTGGTCCATAGCTCCACTCCACTTCAATGATTGCAGTAGAGCTATGTATAAGTCAATGTTATATCGGACCTGAAACCCAACTAGCCTCTTCTGCGGGGGAAATCTCAATACCGTTTTACCTACTCACCAAAACAAACACAGCGTGTTTGATTAGAAACCCTACTTTCCTTACAGTGGTGGAAGCACTTTGAGCCCCCCCACCACACAAAATTGGAAAAACAATAGGATTTGCGCAGGGAGCAAATCCTATCGTTTTTCTGCCTGCTTCTGAGGAGTAGGCTTTCTAATCACACAAGATTCTTTTTATTGGGGACTAGGAAAACATTCTTGAGGTTTCCACAACAGAAGAGAGGCTAGTGGGGTTTCATATCCAATATAACAATGTCTTATACATACTGTAGCTCTACTGCAAGGCAGAATCATAGAAGTAGTGGAGGTATGGACCAGAGGTAGGCTGAGAGGCAGCGTGTGCACTGAGAACACCTTTTGAGCCGAGGACTGGAATGGATAGCATGTCCATTGTCCAACGTCCACCACATTCAAGCCAGAGCTACAAACCCCTTCTGGACCCGTTGTACCCCTCCTTGATACAACCATATCTGCTTCTAGACCCCTGGATAGTAATTTCTCCTTTCCTTGATTCCTCCTTGATTTGGCATTAAACTCCCAAGATCCACCAGAAAACAGGAAATTAATGTTAAAAGGTTTATGGGAGAGAACCCCCCAGACAGCTCACTTGGGGGCGGAAATGAAATTATATGCATCATTATCAAATAAGTATCAAACTCACATTCACACATGGAATTACAGTACATCTACTCTGATGGCAGCCCTGGTTAACCCTCTATCAACCATTGCTGAGCTTGAATGTCCTCCCAATCTTAGATCTATAGTATTAGCACAAACAGCTCGGCTGAAACAAAGCAAACAGGCTTCATTCACATGGTTGGGTGCTAATAGCGATTCAGCGTCGGATCGTAAATGACGGGGTTGTTGTCAGAAACAACCAGGAGTGTCAACAGAACAGAGCTGCACTTCTCTCCAAAAGTAGAAGCGCCAGGGGCGTTCCACCAAGGACGCCAGACGTTGGTAGGACACGCATGCGCACACACACGCACGCACGCACAGTAATAATGACAGCCGACCTCTGAGACAAATAGAGTAGAGTAGTAATAGAGTAGACAGAAATGGCACCATCCTTATAGCAAGCAATGAGCATTAAGGAAGCATTCAGTGATGGGGGGGATCCGTCCCCTGGGAGCAAAATGTGCACATGCACACACTCTACAGCAAAGAAAAGTGCAACAGGCCAACAGCATGCGACCGGCCGTGTTTGATCCTGAGGGCCGGTATACGTCAGCACACACTATAGTATACCACAATGATAGGATAAGTGATATTTAAAATAATTGAAATAACTGCATATATACAATTAATGAGGAACAAATGTTAAAATCACAATATAATTGAAAAAAGAGAGCGATTCAGACACCTATATGATCTCATTTCTAAATTTGAGCAAGAATTTAAAGGTAATAGAGGCAACTCCTTAGCCAGACAGACAGACACATGCTTCGTCCTGCAGTCGGTCCAGAACGTTGTTGTTGTCAACAAATCATGTAAACAAAACATTCGCCTGGCTCAGGACAGGTGCGGCTAATTTGTGAGGTGTGGGGGGGTTGTGTGGGGTAAGGCAGCATTTTAGCCAATCACAACACAGCAGTCTCCAGGAAAATGTTGGTTTAAATTCGATGTGGAAACCTTTGGTCTCAATACTTGTGGAGGGAAATCGAGATTCACATTTGAGCAAGAATCAAGCAGCACTGGCCCCGGCCGGGCTAGTGGTCCAGGAACCCGAACCTCTGCTGGTAACCCAATACCGACGACATGGCAATCCCGGCCACATCTCTCACCCCATTTCCTGCCACACTACAAATAAAATAATAATAAAAAGGTCCCCAAAAATCTAATAAAAGGGGAGGTTTCAGCCTGAAATGCTGATCTGAAGTTTCTGAATCAATCGGAGCATGCACCCCTTCAGTGGGGCAAAGAGTGAGGGATGGCTGTACGCTGAGCCACAGTACTGTATATACTACACTACTACGCATGGTCTGTTTGTTTACAAACGCTACTCAACTTTGCCACTTTATTGCTATGTGGATTATTTCTACCATATATTGTGTTCTGATATTCTGTGTTCTGTATATTCTAAGTGATAATTAAGTTTCAACCGAGTAATACATTGTCTGGATGCCATAATGGGATTAAAAACAAAGTATCAAGGCACCTATATGTTTGTGAGGAATGGGATAAAAAACAGGTCAGCTTAATTGATATGGGCCTCGATGCGCACCATCACACAGGACGTTTTCGTAAGTAATTAAAAACAGATTTTTATTAACTTCTTAGTTAAAAATACATAATGTTGGGTATGGCCATATGATGAACACGGATATGGTCTATTTCTTCAATTCACGGGGGCTTTAAAACCCACAGATAAAAGTACCCCACCCCCACATATATTGGTCAACACAAAAACAATCCATCCATCAGTGGGTCCCAAACTTCTCAGTTCGATAACAAAAAGAGAGATTAGAATAGCAGATCTACAATCTTGTTGAAAGTCTATTTCTTTGATTTTTCTTTCTCTTTCTCTTATTTGTTCCTGAAATTACTTATAATAATAAATACAAATATTTTAATTTGATTTTAATTGATGATCTTTGCTTTTTGGGGGGAATTATTTATTTTGAAGGGATATTTATTTATCTATTTGTTTGTTTAAAGGGACTAATTAAATCCTGTCCCACTGTTTGGCACTGTGCTCATGTCTTCCTGACAACAATGTATTCACCATGCACATTGGTCAGTCATCAGCTGATGACAACAATGTCCTCTGTCTCAGCTGATTATATCATATTGTGTGTGTGTGTGTGTGTGGGTGGGGGGGTGAGTGAGTGTGTGTGTGTGTGTGTGTGTGTGTGGGGGGGGGGGGGGGTGCGTGTGTGTGTGTGTGTGTGTGTGTGTGTGTGTGTGTGTGTGTGTGTGTGTGTGTGTGTGTGTGTGTGTGTGTGTGTGTGTGCATACATGCGTGTGCAGGGGCTGAGGAAGAGATTGAAAAAGAGGGACAGTGAGACAAAGTGAGAGAGAAACAAAGCCACAGAGAGAGGGGGAAGTGCGGATCGGAGAGCGAGGAAGATCAAGAGAAACTGTATGAACAGCATGCAGGGTTGGGTTGGGAATAATGACCTGTAATAATTCACTGGGTTTCCAAATAATATGGCCCCAAGGGATATATAGATCTCACATTAAAATATACACACAGAGAGACATGCATAATGATTATCATTAACAGATCATCTCCATTATCTTGCACACACGCACATACGCACACACACACTTCTGAGATAAGATATGGAGACTTCTTTTTAACATGGATGGGGTGGGGCGATCAGACAGGAGAGGGTGGGCTTATTGTTTAAAATAAGGATGCTGTGACATACTTAATGGGCCAGCTTCGGTAAGCAATTTAGGGTCATATTTTGACCGTACCGACATTTCTGGACCGTTCTACATTAAGTATGGAATTTGTTCATTTTTCTGGGGCTACGACCATTTTCAAGTCAAATGACAGGACTGAGGGTGAGGCTGACTTATCAGATTTGTGAACAAAGCGTGAATGGATTTTAGCAGGCGATAGTCTTCAAATAAAACAGAGAGATGGTAACTGGGGTTTATTCTAATAGAAGCAATATTGAATGGCATTGACATTCAATATTGCGGACTTCTATTATTGAATGGCCATTATTGAATGGCATTGACATGTTTCAGTTGGCCAGTCAATGTTTTAAGTCAGCTTTCTGGTGCTATACTCCAAAAATCCAAAGACCAGGCCTTAATTTTGCTGGCAGCTGCATTGAAGGATAAATGTTTTCTAGCTCAAAATAGCAAATCTTGACCTGTATTGACATGTACGGTACACAGGTTATACAGGTGTGCATGTGTGAGCACCAGTAAGTCAGACTGCTGGGCAAGTGCTGGTGCTTTGGCACAGGGTCTGTGCAACATAGAAATGACCTTCATAGTAAATGCAAACTGTGGTCACAATAACACACCCCAAAATATTATGCCTTACATGGTGATGTGACATCGCATTTTATTCATGAACGTGAATGAATATCCACTTGCAGATATACAGTACAAATGGTGAGCTAGGCTTGGCAAACGTTGTGTGTTTGCAAGAAGGCATTGCAGTGGGGTGGCCGGGACAGTCATTTCACTGAGATGGACATTTATTTAATGCTTCCTTGGAAATCTTTTGGCAGACTTGGTCATTGGCCACTTTGGCACAGTGTTGTGAAATCCTCACAAGGTTGTCGTGACCCAAATTTGTGAGGGGGGAGATACAGTGGTGGATAAACAGGAGAGCCATACTGAATTATGAATGAGAACAGAGACAATGCACATGAGAGAGAGTGAGAGAGAGGGAGAGAGAGAGAGAGAGAGAGAGAGAGAGAGAGAGAGAGAGAGAGAGAGAGAGAGTGTGTGTGTGTGTGTGTGGGGGGAGGGGGGGTGCCATCATGGCACAATAATTGTGACCGAGACAATTGGGAAGGGGGAGTCGTGCCGCCACAATAAGTCTTGCAGCACAATAAGTCTTGCTCGTCCTTCAGAGTGGGTGATGACAGAGTTGATCATTATTCCTTCCTCAACAGATTGACATATTTGCTATTACATCTTTGGTGTTTGTGAGAGCTGGATATTCCAACTCTCACTGGACCGGTTCAATGGCGGTCAAGTGTGTGGCTGCTGGGATGAGAATCAGCGTCTCCAAATCTGAGGCCATGTTTCTCAAAGGGAAACCAGTGGATTGTGCAATCCATGTGGAATGAGGCATTATACCCCAGGTTAAGGAGTTCAAGTATCTCAGGGTCTTGTTCACAAGTGAGGGTAGGACGGAAAAGCCGATCAGCTGGAGAATCAGAGCGGCATGGTCGGCATTACAGTCACTGTACTGCACTGTTGTGGCCAAAAGAATAAGGTCACGGATACAAGAGGCCGAAATGAGTTTTCTCTGACGGGTGGCTGCCATCTGCTTTAGAGAGAGATAGGCTGAGAAATTCGGTCACGTGGGAGAGACTAGAGTCGCTGGTTCCTGGAAAGGAGCCAGCTTAGGTGGTTCGGGCATCTGGTTAGGATGCCCCTCAAGCGTCTCCCTAGGGAGGTCCTTGATGTGCACGTCCTACTGGAAGGAGACCCCAGAGCAGACCAAGGCACAGATGGAGGGATTACATCGATTCTGTTGGACGGTCTTGGGATTCTCCAGGACGAACTCACTGATATTGCGTCGGACAGGGAAGTCGGGAGCTCTCTGGTGGAGCTGTTGCCCCCGCGACCCGACAACAGATAAGAGGTTGAAGATGGATGGGTAGACAGACCCTGTGTAAAATGATTGCAGGTGCTACAGTATAATCATCGGACAAGATCATCAAGAATGGTGGTCCCCTATTGGCCAAGGATTCCCACCAACATACCCTGCAGATTTTATCAGACACATATGACGTAAATTCTCCATTCATTGCCAATGGCCTTTTTAATGCTTGTTCTAATCCCTGACACACCAAGCCGACGGTCGGCCGTCGGGCCGTCGGTCGGCGTCGGCCGGCCTAGTTTCCCCGGTGTGTCCCGCACGTCGCCGCACGTCGCCCCCTCGTCGGAAGCTTTTCAGCTTTTCCGACGCCGATTCAACATGTTGAATCGGCGTCGGCCGTCGGCGGAACAGCTCACTCTGTGATTGGCATCGCCATGGCCATAGGTCTATGCAGAAATGCATTAAACTCAGCAACGGTCCACCTAGATCTCTTTATTTTAGATCGTTTTGCAGTAATAATATAAGATAAACATCCAAAGATTTTAGTTGTTCGTTGTATTTCCAACTCCCAACTTGTCCCTATTCAGGCTGCATGAACAGCTGACATAGAGCTGACCCCTCTATGTCGTGACTCTTCTCTCTTCTCTTCTCTGTTGTTGCCAAGTATTTGGAGAGAAGTAAGCTAATGACGCCAAAAAGCCCAATAATATCGTATAGTTGGGATTATAAATAATACTAGGCATCAGGGTTTTTATAATTAACTAGAACTAACGAAAAAACGATAATATTTTTTTTTATTTTAAGAGTAAAAACTAATTAAAACTAAAGGACAATGAAAAATCCATATCTATATAAACCCTGCTAGGCATATGTACTGTATGTCTCTGATTAATAGTGTGCTATGCATGAATGCCAACAGTACTACTCGAGTTTAATTGTTATGGACATTGAGCACATTGGCCAATTTGCAGGTACTCCACTTTTTTATTTTAGATAATCACCCCCACAGTCCATTGTTGTATGCATGAATGGAACAACAACAACAACAGTAATTGTGATGCATTATCATTATAAATACTATGTATCTAGGGTGATTTTTTTGCCATTATTAATTAATTACAATCGCCAGCGGCCAGAATCACCAGAATCAGATGACCATAATATACAATAAAATGTTGGTTAACACGGACCGAAAACAAGCCAACATGGCAACCCTTTCTGTATTTCCTCTGAGAATAGTGACGTAGTTCCGGCTCTAAAAAAACGCCACGAAGAAGAATCCAATGTTTTGATATTTTATACATGGATTTACTAACAGAACGTGGCTACTATTAGGTTATGTGGAATGCCACCTGGCTGTTATTTGAGCTCAAAATCACGCGAAGTCCGCGTTCTGTTGATGACGGCGGGCATCGCATATTTACCATACTAGAGGCACTTATCAGATTATAACCGTTAGCATTTTAAGCTAATTAAGCTAACGGCCCAGAGCTTCCGGTTTTCTGTTGTTTTTCAGTGAATGCAGACTACCGCTACCTACTGGTATGGAGGGGTATACGTATATGGCTAGTTGACCGTCGTGTGTCGTCTTTGCGGTGTGTCCAAGGAGCCCGACCTGGCCCGACACAGGCGCCGCAAGGCGACGCAAGGCGACACAGCAGTTGGCCGACGTCGCGCGACGTCGGCTTGGTGTGTCAGGGGCTTAATGCTTGTTCTAATGCTTGTTATACTGTAGGTGAGAGACTATAAGGAAGGTGTGAATAGCTGGCTTGCAGGCAAATAATGCAGAACAGCGGGCAGATAGACAGACGGACACACGGGCATAGTGGGATGACAGACGGCTACAGGAATAGACGAGCAGACTGTGACATCCACCCACCGCCCAGAAGAAAATATGCAGGGCAAATAACAGCGTGAACTGAAGATTACATCGACATAGCCCTATAGGTAGTCAGACAGACAGAGATTACATATAAGGATAAAAAAAATACTTATTACTGACACAGGCAGACATATGGAACAGACGTATAATGGCAGGTATAAGAGAGAGAGAGACTGGCAGAGAGACAGAGACAGGGTGTAGGCTACACTATAGGCGGGCTGGGAGAAGGCATGGTCGGGGTGTCTGACGGCTGTCCACATTCTCACGCTTTCATGTCAGCCTTGGAAATCACTCTGACAGAAAATCAATGACGCTGCACTCTGTTCTGTCTGACTGCTCAGCTCCACCACCATACAGCCAGCCAGCCAGCTATACTCTGAGACTCTTCTCTGAGCAGAGAGGAGCACGCACGCACGCACGCACACCACGGCAAGCCGTCTCTGTCTGCTCTCTGTTGTCATGCTTTGCTCATGCAGTCCGTCGGCGGTGACTGAAGACAAGTGATGCGACTCATGCGACACAAGCAGTAGATTAGCTTGCTTTCCGTACGTGAGAGACACGCGCGGGGTGGCCATCGGGAGCACCGGGACTTTTCCCGGTGGCCCGCGCCACTTATTGGCCTGGACGGGGTACAAAAAAAAATAAAAATGTTTTTCTTTGAAACGTCCAGGGCAGGCCAGAGCGGCAGGCCCAGGCCAGCCCAGGCCAGGCAAACTAGTGTTTCTCCTTCCAAAAATAAAAGGTGTCCTAGTACTACAGAGTTTAGTTGAGCAGTGTGAGTGACTGACTGTAACCTGATATCTTGCACCTGCATGATGCGCCGGACCGGAGAGAGCGAGGACAGTTAGAGGCAGCGCTACGCAGCTCCCAGCTGGCCTGGGATCAGTGGGGGACACCCCCCTGCCTGTCGCTTAGAGCATAGACAGAGATTACGCAAACTCGGTTCACTTCATGGGGCCAGTCCAATGGAGGCTGTTCTATATAGACTTCCATTGAAAAAGGGGACAAGGTCGTCATTCAGGCTGCATGATCAGCACCCGAGCGCTCAGTTTCTGACCCCTCAATGTCAGTTCTATTAGATGGCTCTGCCTCTGCTGCAGAAGCATGACTGTCGCGTGTCGAGTGAGGAGGAGGAGGAGATCAGATTGACGACTAGAAAGTTATCAAAAAAGTAAACAACGGATAATGGATAAGAAAAAGAGGAAAGGTGGGACTGAACGAGAGAGGGACAAGAGGAGAAAGGCCCTTGAAGAAGAAGGGGCAAAATGTTATAAATTAGCCAAAATGTTTGGCAGCCTCCCTCCTCTCCCCCAAAGCCAGCCGTCATCTGACAAAGACGTGCAACCACCATCAACAAGTAAGTAGTAGCCTAGTAGGCAGTAATCACAACACACTGCTGCGAAGTGAGAGCTGAGAGGATAACATACTAAAACCAATGGAAAATATTGTTTTTTCACGGACATATGTGCTCATTTCAGATTTGATAAATGGGCTGCCTATAGTAGGCCTAAGAAAATGTATTGCATCTTATTGCATGTTTTGTATGTTCTTGTGTGTGTGGTGGCCAGTGTTGCCAACTGCCAAAATCAAAAATGCACTAGTGGCACTTCAGAATGTATTAGTATGCGCTAGATGCTTGCCTGGAAGGTGTGTAGACTTGGGATAATTCACATGAGGAATATTTTGAATTCTTGAGAGTGTAAAAATGAAACCAAATGGACCTGCAAGGGTCCATTTGCTTTCATTTTGTATGCTTTTGGTGGTGTGCACCCAGGCACCCAGGCTTCTAAGGGAAACCTCAATCTGACTGTGATATGCAGTACCTAGACATAGACCTGCCTTTAGGCAGGTATATAGGCAGGTATATATGTTGTAGTCAGATGCCAGTGTGAGCAACTGATCAGTCTGTTATTTTTATTATTATCATCACTATTGCTATTTTCTTGTTATTATATTATTATTACTATTACTGTTATTGTTGCACACCATCTGCTTGTCTGTGTATTTTTGGTGGTGTGCACCCAGACAAGGAGGTCCAATTTAACCAAAGCACTTCCACTTGTTTTTTTGCTTGACTCTGCTTGACTCTGATATGCAGTACCTTTTTTAGATATCCAGTGCCTTTAGGCAGGTCTAGGCAGGTGTCCAGGGCTTCTTTGGTCTAATGTTGTCCAATGTAGAAGCTCATTTTGTGCATCTTATAAAGGATAAGTAATATTTATCGAGAATCGCCATTTAGTGACAAACAATGGTAATGCACAGGTCCGTTTGAAAATAAACCTTTAAAGGCACAGTAGCCTTTAAAGGTTTTTCCACTTTTGTGAGGCGAGCACGCCGCCCGCGGGGGGGGGGGGGGGGGGGGGGGGGGGGGGGTGTTGTGGCCTGGCAAAAGGCAAAGTCCAGATGGCCTGGCCAAGCCCACTCCGCCCCTGGTGAGAGACCTATAGGCCTACTCACTGTCTACCGGTAGCAGCCTACCTGCCTACTAGGCTAGTGCCTACCACCACGTAGGCTACAATAGGCTACACGCACAAAAGGCACAGGGCACACACGCGCGCGCGCAGCACATACGACATGCGGTGATCGTAATTATCCACGGTCCAGTCAGTGTCGTGGAATTTCCCGGAGCTGTACCCTCCAGCAAGGCAATCTGCTGCTGCTGGACAGGTTTTCACCATCACGCAACGCACTACGGATCCCCCCTAAACGCCGCATAACCCGTCAGCACGGCGATGTCATGTAACCGTTTAACAAAGCGACGCCCTGCCTGGCGCCTCGTATATATAGGGCTCATGCCCATTAATAATTCTGTCTCACATAATGCGATATAGGCTACACACAAAACAAATAACGAATCGATCAGAATGCACGCAATTGCAAGGCTCTGCTATACTCCTCCAAGCAGGGTGACCTGGTGAACGCCGACGACCCATATGACCATCCAGTCTCTAGACCTCTAGACATCCACCCGTCTATCCGATTGTGGGGTTCTTTCCCCCCACCCCCTTACCTTCATGTCGTTGACAATCGCCTGGAACAGTCCCCCCAGGGCCCCGCACTCCTTCTCCACCGTCTCCATGTTGGCGAAATTATCCACCGTGTACCGAATCTGCAGAGGCACGCACTGACAGCGCGCCACCAACACCCCAGTGAAATGAAACCTAGATCTCCACCGACAGCAACGATGTGGTCTCTCTCTCTCTCTCTGTCCGACCTCAACCAATCCTGCGGTGTGTGTAGTAGTCCACTGTCCAAGGCCACGGCAGGAGGGGATGGAGATCCGATAACGGTATTATAATATAGGCGAGAAGAAAATATTTTAGAAATGCGCCTGTCTGTCTTGTCTGCTGCAGAATATCGCCTAATTCGATCCTGCAGGCTGCAGACTGCCTGGTGGCACAATAAGCAGGGAGAGACAGGGGCAGGATGATGGTGAGAGGAGCGAGGGGAAAGGTGGGTTTGATCGCTCTCTCTCTCTCTCTCTCTCTCTCTCTCTCTCTCCTCACTCCTTCCCCATGCAGCGCCGGGTCGGGTCCGATCGGGTGGGTCTCCTCCTCCAGCTAGCGCCCGAGACGTGGTACAACAGACCGTGGCAATAGGACTGCTGCTGGCACCGCGACGTGGTGGTGGTGGTGGTGGTGGTGGTGGACCAGGACGACGTTCATCTTCGACGCGCGACGAGCGCGACGCGAAATCGGCGAGGAGGATGCATGAAAGGCAGCAGCGGCGACGAGAGAGGAGAGGAGAGCGCAGCGTTTGGAGCGATGTATCACTATGTGGATGACAGGGCCGTGCAGAGAGAGTTGGAGGAGGGGGCAGGGGCTGATATCCCATAAGAGGGCATCTTTGGACAAAAATGGGAAAACTTGCATAACTAAGGTCACAACATTGCGTTGAGATCTTGTAGATCAGCTATTTTCAGGGTGTAATCCAGCCAGCACTCTTTAACTAATGGAGTTGCGGTGTAACAACAAAAATTGTATTGTAAGTTCAGAAGACTTTAGAAAATAACATAACACTAAATGCTGACATGGGAAAGTGTGACAGTTGCTTTTCTTCCTGCATGCCTACATTCTGCATTTGCGTTCTGGAAAGGTCAGTCGTTTGTTTTGCAGTTGGGCAACAGGGGCCGGGTTCTGAAGCCTCCTTTGACGTCTATGTGTGCACGTCCCTGTTGAATGAGGGAGGGAGGCGTGTATCGTCGTGTGTGAGTGTGTGCGTGCGCGCGCGTGCCCATGGGCGGGCCGTGATTGGTGCGCAGGCGGTGGGCTCAGCGGTGCGGGGAGAGCAGCCAGTAACACGATCCATGGGAATCAAAAAAAGAAGGCTGGACAACTCTGGACAGCCTGTCTGTCACATGGCCGCGCGTGCGCGCGCACACACACACACACACACACACACACACACACACACACACACACACACACACACACACACACACACACACACACACACACACACACACACACACAGCCCCCCACCACCCCCATAAAATGTAATAGGCCAAGGGGGGAAATGTCAGAGCACATATGAGTTCAACACCCATGTGCTTTCAGGAGGTTTGCAGTTCATTTGGTCAACTGAACAACAACAATACAAAGGACTGTGAAGTGAGGAAACTGACTTCTCAAGTCCTCATGCCTATTTAAATTACCATAATGAAAGTAGATGTTAAAGTATTGCAGTATAGCGAGAGAGGTTCAATGAGGTGCAATGAGAGGTCCTCTGTCTTCTTAACCAGCCAACTACAGCAATGGTTTTCAACCCTTTTCACCAGGGCCCACTATTTCTTCTGCATTTTAGCCACAGACCACCGTTTGATGTTGAGTTCAGTCTAAAACCCAAAAGCCAAAACTAAGGATTTCAAGTTTGTGTCCACAATTTAGTTAAGATATGTGGCAAAACATTGGTCAAAATAACAATTCTTCTACATTTTCTAAATGTGTACATTCTTGAAAATTAAGTAATTCAGATGTCTACGCTCTCAAGAGATACCGATCTCCATTTGTATACCAACTGTCCACGATTTAGCTGGGGACCACCTGGAATTCTCTCAGGGACCACTGGTGGTCCCCAGACCAAAGGTTGAAAACCACTGATCTGCAGTATATCCATAATGTACAACTCTGTCTGATTGTCCAAGACGTCAGACATACTGTACATACTTCCCACAGATTACAATCACCCAAGGAGATTTTTTTAAAACATGACTAATGAGCTGATGACAAAAAACTCCCATGCTCAGGCAAAGTACAATGTGAAAACACAGAAATCCCTGCACTCTCTGTATCAAGTGCCTCGGGACATGGAAATTGATTTATTGGAAATTGTGACATATCTTTGTACGTTTTCCCACAACAAATAAAGCCATTTTGAAATTTAATTTAATTGACTGTCTGGATGGCTCACTGACTGACTGACTGACTGACTGACTGACTCATTCTTGTCATAAAAGTCTTTCTCTGACTCCATCTCTGCCAGGCCAACAGTGGCGAAAATCACAGTCAATTGGCCAATAACTACTTCCTTCACTTTTCTGTCCTCACATTCTTCTTCAATGTACAATACAGAATGGGCTCCATTTTCATCACCGCTAAACCCCTTATCCCTTAACTCTTTTTTAAACTATTAAAAAAGAACATTTTTAATAGTTTAAGGTGTCAGTCTACCAGCCCACAATGTGTCAATAGATTGGCATGTTGAACTATTCCAAAAAGTTTTTTGAAATAGTAAAAAAATGATAAGGGGTTTAGATGGTAACGAAAATGGAGCCCTATGTGTTTACACATATGCTGAAAGCTGGGCATGTAGCAGCACCACTATAAGTGTGTGAAATTATTTTTCATACAAAGGTCCATACCCGTCATTTGCATTTTTCATGAAAGGGAAGAAAAGAAAAAGAAAGCGAACTAGATCTGCACTCAGTAGAGTGCCAACTTGGGTATTGCGCACACATTTTACATGAGCAGAGCAAGCGACCAGAGAGAAAGTACCCAGAGACACCGGGAGATAATACTCATGACAATACTTAAAGATCTCTTAATTATTAGTCACCATTACGTCATCACGTAAACCAGCCAATCAGAGTACTTTTAGGGACGGTCGACAGCCACAAACTAATTACTTGCGCAAGTAACACGAAAAATAGGCCATATGTGGAACAACATTCATGATATACAGTGTATCATGTACTGTACATGTATAGAGAGTAAAAGGTGAAAAAAGGCAACATATACCAGGTGCAGCAATAGAACAGAAACCGATAAAAACACAGTATAGTCCACTGTATTTATAATATGCATTGGATCATTTAACAGTATACAGTATAGCAGACAACAGACATGTCTATGTAAACATAAGTGGCAGTTCTAGTACAGCAGCGGAGTGCCCTGCAGTCTTATACTGTACACAGAACAGAATGTAATCCTATGTGGTTGCCTATGTTGTTAAGACAGCCTGGCAACAGGCACTGCTCGACGCTTGTTCAACAGTCTGATGCTAGCCAGGTGGTATGTCTGACTTTGGAAATGGCTTTTGATTCAGCGTTACATCTAGCTGTGGACACTAGCAGCGTGCACAGGGGTTGTGGCTGGGTCCTTGACTCTCCTTGATTAGCTTAGGCTTAGCTTTGACTAAACAACACCATGAGGAATCCAAGCCGCTTCTTTTCGCCTAACCAGGGATTTTCCCCTGTTGGGCAACGTAGCACATGGAAAGAGCAAATTATTCCAACCAGTTGCTTTTCGCTCTATGGCTAGATAGAGACCAAGATTACGGCATGTATTTTGTGAGGGTGTACCTATAGATTACCTACCCTAGGAGACACAGGGAGGACATGCAAACTCACCACCACTTCTTTGTAGGGAGGGGTGGTGGTGGGAGTGCAGTTCCCATAGCATGTCCATGGTAAATGCTGCATTTATGTAATATCCAAGGCGCTTTACATAGTGCATTGCATTCATCGATTCACATACACCGTTTTCAGCGGAAGCCCGCAAGGTGCCAAGCAACACATCAGGATCATTTTGGGTTTCAGTGTCTTGCCCAAGGATACATTGACATGTAGACAGGATTGCTCTCAATGGTGCTGCTGCTTTACTACTATGAATTTCTTCTGATGACAAACAGGATTTTTTTGCGGCATGGTGGTTTCACCACAGGCAAGGTGTCAATCAATCAATCAAAACTTTATTTAAGAGCAGTGCATTCGGTACACTATGATCAGCTCCTTGGTTATTTGCTGACACTGACAGCGATGCTGTCAGTGATCTGACCTCAGTCAATCAAGCCCATCACTGTTGTGGCAATAACATAGTTGATGATGATGAAGTATAAGTATGGGGCAGCAGTTGTTCAGGGGTAACTAAGTTAGGGTTGAGGTGTCAGGACTGAACCCTAATTTGCTCCCAATCTGCACGTTGGTGTCTTGCATGGTTTCCTCCGACATCGGTCTGTGAAGGTGTGTGTGAATGGGTGAATGTAATCCACAGTCTCTGTAAACACTAGCACTATATTTGACCATTTATTGTGATGACATCGGAGCTGTGTGTGGCCACACAGACATGTGTGTACAGAGCATAAACGTGGTAGACTTAGTACAAAGCCCTAAGAGGCGTCTGTGTTGAGGGTCAGGAGGTCTGATGCAACGTTTCCCGTTCTGACCATTTGGTGTTGGTTCGTCGAAACCCCATATCGAGTCGCACATGCCAGGTCTATATGTTTGTGAGTTTTATGCCGAGCTCGGCAGGAACTATTTTAGTGAATGCTGAGCAGTGGTCCCAATAATCAGCAGATGTACACATGTGTTCTACTCTTCACTTCCCCTCTCTCATCCTCACTAAATCATCATAATGTTCTGCTTCCTCCTCAACCAATACTCACCTCCGCAACCAGCTCCAGATTGTCCAGCACAAGAGCAACTACAGAGCTGGACTTCCTCACCAGCTTGTGTCCATGTTAGATATAGTGAGGTTTTTGAGACAGTGAGCACATGCACACAGCTAGGATAGGCCTACCGGTATACTGTAGAGTGGTGGAAAACTTTGTTTTTACTTAGTAAGAAAAACTTACATTCAACTTACTTCAAAACTACAAAAGCATTGGTATTTGGTATCAAAATGTAATGAATGTACCAAAATAAAACAATGTCCCATTTCAAATGCATAAAGATCTTCAGAATGTAGCTGATTTACAAACTCACAATGTACCACCTGCAATGCAAAGAATAGTTTTGCTTGATTTGTTGAATAGTTTATTGAATGTAAATGTAAAAACACCAACAAAATGTTGTTAAATACTCAAAAGATATAGCAGCACCAAAAAAGTCCTGCAATCAATTCTGCTTGTGAGTAATTCATTATGAGCTTGTAGATCGTCTATCTTCAAATCTTTGAATGTACTGTATATAGGCTGAAGTGGTTAATGCATGTATTGTAATAATAGCCTAATGAGAAATCTACAACGTAACTAAAGTAATTAAACTAAACTTTCAAATAAACTTAGTGGAGTAAAAGTACAGCACTGACATTTAGTAAAGTTGACTATAATAGTGCATTACAGTCTTGCATTCACACATTCATACACTGATGACAGTGAAAACCAGAGCCTTATAGTGGGAGAGTTGCAATATTCCCATTCACTCCTATGTCCCTGGGTGCTCGCACTTGCTTACTCTTCTTTTCTTTTTTTGGTCGCGTTTGCAGGGCCGGATATAAGGCTATGCACGGGGGTAATGCCCCCCTAAACGCCCTGACTATGATGAAGCTGTGGCTTAAAGTTTGCGCCATTCTCGTTGAAAACAACGTATTTCCAACTGCAGTTAGGATGCACAGAGGCTCTGTATAGTCACGTGACGAGCCACGTGACTGGGCTGCTCCGCTCTGGTTTTGGGTACATGAATATCACAACTCTCCCACTATAAGGCTCTGGTGGAAACCATACAGCTCATCAGGAGCAGTTAAAGGGGAACTCCAACCATTTTCTTTTTTTTTTCTGAGAGCGTACAAATGCAACCAAATGAACCCTAACGGGTTCATTTGGTTCCATTTGCACGCTCTCAGAAAAAAGAAGCGTCTAAAGAAATCCATTAACATGGTGAAAATACATCTTGATGATGTCATCAAGATATTTCACCATGTTAGTGGTTTTCTTCAGACCTCCATTTCTTGGGAACACAGAATAGGGGAACTTTTTTATCATGTCCATCCAGCACCTCTGGGGTATACTAACGACATGTTGAAAATGGGTGGAATTCACCTTTAAGGATTCAGAGTTTTGCTCAAGGACACTTCGACACTAGCCGGACTGCGAACCTTGCAGTTACCATCCGGCCACTCCACCCCTGATCCACTGCTGCTGTAAAGAACACATTCCACAAAATTGCATACTTAAAATGTGTAACACCATCGTGCTACATTGTGTTAAACACCACCCCTGCAGCAGTATGGTCATAATGTCCCTATATCACCGTCCTAGTGTTTCCCTCTCTTACCGGGCTAAAACCGGGCAGCCGACTGGCTGCTAGTGAAGCCTGTGTTGGAGGAAGCCACTGTGTGGCCTATCTTGGGAGCAGCTGACGTGACAAGGAGCAGCAGAGGCAATGTTTTGCAATCCATAGGGGGATGCACAGCACGCACACACAAACAACATGGTGCGTGTGAAAGAAGAGACTATATGCACAATTGCACAATTATGCAAAAGTGCAAGTGCAAGCGCGCGCGCGCGCGCGCGCACACACACACACACACACACACACACACACACACACACACACACACACAGCAGGCTAAAAGCGCAGACTAAACTGTCGCAGCTTGCTACTGTAAGTGGCCTCCCATGGGCTGTGTGTGTGTTGTGTGTGTGCACGCACACACGCATGCACATACCCAGCGTGTTTTACATTTATAACGTTCACCTTTGTGACCTTGATACTGGCAGTAGGACTGAATAAATAAGAATTAATGAATGAATATAACTAACAATGTTCTTCCAGTGTGTGTGTGTGTGTGTGTGTGTGTGTGTGTGTGTGTGTGTGTGTGTGTGTGTGTGTGTGTGTGTGTGTGTGTGTGTGTTTGTGTGAGGGAGTGAGAGAGAGAGCACACTTCAGTGCATTTGTTTGTGAGAGCTATAGATAACACTAGCTCATAACATTGGTAAGTGGGTATTTTTATTGTTCCAATGAAGCGTATGAATATACAGTACAGACGAATGCGTCGTTCGCAGGCAGTATACAGTAGTTCTATAGCAGCAGGGTGGTCGTGGAATCAAGGTTATCTATTCTTTGTTAGCCATCAAACCAAGGTTATCAGAGGCAATGCTACCCCTCACCACTATGCGATGGGAACCAGACAATGTGTTTGTTGACTAAAATATCTTTATATCTCTGACCAATAATACGCTGGGATTACATTTAGGATCACTTGATTCGCTGGATAAATGCCACGTTGACATTGGCTTATGCCAAAAACCCATGCTCAAAGGGGCTACATCCTGAATTTCATGTTTTTGGGGTGTTTTTACAATCCCCAGTGTATTTTTACACCCCATACATACATATCTCAGACCTATTGATATATCTGTGTGTCTGACTCGGGGCACATGAATGGGCACTCTCAGAATGTGCTATATTAATGATGTCATTAAAAATACCAATTTAAATAGTCCTACCACTTTTCCCCCACCCTTTAAGTGGGCCATGCATATTCTAATGAGACAGGGAATAACAATGAAGTGGGTGGGGGGAGTATATAAAAGGTATTACAATCCAATATTTAGATGATACATTTGATTTTAAATTCATGGTGGAGCCACTTCACGACAGAATTTGTTTAAGGCAGAGCTCCATTGACAAACGAGGGCCTAAATCGCTTTGGTGGTAATAGCTGCATAATTTTACAAGCTCATCACAATATTTGCAATAGTCTGCATTAGCTATAATTTTGTGAGTGCCAACTGCAGAATAGGAAAGCCAGTGTTCATGTGGTTAAAGAATAACAGTAATCCAGGCTGACACGCAGAACAGGATTTAGTCCTAAATAATGGGAGTGGAGTATTGTACTGACGTCTGACGTTTGGAACCGATTACAAATGTGAGGAAATTAGCGATGGAACTACTGTACGTGTTTGGCCGATGGCCCTGCATGATTACTGGCTGCAATGAACACTCACGCAATTTCCATGAAGTCCTATTCATGTTATGGCTAAAGGGGTTTATCGGCTTCAGGGCCGGATCTAGAGGGGGGCAGGGGTGTATCCTGCCCACCCAATGAAAGGTTATGAGTGGCAGGGCCGGATATTGGGGGGGGGGTGACAGTACCCCCCTAAATGCCCTGACTGCCCCACCAAAATGATGGCATGCAAACAACCCAAATTTCAAGAATATATTTCAAATGATTTGAAACACTACTCGTGCTACTAAACTACAATTGTGGCACCACTAAAACAACAACATTTCATCATTGAAAACAGAAAACTCTGAGACAGACCTTTGTGTGTGTCTGTTGCAACTTCAACAACAACTGATGTTATTATTGATGCTTACTTGCCTAATATACTGTAAGTCCTGTACAAAATATAAATCGTGTGGGTCACAGAACTAAGGAATTTAAATGAAATTAAATTGGGAAATCTTACATCCGGGCCTGATTGGCTTCATCCTATTCCCCAACTGCACGTCTTGAGCACAAAACTTACACGAGGGCCAGTAAACTAACCATTCATGAATGTAACATCCTCACAAATCGTGTGCAGTAACAAGTTTTACAAAGCCTCCCCAAATCCCCCATCTCCAACAAAAAAAAAAAACTCATTCGGGGGTAGATTTCTGCCATGATACATTCTGTTGAGGTGAGTCAAATTCGTTCTGAGTGGACGAACGTGCTCCAGCACATTCCTATATTTATGATGCGTATGTTTAGAAAACCACATGGGACAGAGCAGGGTGAGAGTGCTTTAATATGTGCAGTAATAGCTCTGGGCTGTGGTTCAAATCAGAGACTCAAACAGCCAAGACAGTCAGCACTTATTGGAGGTCCAATACCACAGTCTGGGTGACACACGTTACCATTAATATATTGTAGTTCAAAAAATGTATTACTTTAAACTATGAATACAAAGATGAATTCAAGATTTTTTTTAAAACTATGAATTCAAGAGTTTTGCTGTTTTTAAACTTTTTAAAAACTTTTTCAGCACTACATTTTAAATGTATTCAAAGGAATTCACAAAATGGTTAATTTTTATTTTGAATCAATAAAAAATAATCAATCAGAGCACCACGTCCCTCCAGGCTATGGGACGGGATCCCTTGTCACTTCCGTATTAAGACCCCCAAAAAGTGACCGAGAGCCGGCAAACAACGCTAGATGATTAGTTCTAATCATCTAGCACACACATTTTACCGTGATGATGAAGTTTAAACAGAGTAATACACCGTCTAGATGTCATTGAAGGTGGTTTCAAATCAGACTAATTGTTCAGTCAAACCCAGCTGTGTTTGGAAGACAACGCAGTGATGAATGGTGAGCTTAATTTCTATTGGCTTTTATTGCTGTATGCCTCTCAACCACTGTATGTTTTTATTTTTAGGAAGTAATTAAACTTATTTTAATTTTTGATATAAAGATACACAAAAGTGAAAAAATGGCATGCATTGCTGGATATGGCCATATGGTGGAAAAGTGTGAAAAACTTTTTTCCCATTTTGCTGGGGCTTTAACATTTTTGCAAAATTGTGTTTTGTAATTAAAAAATATTAATATCATAACCTACCAACCATCAAAGCCTCAAAGAACTGTTGATTGTAGCCCAAACTGGGAGCACATGCCCACACTTAACCTGTGATCAATTCCAATTTCTGTGTGCTTGTTGTGCTGCAAGGAACTGCTCTGGCCTGTCGAGAACTGGGTAGGTAATGATTTGGAGGGGAACTGTTGACTTCATGTGCACCAGATGTAAGAGCATGTGGTTGTCTACATCAGCCTCCCTGGGCCAACAGTGGGGGTTAACAGGAATGGCGGTGATGTGGTTATGGAACAACTGGGAGAAGAAAGAAGAGAAGAACTGAGAAAAAAAGATGATAAAAGAGGGGGGAAAATCGAATCTGTTTTATAAACCAATGTCTTGTATGGGTGAGGAGTGTGTGGGAATCAGACATGGAGGAAGGGTTCATATAGCCACTGTGGAGTCAGAATTGCTGTAAGGGGCTGTGATTCAGGAGTCCTGCATTGATGGACCTCACAGAGTAACCAACTAGTTGTTAAATACACAAATGAGAAACATTGAGACAGAACAGATGAGTGGCGACAAGGCCTTCGAGTGGTTGCACCACTCAAAGACAATTATATAACAGAAATATACAACAAACAAGTGTATTGTACATGGGGACACAGAGCAATCATAACATCTTTGCACATGGTGAGTCATGGAGTCACCGGGAGCAGGTGTAGTCTAATGCTGTCTAACCAAAAGAAAGAGAGGAGAGACCAGACATCAGTTGGAAGGAGTGGGAGGAGAGAGTGTGAGTGTGAGAGTGAGATGTGGCAAGATGAACAGAGAAAAAACTGAAAGGGTGTCAAGGGAAAGCCTGAGAGACAGAGAGAGAAAGGAGACAGTGAGATGTGAGGAGTGACTCATGGTGACCCATTTCAGAGCAGTGATGGAGTGATCAAGCTGGCATATCAACCAGAAATATTCAAATGCAGCTGTCTGCGCTCAGAACAAAATTCATGATTGAATTTTATGCATTCACATCATATATTTAAAGGGGAATTTATAGGGAAATATGGATGGATTGTTCGAATGGGGTAGCACAGCCGGTAGGCTCCACTACTGTCAGACTTGTTTACCGGTACTTCTACCTCAACAATGAACACTGTTTTGTAATAATTGAATTCCAACAACATGTAAGCAGTCACATATCCTAACACTTTGTATGATATTGCATTGTTTTTTTTAAGCAAAGAATCGGTATTGGTATTACTTGTTTTTCAAGCAGAGAAAGTAGACTGACTCATACATGCAGTAATCCTCCAAAAATATATCGAATTTTTGTCAAAATATGTCAAAAATAATACAAAGGGGGAAAGATCTTGTTGATTTTTAATGTTTTTTGTTAGATTTTTACTTTTAAATACCTACAAATCAACATAACAGTATAACAGTATAGCGAACAGATGGTTCTGAACAGGAGTTTCTGTTAATTTACAGAAAAGAACAATGAGAAACTGCCTGAGGTGCGATCGACTGTCACCTCTTGTTTTGACTGTCACCTATTTGATTTGTGATTTTCACTGAAATTACTGTGAGAATCGGTAAGAGTGTTTTTCTAAATCAGGATAGTGTGGCTGGTATCCCACTGATATAATATATTAGTTTTCTATCAATTTTGAGAAGGGAAAGAGGTTTAATCATGTTTCAGTTCCATGTCACTACACTTGGTCCATTGATAAATGTGTATTCTTTGTGTTCATGTCAAGGTATAGACTGGGAGGGATTTATGATCTGGTCCCCCCAGACCGAAAATAGTATTACCCCCTGTGATCTTACGGGCATCATAGTTTGCCTACACCTACCCAATAAAAGCCTTGACGTGACATATGAAATGGAATTTGAGTTTGAGTCTCTGGCAAGACTAAAAACAAATAGGGTGACCAAAACAAAGTGACTCTGAAAAACACAACATGCAAACTGGAATCACATTATTATTATTATTATTACCATCATCATCATCCGGATCACCTAGACCAGACCACACGGGCTCCTCCAAGTGGAAAAGTTTCAAGTTGATACAGTCGATGTGCTGTATTGATTACAAGTCATTGAAACGTATTGTATTGCCATGAATGAACCAATGTTGTTCATGTATCATAATGTCAGCCATGTCTCATGACCCGTATTGTATGGCTGTTAAAATGCATCATTACACCCCTATACCAGTGGTTTTCAACCAGTGGTCCAGGGGCCACCAGTGGTCCTTGAGAGGGTTCCAGGTGGTCCCCAGCTAAGTTGGTTAACCAGATGTAACCCTGCCAAATGGACCCTTGTGGGTCCATTTGGTTTCATATTTACATTCTCAAGAGTTAAAATATTCTTCACCTGAATTAGCCCAAGTCTACACGCCTACACAAAAAGATTAATGGTAATTTTGATCTGTATGTTTTGCCTGTTTTGTTTCCCAAATCCAGCCTGGAATTGTGGACAAAAGCAAAAGAAATATTTAGGATGGACTTCATATTTATATTGACATGTTGCTCAGGCTGGCACACGTGATTTTGACGCGCGCGCGCGCCACCCACACACCCACACACACACACACACACACACACACACACACACACACACACACACACACACACACACACACACACACACACACACACACACACACACACACACACACACACACACACACTGGGTGGGGGATTATATGTCAGATGACCATTAGATGTGATGAGTTAGCATTTCCTCTGTGAGGAAGTCGCATAAACTTGAGTTTATGTTTCTGTAGCTACTGAAAACAGATTTAATTGAACCATTGTCCCCCATTCAGCTACTTTGTAGCAGATAGCAGATCGACAAGCTCACAATGAGTCAGTATGCGATGTATTGTGTGCTCATAGATTGGCAATTTACAAATGCTCTAAGTCACAATTTATTTTTGGTCATAAAAATAGGTTTATTGTGACTCAAAAAATCACACCCCAGGGGGTGGGAACTAGCCTGACCTCAGTCTGAATTGTCATTTCGTTCCACTTGGTTTCAATTCATTATTCAGACTAAAGTCCCTCTCTACCACAGCAGTTTCTAGGATGGGCGGTACCAAAGCAGCAGTTTTAAGGGTGATATGATCATATGAAGCCCTAAGAATATTGGGAAAGCAGACGGCGTTGTGAACGAAGTGAGTGACAGGGCTGTTGGCCAATCAGGTGCTGGGATTGGATTTCGAACCAGCACAAACGGCCCCAAAGGCAGGGAAGCAGTCCTTAAATCACAGGGAAAAAATAAAGTAGTGTTTTTTAAGGTGCTGATTCAGGGCTGAGCCAGGCTAGGTGGGAACCACTGTTCTGGATTGATTATTATTATTGTTACAATAAATCCCGCACATGTGAGCTCTTCCGAATCAGAGAAAAATAATTTGTCTGAACCTGTCCTGCAATAAGCAAACAAGTGGGTCAGGGTATGCAGACATCTTTATGCTGTCCAAACCAATCCCCCCCAATCCGTGTAATTTTAGCATGTTTGGGTGAGCTCCGGTTGACATTATTTACGATTCTGTGCTATTGCCTTACAGCTCCAACGGGGATGAGTCGGCTCAATCGAACGCAGTAGCACTCGCACGCTCACTTTAGCTCGCTCTGTGGTGGCTCTGGTGGCTCAAGTTTGCTCCGTCGTGGTCTATGAGGAGGATTTCAGTGCAATATGTACGGATTCAGTTTTTTTCTATAGTGTATATACCGTTGGAATTGCCACTCCGTGTCTCAGTGAACAGTGGTGGATGTGGAGTTTGCTGCTGCCTGTATCCATCATTTTGGATGATCGGTAAACGCGCAGATGGGTCCGTATGTCTCCCCTGACGATGACATAACTCCTGCTCTCACTCATTTTTTCTGTTTTCCTTTCAACCACTTTCCCCCTGTCTGTCTGCCTCTTTTTGCTTTCTGAATTTCACTCTGACATTCCCTCTTTAATCTCTCCCCGCTGAGTAAAGCACGAGACAGTACTGTTTCGCCATGGAGAAAAAATGGTTACTTGACATGCGAGCTCACACCGTGGCACGGATGTGACACCTTGTTGCTAGCTCTTAGGTCTGCGATTTCCAGCATTGTGCGACAAGCATAAATTAGACTTCAGTCCCTATTACACCTGACAAGAGGACAGACTACACACAATACTGTGTATAATGGTGGGCAGAATGGAGGGAGGGACTGGAATCAGTGTTGCCAACTGGGCGCATTTGTCGCTATATTTAGCTTTTTTCCAGACCCCCCTAGCGCCAAAATTAGTGAAAAACTCCTGGCAGAAAATGTAGTGTTTTTTTGTTGGTGAGTTGGGAGAGATAAAACCCTATTTTTCACCATTTTTCTCCATTGGTAACCAAATGGACCCTTATAATTCTGTAACTTACGGGTCCATTTGGTTTCATTTTACACTCTCGAAAGTTAAATTATGTTTAATTAATTCTGAATTACCCAATTTTAAAGAATCTACACATTTAGAAAATGTAGAAGAATTGCTATTTTGACCAACATTTTGCCAGTTATCTCCTCTAAATTATGAGACTAACCTCGACATAAAAATGGTGGTCTGCGGCTAAAATGCAGAATAAATAGTGGGTCCTGGTATGAAAATGATTGAAAACCACTGCTCTAGCGCATTCTAGTGCATTTTGAAAGTGCCACTAGTGCAATTTGGATTTTGACAGTTGGCAACACTGACTGGAATGAGCACACAGCAACAGAAGAAGACGTGAGGGGACATATTGGGTCTGGAAGACAACAGGACGGGTAGAATGGGAGACATAAAGGACGGGATGAGCAATAGATACAAGAGACCCCAATTCTTACCCACTATACTACGCCCCCCTCCCCCTCCCTCCTCTGTGAAACAGAGCAAAATGTAGGTCTCTGCTTGCCCACAGCCATCAGCAACAATCAGTTCTGCCCCAGTTACTGACGCATCACACAGACTAAACACACACGATCACATGCACACGTCAGGAGGGGCGAAATCGTGCGTGTGGCGCGCGCGCACACACACATGCAGCAAGAAATACACATGCACTATAACAAACGATTAAAGATGGCAATCACATTATGTGTGATGTGTTCACATAATAAATTTGGCAGGTGCTTCCAGAAGCTTCCTCTACATACATTTGAATTATGTACATTGTGCACCATTCATCAACATGTCAGCATGTTGCAATCTAACCTGCACATACAAAAAGACAAAATGATTAGCTGCACTTTACTATGACGGATGGATATGTTTGAACTTGAATAATATATTGAAGCACTGTGTCCTCTTTTGGTAGTATTGTTGCTCTTATAATTTATGTATTATCAGGCCAAGGAAGGTCATGTCAGGACATACGATGCCACTATTGCGATGGGAAATAATAATGAGTAAAAATTATCATACTGAAGGTTACTGAATTATAGTCATTTCAAGAAACCTATTGTACAAAATTCAGTCCATTTACATTTTTACATTTGGTCATATTTGTAGTATTGACATATTTAATTAATTTGATTTATTTTAATTTTTATTTTTGTTTCTTTTGTTTTACATCTGGCATCATGGGGACATACTATATGGCTGTTTGCAAATCATAACTTGTAGTAGTTGTATTCTAATTTCTAACATACAACAATGGATGGCTCCTGTCCATCTGAAGCTCAGCTCTTCAGACTGCATCTTAGCCCATAGCACTTACAGTAGCATTTGCCCTAGCCTTGACCTCCTACAGGCATATGCAAAGTTTCAAATTATGTATCATGTATAGCATTTTTATGTAAAGTTAAAAATGTTGCAGTGTAGATAGATGTTTAAGTTCACAGTTTAATTTGCCAAGATACTTTACTGTTAGGTTCTTAGCTTGGGTGATTCATATTAACACCTGGGAGATAGGTACAGTATATTGATCGAGAGGCTGCTATATCGATATCTCTGTGAGCCTCAGAGTGTTTTATTGTAGTTGTGCAACATGTCCATTATTTCCCTCTAATCTCACTATCTATCGTGAGATTGCAGGCAATATCCACCACTAACATACATTATGTACTGTTTATGATGTATTACCATACTTTTTCTTTTGTTTATTGCTTAATGTAAGTTGTTCTGGATAAAGAGTGCCTGCTAAATGCCTAAATTGTAAAATTGTTACGAAAATGTTGGACGACCAAAAACACTAGTGAGGGCTCCTGTGTTGCAGGAAGTAGAAAATGGTGTCCTATGAATATAGGTGTCCAATATATAGAGTTTGGACAGGAGCACCGCAATACTTTCTCTGCACGCTGTGGCGCTTGCACGCCACTCTAAGTTCTATTGTTAATCCAGGCCTGGTTACGCGTCAATTTGGTTCCATTAGTACACTCTCAGAGTTACACAAGGCCAATTTGGAACCCACTCAAGGACACTTAGAGAGACCCACTCCACTGCCACTGGTGTAGCAAAGTGTTTCCACATTAGAAACACCTAACTGACTCTGTTTGACCAGAATGCAACAACACAGCCTTATCATATCTTCGGTAACACAGCGGGACATACACTGTACACTTATAGTACTAATTCCATTACTCTGTCACGTTTAGAAAGAGAAACGCTAAATTATAGTTATTGCTGAGTATGAGTGTCCATGATCAAAAGTAAACAAGCACTTATCTTGATGCAAACAATGCTGACAAAGCATCCAATAAATACAAACATGAAACATCCGCATTTGTTACAATCCAGTAGCTTAGATGTGATGGTAAACATCAGCTTCCATATCCATATAATGTATACTCTAGATTGTCTGAGTGTTCTCTGCTGTGCTCTCTGTAGGTCTTATCTAAACACCATGCAGACGAAAGCACTGAGTGGCAGAACGAGGCATTCCTTCAGCAGTAGCTCATAGATTTCAGGAAGGAATCTACAACATCTGAAGGTGCTCTGCCTGTGTGCCAAGAAGTTTCTAGAACAGTTTGAGAGAGAGAGAGAGAGAGAGAGAGAGAGAGAGAGAGAGAGAGAGAGAGAGAGAGAGAGAGAGAGAGAGAGAGAGAGAGAGAGACGGACAGACAGACAGGCGACCCTGATGTTGCCCTCTTCCTGGCACTGTTCGGTCATCCACCCACACATTTGTTTATTTGTATTTTCTGATGAAATGCCAGTCTTTGAGATTCACTCTCCCTCCCCTCTTCACATCTCTGAAGATTGAAAAGAGGAAAAAAAACAAAACACATCTGCATGCGTGCGTGTGTGCGTGTGTGTGTGTGTGTGTGTGTGTACATGCCAACTTTTTATGTGCTGTTCACAGAAGGAACACATGCTTCACTAATTTCCCTATACTGGTACCTTTTACGTATCTGCCTGAGGAAGCACTAAAACCACCCAGCAATGTAGCGGTTGTGAGCTGGATGAATACATATGATAATAAACTTATATCAAAAGGAAATGGCCTCCTAGCAAGCTGTGGTCATCCCAGAGCTGGAATCTGAAATATGGCTCACCTAAAAGAGTTATTTCTACAGAATACCCTTGCTCACTCTTTCATTGCAGCGGCTTTATCAGTGAATGCAACATTAGTGACAAAGTAAAAAATACTGGATTCCAGATGGAGGGGCTTGTTCAGCAATTTCTTTTTCCACTGCAAAGTGAGAAAGAAATATCAACCAAATCGAGCGAATCAGCATCAAACAAACTGATTTGACTACTCCTTTGCCTTAGGACCAGAACAGACCTAATTCCAAAAGGTGCCATGTCACCTCCCATTGTTGCGACCCTTGCATTGTTTTGAGCGGTGCTTGTTTGCATGCTGCTGCTTTCTGCTTGATGTTCTGTACTAAACTCTTCCTGCGCACCCACCTCCACCCCAGCTACCACCTGTCGTGTTGGATCTGCTGTTTAGCTATGGGGGATTCGGAGTCCCAGGACGGGACTGTTGAGCTTGATCCTTAAAATCAGATCTAATCCATCGCCAAACCTTTATTAATAATAATATTAAAGACAGAGTGCCATGATTTTTTCTACCCTAAAACGTGATTATCAGGCATTATTGTAATATGAGGATGGAAAAAAAAGCGTACAGTATTAAAATGACGTTTTATGTGGGCCACACCCACAGCTGTAGTGGTATGATAAAGGGGGAGGAGTTAGGGGAGGGGCTGATGATGTGATGTCACTACATTACAGATTTTTTTTTTCATTGGTACGTTTGACTGGAAAGGTTCAGCCCTCAGGAAGAAACCCTAAATACAAAGTGAAGACATCATTGCACATAAAAACTACACCAATGGGTCTAATCAAGTACTGTCACCTTTTAAACATGTACAAAATTGGAAAAAATACAAAAATCATGCCACTCCATCTTTATTATTAATA
>CM076966.1:15825043-15867543 GCA_039105355.1 Benthosema pterotum
CCCATCATGCTAATGTTACACTGCCTGTACAGTCAGAATGTGTAGCTCACCGTTGCCAAGATGGATTTACAATGGCATTGTCCATAATGTGTGCTGGGACGTAGAACTTACATATAGATCTTACAATCATTCCACTGTCCACCGTTTCCTATATCACGGCCTCTCTCTCTCTCTGTCACATGCACACATACGCACACACAGTGTGAGTATGTATGGTGCAGGGCCAAGGAGGCAGTGCTGTGTCACCATGACAACTGGTGAGAATGCAGTGGCGATCATCAGCATGCGTGTCCACAGCCCTCCTCTCCCTCTCTGGTCTCTTCCTCTGTGCCTATCTCTCTCATTCTCACTGTCTGCATGTGTTTCCCGTTTCCCCCATTCATCTTTTCAAATTATGTCCGTGTACCAATTCTCTCTCGCCAAAAAGAAAATTGCATGCGCCAAGTACATCTCTGCGTTTGTCTGACATGCGAAGGCTCCTTGAACCTTTTTACAACATGTTTGTTGTGCGTCCGTGTATGCATGTATGCGTTTGTCTCCAGATCGGCCCCCTGTGACTGGCCCCCAGATTCCCACGACCATTTAATGGCCGCTTTTCTCAACTGGGCCACTGCGTCAATGAGGCACTGTTGACCTTTGGGACCCCTCTGTTTCCCCTGCTGCCTCGCACAGCTGAAGTTTACCAACGCAAGAGGGGTCCGGGGGTCACTTCCTCCACACACACATCCTTACATTGCACTGACAACGGTGAGTGGCTGGGGCTGGACGTGCGAGGAAGAATGTATAGGCATTTGACAAAGGGAAGGATAGGTGGAGTGAAGGCCAAAATGTGTTCATCTGGGAGGAACACATAGAGACAAATATAGGAAATGACAAGATATTGACAATGGGATTTGATCAGTACTGGAACATACTCCATGTAGCCCAAGTTGCATTCATGCACTTGACGTGCAAAACCCACACTAAGCTTGGCTTTGTTACATGTCTGCAGCAATGGACAAACGGATTGCAGACGTTCACCAAATGGCAGCCCCCAAATAGATGACTAATAGGCCTATTTGGTAGAACAGGTCAAAGACTCAAGGTCACAATCAAGTCTAGGTCAAAATTATATAAGCAGTCATATCTGAAACGACCAGACACTACAGCATAGAACTTCTGCCAGAAGAATTGGAAATCAGCGGAATTGGAAATACTCATCTAAAGTACAAATACTTAAAAATGTACTTAAGTATAATACTCAAGTAAAAGTATTTATGCCACTGTGTAGCAGTGAATCTGATAGGAAAGACTGACGACAAAGCCTTGAGCAATATCATAGCAAGATATGCACTTTGGTACAGAACTTGTTTATAGAGCCAGCTCAATAGGAGAAGCAGGGCTTCCGCTCATTCACTCCAAGAACAACATGACTGAAAGCTCGCTGCCCCCAAGAAATGTTCCTAAAGCCTTTTTATTACTGGCCCTGCTAATGGTATCCCTGTTATGCAATACGTCTGCCTGCATGGACTCTGCTTTAAAGCCCAAGTTATACTCAGGCTTTATGTCATGTGACAGTATGTCTGGCTGAAAACAATAGATAAACTCACAACGGGTTCCAATTAGCTCCCTACATAGTACTATTACTATACACATGCAGGCCCCTTTTCCAGCAAAAGAACTTTGGTTCTAGATTTGGTCCTAGATTCCTGGAACCTTGGTGCTTTCAAGGAACTGGTGAAACGGGGCACCCTTTCCCCCAACCAGGCCCTGGGAAAGGGGGCCACACACCCACACAAACAGACCAAACCTCCTGCATAGAGTATATTTCAGGCGTTTTAATATGCTCTCATGAAGAATTAAAGGCTGCCGCTTTTGAAGGCCAGGGGATCTTTGGTGTACTACTATAGCTGTGAGAGAATCAAACACTGCTATTTGTTCCAAAGTGCAAAATATTTGTGTGTGTGTGTATATATATATATATATATATATATATATATATATATATATATATATATATATATATATATATATATATATATATATATATATATATATATATATATATATATTCCATGAATTCTTCTCATGAAGAATTAAAGGCTGCGGCTTTTGAAGGCCAGGTTTTGATTAAGTGTATTTGACTGCTGCCAAAGTGTGCGTTGAGTCTTAAGTCACCAATCATCATCTATGGTTTCCTGCCACTGTTTCTTGTCACATAGACTATATAGGCCTACCCTGTATGCTCCTCCATCAATCAATCAATCCTTCCCTTCCTCCCTAGTCGGCTCTAACATCAAAACACCTCCCACCTTTTCTATTCCTCTGACTCCATAATACATGACGTTTCTGCCACTCAGCCCACTGTTTTCTGTATGTGCAGCTATACCAGCTAGAATAGAAGGTAAGACAAGAGGCTCGGAAGAGAGAGTGAATAAAGAGAGAAATGTGAGGGAAGGAGATGAGTTCCTGGGTTTTACACTGATGCATGGCATGTTTATTATCCAAAAAACGCTCTTAATCAAGTTGGGGGTCTCGTGGGACATTAATGACCAAGAGTGATATATACTGTAGATATAAGAACACCTAGATATAAGTCCTCCTGTCCTGTCACAGATCTGATAGAATTGCCAGGTCCATTATTTTTCATGTTTCAACTATGGGATTATACAGAGTCCCAAGAGGTGTTTGGTAACTTGTATGCCACGGTACACATGCAACTACAAATGTATGCATACCGGTATAGGCTTACCTTTTAAGGACAGCATCCTGGATTTGAGCCTCCAAGCTTGTCGATGTATTGAGTTGCATCGTGCCATATTGATCTCACTAAGGTCACTTCCTCATTCTTCACTGTCCTGTCAGTAATAGAAAGAAAAACAACACAAGAATAGCATGTAAACAGCTGTAGTGTAGTGTATAGGCCTATACAGTACAGACAACATGGCGTCACCCAACAACTCATTGAGAGTAATATTGACAGGCAGCCTGTGCCACCTGTCCCAAGCCCAGTTGAAACGTACCTCTGGTCCGTAGCTCCAAGGCCTGCTAGTTGGAATTTGGAACGTTTCATCAAGCTAGATTAGGTACAGTAGATGCCTCTGGTGTACAGTAGACTACATTCCCCACAAGTGGGATTATTGTTACGCAGGCTACACATGACATTACTCATGGGATTCCCATGTTCAGTTAAAGTAGACTTTGCAGCTACAGCAGGTCTCATAATAAATATAGCCGAGTTATTTGTAACACAAGAGAGGCCCACATTCTCACACATTAGCCACACAAATGACGGATATTCCTCAAATACAATCTTAAATCAATAAATGATTATGTCAGGGTAAAGTCTGGGTCAACTCAAACCCTTCTACGACTCACGAGATTGGATTTCCACAGCAGCAAACACATCCTGTCAGTATCCCTAACGTGTGTACGCCCTAACTGAGCGCTGCTAGCCTGCCCTCTAGCGAGCATTTCTTGGAAGTGCAGGATGAAATAGTTTGCGTTTATGCTTCTGTGATTGATTTTAAATCACAAGAAAGGAAGAAAATCCTGCATGCTCAGCAACCATGGATTCGTATTCGGGGCCACTGTGGGGTCCTAAGGGGCCCAATAAGGGTAGGCCTATCATAATAATTATTTGTTTTAATGTGCTGGCTGCAATGTTAGCTTCACTTTTCACTTGATGCAGAGATGTCAATTAAGGGCCTTCTCCACCCTACCACCATGTCACCCTGCGAGTCATGACTTTAGTAATGACATCAAGCTGCCAACAGCTTGATGTGAGAGTGAGATAGGCAGCAGGCAGTAGGCACATGTCTCCCATCAATAAGCTGTTGCTTTTATTAACTTCACAATTTGTCCAGATTAGCTACATACAAAACTTGTAGCTAGACATTGTGAAGAGGCACAAAAGATGGGTTTGAGCCACTTCCGCTCAGAGTCCCTTTCCACTGTGTGGGAACCCAGTTCATTTCAGAATCTGTTTTAGTCCATGAGACAGACCTCCATAGTTGTACAGTTAATCATGAATTGAGTGTGCTAAGAAATACTTATAATATATTAAATAGTACAGTATATGGTCAATAGAAGCAAATGAATTTACTACCCTCCTGAATGTTAGATTTTGAACTGCACCTATTGGTTCCCACCCTGTTAGAATGCAAGAACATATAGCTGCACGTTTTGTCCTCTGATATTTTTTCCTTCCTTTGTGTGTGTGTGTGTGTGTGTGTGTGGGGGGGGGGGGGGGGGTGTCTGTGAACCATAATGACATATAAAGCTTGGCGTGGAATTCGATCTGCAGCTCAAGCTAAGCATAACACTAACGCATGCACGCACATGCACGCACATGCGCGCGCACACACACACACAGGCACACACGAGTACAAGTAATAATACTGTAAGTCAAACTGAAAATCATTTATTTAGTTCTCTCCAGTTTGTGCAAAAGGAATGATCTTTGTTTTGCAGAATTATTCTCTTCAGACGCGTCGTCGAGCCACTCAGCAAGGTCCTTACTACTGGAGTATTGACCAGTCCATGTTTGCTGTCCAATGAGCATAGCTGTCCGAGTACAGGGTGCACAAACAGTGCTCGTCAGCACCTACAGAAAATGCACACACACACACACACACACACACACACACACACACACACACACACACACACACACACACACACACACACACACACACACACACACACACGCACGCACACGCACACGCACACGCACACACAAACTTTGAGCTTGAGGCACCTCTGATCTGCTTACTCAATGTGTTTTAGTGTTGCATATTGAGGTACTGAGAAGGTGTAGAGTAGACCTTGAACCTGGGACCAGTGTCATCACTCCTGAACACTCCTCTTATTTAGACATGCACAGTGAAAGGAAGTGAGTGGTGTCATTTTGTGATTGCATTGCATCTTTCCGACAAAATGTTGGGTGATTCTAGACCGCATGGACTGCCCTACATTGTGTACAGACAGAGCGACAGACAGAAGGGTCTTACAGGATGTCCTCCAGGCTGCTGTCTGGCTCCACAGCTCTGTGCTGCTCAGGTGGTCCATCAACTGTACGAGCGCATGCACGCACACACGCACACACACAGCCATACAATAAACTGAAGTGAAACGAGAAAAAACTAATTTCGAGCAACAATTTGATCAATCTGTTGATTGATTGATTGATTGATTTGTACCTTAAATACAGCCTCATTTTGTTCTCGGTCTTCTGGTGTTCCCTCCCAGTGCCCTGCTGGATGTCATCATCATCATCATCATCATCATCATCATCATCAGCAGCAGCAGCAGCAGCAGCATCAGCAAACAAGAGAAAAACAGAAGTTCTACCTTTCTGTATGTTTATCTCACAGTAATCTCTCAAAACAGATTCATAGCTGTGCAGCAGAATCAGTCAACAGCTCCGGTTATAAGATGTAGAGAAACATGCGACAGGAAGGGGAGGAGCAAAAAGGGCCAATATCCTGTTATGGCACATTCTATTGGGCGCCTCCCCCAGAGATAGTAAAAAAGGCAGGGTGCACTATTTTACCCTTCTCTACAGATGGATTCATGGGTTGAATTTTTCTCTGACTCTTTCTTTTTGCTTGTGTGTGATGTGGTGGGCTCTCACCCTGTGGATGTGCATGTTGCAGGGGTTGTTCCGCCTCCACCTTCCCACAGGGTGTGTTGTGTGTGTTTCCTACAGCATCACATCGCCTCTGCCGCTGTCTGGATTCACAGGACCTCCTCTGACCTAGAGGAGACGAGAGCCGATAAAGTGATGCCTGGATGGCAGCAGTGGGCTTGTCAAGCCAATGCTAGTTTTTTTTAACAGTGTTTTTTTATAGTCACCATCTGTCGGTGTTTCTGCTCTCAGGTGCAATTGCCATACAAAAAAAAAGTTTCCAAAACTTTGGCCAACTTGGACTAGTATTGATTTTGTCTTGACTAAAATTGTGTGTGTTGTGGGCTTGTGCATCTGCTATTTTGTAGTCCCTGATCACAACCAAAAACAAAACATCCTTTCTTCTACTGTACTGCAATTCTCTGTGCTGTGCATGGATGTGACAGAGAGAGACCATGTGTGTGCGTGTGCGACCTGAATCAGTGCAATTACACAATCAACGTTGACTGGGCCGAACACAGGCGTACAGGCGTTGTGCTCAGACATAGGGACATCATACAGACATACAAAGCCACTCATAGCTCAAAAACACTCAAGTCTACAAACACTTTTCATCATACGTATATTTTTAGACAACAAAATGAACACCAATAAACGAGCACACACATGCGGCCTATACCTCTCCTGCGCGTGTTTGTGCGCGTGCTGCTGGGTAACATCTTGTAGACCCTGTACGCGTCGCGGCCTCTCTTGCAGCTCTGGTCTCTCAGCTCACACACGTCAGGCAGTGAGTTCAGAGCACAGCGGAAGTTGGCCTTCCAGGTCCTTGGATCTGCTGGGTCTCTGTCAGGACGGTACCGCCCTGAAAACAGCAGGTGTAACATAAATGTGCATGTACTGTGCTTACCTCTGAGAGGCAAGTATTTAATTTTTACTTCACTACAATTATTTGAAAACTTAGTTACTAATTACTTCAGCCATGTGGACCTGAAAATTGCCAAGCTACAAAATCACTATTTGTTGATTACTGTACTTGTTCCACTGATGAAACCATAATTAAAAGCTGTAACCTGGTAAAGCCCACACAGCATAAAGCCAAGTACAAATCAGTCATTTCAAAGTATATTTTAGTGTACTAAATCAACTGTAAATTTAATCAACTAGAATCAGAAGACTATGAATAAAAGTAAATGAAAGCGTGTTGTGAAAATGAACAACGCTTTGTTACACAGAATGATATGTTGTGTCACATCAGTGGATTACAGATGTTTATAAATGCGGGACTATAGTCCTTGGACTCAGTTAGTGTTTGTGAAGGGTTAACATAGCAGAACCAAGCTGTTTGGTGAGTGATGGTTCACAAGACCAAACACCAACGGTCCATTTGAGACTCCTTCATGGTCTATTAGCAGAAAGAGAGAGAGAGAAATAGAGAGAGCCTATTTGTGTGCTTGTACCAGTGTTCATCATTAGTAGTTTTAGTCCTGATATTTTTGATTAAAATGTAATTTACTTTTAGGGTCATATTTTAGTAATCTGAAATGTTGTAGATTTAGTGTTGTGGGCATATGTGCTCCTGGGTGTTTTGTGTGCGTGCATGTGTACCGGTGTGTATGGCCCAGCTCCTGAACAGAGTAGCGTCTTGGTCGATACTCCAACCATGACGAGCTGCATGCTTCCATGGAATCTGGAACACCTGAGCTGACTGTACCATACATAAGACAGGACAAATAGTAGGATACCGGTAAATGGGATAGGATAGAACAGCGCTTCTCAACTTGTGGGCCCGGGACCCCTGGGGGTTCCTAGATGACAGTGAAGTGATAATTTAAGAACTTTTAAGACTTATAGAATACATCAAACTAAAGCCTCCAAAATTACTGCATCAAAAGTAATCTACATACAGAGGCAATTGTGAAAATAGCCTGTCTGCAAGCTGGTACAGTAGCTTGTGCGTGCCTTGTCTAGCCAGGTGACTCCTGGGTATTTTCCAGAGTGAATCTGTTCCTCCAGCCAAGGTCTCAGCCTGAGACGGTTGTACTGCTGCATGCTGCACGCACGCACACACACGCACACACACAGAGTTGACTAGTGCCTGCACAGTGACACAGTTTATAGAAGCAATGTGTTATGCAAACAAAATACATTTTTAGTTGTTTGGTTCAAACTAAACAAAACTACAACATAAATGGAAAATGCTGTTACAATGAACGAATGCACCCAAGCATGCGTGCACACACGCAAGTCTAGTTGTTGCATGTCTGTCTACAGCTTGCTGTGAGGTGTTGTGAGCTTGTAGATCGATCTTCTAGTAGCTTGATTAAATTTGTTAATCTGCTATGAGCTAGTAGATCTGCTCGTGGATATGCTAGACTAGACTAGAGACACTCGTTGGCACACAGTGGTGGAAGTACAAAAAAACAATTTAACATAGGCCTAATAGTATCAACAATTTACTTTGACCAGGCTACCAAAAGTAAAAAAAAAAATTCATCATGCAGACCATCCCAATATACAGTATATGAAATGTATAATAATCTTTTGAAAAATAACATATCTATCGTAGAAGCTCACACAGACAGACAGATGGACGGACAGACAGGTAGGTAGGTACTCACTCACACAGCAGCTAGAAGGAAGTGATTGACTTAGTCTCTGGATGCTTCAGAGCATCTCGTCTCTTCTCTGTGTCTCCAGTTACAAACCGCTCCGCTCCGCTGACAGGTGGGCGTCTATGCCAATCAGGGGAGAGAGCTGGGAAGACAAGGATCCATTAACTGTCACAACATCATACCATTTATATTGGCCATTTTGTTTTTTTGTGCTTGTACAGCAATGTAATTGCTTTTAATGGTAGATTAACCATTAAACATAAAGAGCATTTTATTTATGCATTCATAATTTAATAATAATAATTTAAGTGCTTACAGTAGTTACTGTCTATCCCCATTTGTACTATATTATTTTCACTATTTGGGGCCCCAGGAAAACACCTACACTCTCTTTTGGATCACTGTATGAAACGTTTGGGAACCAGTGTTATATAACAATATATAGTAAGGAGGAGGTGGAGTTGTATTCCAAAACCCAGACCCTATAGCTTTCTCACTCGCCACCAAAACTGAAGCTACATTTTTTTTTTTTTTACCCCAAAGGGCTCACTGGGGAGAGGGAGGAACTTACAATATGGTCAACACACATAGTAGGGAGGATAATATGCAGTAAAAAAGAAAAACTAATTACTGAATAGCATTAAAAAGATTAAGTAGATCTTAAGAAGCTAGATCTACTGTATAAAGAACTACACACATCATATTAGATTATCATCATCTTTATTGTGCTATTGCCAAAATTTCAATCTACTGTTACAGGGGTGAGCAACTCTGATGATATTTCATGCTCAAAACATATCTGTCCCCTATTTCATATTACATCCTAATTGTCTATAATTGGCTTTCAAAGTTTGCAGGATTTGCTGAACAAAAAGCATAATGAATGCAATGTGCAATTTATGTGAAACTACTAGGTGAACAAATACACACACTACACCCTATTCACATTGGCCTGTTATAGCACCACCAACAGGTGGGTTTTTCAAAACACATACTTGAGTAAAACATCAACAATCTTCCTATCTTCCCTATCTTGGGAATTAAACACCAGTCTCATCATAAGCAAATCCCATCAGCGTCTGTATTTCCTACAGCAGCTCAAGAAGTTTAAAGTCAGCCAAGCAGCAATGACTCACTTCTATAAGGCCACCATCGAGAGTGTTCTCACCTTCTCCATGCTTGTCTGGTTTGGTCACACAACCTCTCAGGACAAGACCAAGCTGGAAAGAGTAGTGCGACGTGCATCTAAAATCATAGGATGTAGCCTCCCTACACTTTCCTCACTCTTTAACACTAGAATAATCAGGAAAGCAAATAAAATAATAGCTGATAATTCTCACCCCGCACACCACCTCTTCAATCTCCTACCATCAGGCAGGAGGTACAGAAGTATTAATTGCTCAACATCTCGTTTCAGAGATAGCACTTACCCTGTAGCTATTAGACATTTGAACTTGTCGTGCTAGTGTACAGTCGTAACTTTGCATGTATGTAGCAACATGCAATGCATATAGCACTTTAAGCAACCGTATGCATTTTCCATGCTGCTGGTCTGTGCACTGTACTGTCTTTTGTTGTCCTCTGTATGTATATTGTCTGTATATGTTGAGCATGAACCGAGACAAATTCCTATCAACTACTTGTTGACATGGCAATAAAGTTCTTGAATCTTGAAATTACAATCAAAGGCACAAGATGAAATGGCACCCTTCTCACATTGGCTTATAGCACCACCAGGAGGCCACAACCAGACCTGGTGGAGACCTCCACTCAGAAAGGCACTTTTCTAGTTTGGAACTTCTACTTTGGTCCATCCATTCCTGGGGCCCGTGAGAATGGTGCAGTGAAGAAAAAGCAACAAGTCCGGGGAGAAAATCACAGTGTTTAGTTTAGTGTATTCTGTCGTGTTAAGGTGCGAGCATATAGGACAGGTTAGACATTGTACCAAACACATAAACCCTCCACAAAAACATCAACAGGAGTTTTGCGCTGCACACTAACTGAATCATATCCACGAAACCAACATTGTAGTCCATCTACAATGAATTCATAGATCACACACTGCTCACCTCTGATCAGTGTGTGATCTACATCTTTACATTGTGATTTACATCTTGTGTACAGGTACAGGTATAAGGAATGTTTGGCTTCCTTCGGTCAGTAGTACAAAATGTAAAATCATAGTTGCATTAGGATGTACAGTAGTACTTATTCTACAGACCTGGAAGGCCCAGACATAAGGAAGTCTATATCATCAGGTACCAGGTGGTCTTTTAACTCTGTAAGCTTGGTGTATAAGCATGCAGCTGTGGCGTTTTCCCAGTCTTGATTTCTCCAAAGTGATAGCATTCGATAAACTCTTTCCACGTGGTCCTCTGGACATTCCTCCTCAATCTGCTGCATGTCAGCCTCCAGGACGCCCAGTGATGTGCCAATCTGAGTCCACTCATTTCCAATTTTACAAGCCACCTGCATCAGCTGCGTCGTTGTGACGACGTCTGAGTCTGTGAACGTGTGAGGTAGAGGTTAAGTTAAGACTACATTACATAGCAGGCCTTCGTTTCCTGTCTTGTTTAGATATGCTACAGTAGACATAATACAGTACTTTTAGTCTTTCTCATCGTTTCCTCATTATGTTGTAACTTTAAATGGGTGCCTCAGGTGACTGAATTTCCACCACAGGATAATCAAACAGGTTCCAAAATGATCTGATGAGTGTGAGTAAGGAAATGTAAAATCACCTTCCTCCAGTGGGAGACAAGGTCTCTTACTGGCAGTTCCTTTCTCTGGTGTGTCACATCTCTGCACTGAAGCCGCCCCGCCTGTAAGACACATGGACATTACACCGTGCTGAAAATACCATTATCACACAAAATAAATGCTTCATTTATTTTGTGCGATAATGCTTACATAAAGTCCTTTTGCTTGTTCTTGTCTCCGTGCTGGAGACCAAGTCACCTGGAGAAGAGGTTGAGAAACACATTAGGGGCAGAAACGGGTCCCAGTGACAGAGCCAAGCACCTGAGATTCCAACAGCGGCAGAAAGACGCTCCCCTATGTCTAGGGGTCATAGCAGCTTATGATATGGTCCCTCTTAACGAGTTTGAGTCCGAACGGGTCTCTTAACACGTTCCTATATTTTTTTCCCCCTCTTTTTTGACATACATCCATGATACTTATATTATAGAAGTACACAAATTCTATAATACAAGGCCACTTCATTGCAGAGGAAAAATATGATGACTGGCGTGCCGGCGTGACATTTTGCCGGGTGGGTGAAAAAAAAAGTTATTTTTCATCCGTGACCAGTCTCAAAAACATGCAAGAGAACAGTGTCCAGCTTCTTTTGGAAGTTCAGGGACGTTCATATGTGCCCATACCCAGACAGTGACTAACAGATCTTACCCACGTCATGTGAGCTTGGCTTTACCTCGATGCATCTCTCCAAGTCACCTGAAACAGAGACACAAGTCGCCACCATTAGTTAAAGGTAGGGGAAGTGATTTCACTTTTGTCAGATATCACCCAAAAAAAATGTTTTTTCTGTTAAAATGCTCTATTATAAGGTGTGGAAACCACATATGGAGTTTCCCCCTCCCCACGTTAGTAGAGGAGCTAATAAAAGTTCCCCAGGTCACCACAATTCTCCTCCAATCAGGAGAGAGCAGCAGGTTCACATAGTGTAGCTACTTTTGGGGGCCCCTAGTGCACCAGGCTGGTACTACACCATGAATTTCAAATCACTTCCCCTACATTAGTTAAATATATACACTGATATCATACACTGAACTTTAAAAACATACACCGATACAATTCAGATAAGGTTAAATACAGTATACACTCTTATAATACAGTTAGTATTCAGTTCAAGTATATACGCTGATATAATACACTGAACATTTCAAGCATACACGCTTTTAAACACACTATGCATGAACTAGAACAGGGCTCACTCGAAAGGCATAGGAATAGAATCTAAATACTGAGACTTAAGACATTTAGTTGGATAAAAAAAAACATAATGTAGTATTAAAAAGTGTGTTTTAATAAGTTTGCTATGAGGAAAATGCTAAATGACACAATGACACAAATGGTGTAAGCAGGTCTGGTTAATTGTGGGCATTTGCACGAAACAAGCACTGCCAAAAAAAAAAAACAGGTCTCTTTGCAAATGGAGGCACATTTTATTGCCCCTCGTGTAAAAAGGTCCTTAAAGGGACATTTTACCATTTTCACAAAAAATATATACTAATGACATTTGGATGCTTTGGAACACATTCCTGGTCGTCTTTATGTGTGTAATGTGTGGTTCTAGATATTTTAGATGTTAGCAGTGTCTCTAATGTTCCTGGACTACAATTCCCACAGTTCTTTGGTGTGCTACACCTCCTTGTGGCTAGGGGGTCTTACTGTAGTCCAAGGAGAATTGAAAAAGGAGATGTTGCGAAGGCACCCACGGGGGAGTCCACATTGGTTCATGGGAGGAAACAGACATGCGCAGTACAAACCATCCAAGAGACCAATGGCATGCATGGTTTGCAAGAGTCAAACTTCCTGGAATGTACTGCGCATGTCTGTTTCCTCCCATGAACCAATGTGGACTCCCCCGTAGGTGCCTTCGCGACATCTCCTTTTTGAATTCTCCTTGCTGTAGTCCAGGAAGTAGTGTCCATGATCACTCTGATGAAGGCTACGGCCGAAACGCGTCAGTGTTTTATTAAAATGGATTAACAGATTTGAGCCTGGTCCTGCATTTTTCATTTGGTGTGCTGCTCCTTCCACTTTCTGTGGATTCCCATGTTTAGTGTCCATGACATAAGAGACACTGGGCTCAATATAAAACCACACATTGCACAAATGAAGATCACCAGGAAAGTGCTCTAAATCCTCTAAATGTCAAACTTTTTTTTTTTTTCAAAAATGGTGAAAGGTCTCTTTACAACTACATTTAAAATCTACCAATGATAGTATTACAGAACTGCGTGTACGTACCTTTTTCAATGTGTGCATGCCATACTGCTGTTTGAGCCTCGTCTTCAAGTTGAATTTGAAGTGTCTCTTCTCTATCAGTATTCATTTCCACTGTGTACCAACCTGGTTCTACGAGTTCTAACAGGGTGAACATCATGCCCTGCATGCGCGTGCACACACACACACACACACACACACACACACACACACACACACACACACACACACACACACACACACACACACACACACACACACACACACACACACACACACACACACACACACACACACATATGAATACATTAAATTTGTTTGAAGGTACATATGAATTCATACAGTAGCTATACAGGTTCACCACTAAGAAAGTATACAACATCACTACAAACAAAACACTGAGACAAACGCACCAGGTCACCAGGCCATATTTGTACTCCAGTGTCTTTGCTTGTGATACAGTAGATGGCGTTTTCTACCAGTGGTTGAGTGGTGCACACACTCTTCGTAACTTTCCCGAAACACCTCCTCGAATTGAGCAAATTCTTCCGGATGTTCTGCCATGCACAAGGAGGACAAGGTTACAATGCTTTTCAGAGGAAGATAATGGTATACAACGAAATCAGTCAGTTCTTTCCAGCTCAATATGTAAGTATTGGTCCAAATTAGAACACACTAGTCAAGCATTATTCAGACAAGCTGGAATAAGTAAAGTCTGTAACTTTGCAGCTGTATGGAAAGCTTGATTTTATCCTCCTTCTATTTGCCAAGTTTCATAAAAATCCATGATAGAAATGTTGTGAGCTAATTGAGATAATCAAGAAATGCCACAAATTTGAGTTTAGAAGTGCCCGTTTTCAATAACACATCTCGCTGCCTCCTGCATTATGTGACAATTAGAAACAGGTGGTATGCAGGAGGACCATTGTGTGATTTACAGTGAGCGCTTCCAAACTCCAACGCTTCATGCTGATCAGTTTTAATACACTCAGTTTTAACCTGGTGTCACAACCATAATACCCTTGACCTTATACTTGCACATATGTTGTGTTTTACTTGTAAAATGTTGTTTTGACAATAAAGACCATTTTGACATATATGCAAAGTTAGAAATAATGATCAAGCTCTCTTGTGGGGAAATGTCATCATTATACTCTTACGTTACTCTTGGCACAATGTGTACAAATGCAATTTTTGTGTTTCCACCATGGCAGAATCCTCACCTCAACGTGTGATGGGCTGTTGTTGGGGACGACGTAGATGTGTAAGGACTGGTAGTCGTAGTCACTGATCTCCTTGTAGACCAGCACCGCCCCATGGATACCGCAGGGCCACGTCCTTACGCTCTTGACAATGGCAGTGACAGGTGACAGGGAAGACACGGACCACTTCACATGGCTACCAGAGGACTCCGCTGGCTCAATGACAGGATCCTCGTCAGGGATGTACTCGTGCAGGACGCCAAATGATACAGTCTCCTTTTCCACTAGGCCTGGGAGAAGACATAATGAATGAGGACAGTTTAGCAGAGAAACTGTCTGCCCAGTCTCTGAAACTAAAGGGGCAAAATGCTGCATTTATTTGGGTGAGTGATTTACAAAGATTGTGCATGCAATGGTGGATTAAACCACACAAGGCACCATCCTGCACACTGATAGCCAATAGCGGTTCAGTGTCTTGCTCAAGGAAACTTCTTATCTTAACTTAGGATCAAACCAGGAAACTCAAGGTCCCTCAACCTCAACACAATCAAAGGTTTAAGTATCGGGTCTGAGTATCTGGCTCAGTCCTAAAGTAAAGAGTTTGTTCCGGATGGAAACAATCTTTGACCCACTGATTTAACGGTTACTAATCATTCAGGGCACTTGTTTTTTACCATTTCCTAAAAAATAATGGAGGACACGGTATGTTCTCACCTGCCAGGCACAGGCAGTGAGGCAGCTGGATGGACTTGAGGGCAGAGTCATCCTTTGGAACTGTCTCAACATTGTATGTTGGCCCAGCGATCATCCAGGGGTCGTGGACGAACTTGCTGAACTTGGACCAGGACAGGACAGAATAACAAACCACAACTGGACTTGATGCCTCCAATATCAAGCCTGTAAACACACATTCGTATGTCCCCTCTGCTTCCAGCTTTGCCCTGAAATATGGGCGTGCACGCACACGCGCGAGCGCACACGCGCGCGCACACACACACACACACAGTCGAATGTCGAAGAATTTATTATTTAATTATTATAGTGTCCCGTGTGTTGCAGAATTCACACTGTTTCTGCTGCTGCATGTTTATGACATGGGAATGACTTAAAGCAGAAGACTAGATGGTTCAAACTCACTGATAGCGCCCTCTGGAGAGTTTCTCTGGAATGATCTTCGTACTGCCGTAGCTCTACCAAGCAAACCAAGGTATCAATGTCATTAATGCTGAATCTCAATCTCACTGTATTATGAGTGAAATACCATACCTACAGCAATTACACATTCATCATTTTTCACAATGTACTTAGTCCTCTAACTTTGTGTGCAATCCTGATAATTCTACTGTACTATATGCATGTTGGTGAACTGTGTCATGAATTTATAGAAAAACAAACAAAAAACTTAAGAACCACCAGGTCTCATTTAGAGACCATTACGTGGGTTCGAGTGGCCGGATTAGAACAATGTTGCCACTTTGAACCCGGGCTCCCCTAGAGTTAGTGTTGAAGTGTCATTAAGCATGACTATGAACCCCAAATTGCTGCGGATTTATGCCTTGCATGGTTTACACTGCCATAGGTGTGTGAATGTTTGTGAATGAAATGCACAATCTATGTACAATATGCCTTGCTATATAAACAAACCATTTACCATTTATTAAAATATAAAAACAAGAGTCTCTGCTTTGAATGAACTGACCTGCTGGATGTGTTGACATGATTCACAGCACGATCTGGTGTACACCTCATCTGGACCAACAGAGAGCAGTTACACATGGATAGAGGATGGGGCTGATATGAGATATGAAAATATATCTCATATCATATGATATGAAAGTATTGCATCGAAAAATCAATTTTTAATTTCAAGTATATTGAAATGAAAATCAGCAACATTGACTAGGTATTGTAAAGGCAAATCATCTGTGTCAAATCGTTTTATTTGCTGATTTATACCACAATTTTGTAACCCATCTTTGTTTTCAATCTGGCAGGTAGGTGAAAATTCAAGGATGTAGGTTTAGTAATTAGTAAAAGTTACTCATTTATTACCTTCTGCTTTTATCTTCACCTGCTCCATCTTCTTTGTCAAGGATTCTGTTCAGAGTAAATACAGTTAAGGCCTATTCATAGTCCAGTTTAGGTGAAGAGGTGACCACCGCAAACTACAACATGATGTCACTGATTATCGACAACTACAACATGATGCCAATCACCTCTCACCCAAACACACATTTCTGTTTTTCTAAACAAAAACTGTGATCACCTTATCACCTAAATATGGAGTGTGAACAGGCCTTCAAAAAAGGAATATAATCCATGACACTTGAAAATAAACAGGTTGAGAACCACTATGCCGTAAAAGATCTTCTCTGATGCCTATATCTTACAAATGAGGTCCTTGATCTTGATATGATAACGTTTAGGAACCTTATAATGGATTACAGTTGATCAGTGCCCTAAAAAGCCGCTTGTTTCCTTGCATCAGCTATACACACGTTGTGATTGTTTGCATGCAGACCAGGCAAATATTAAAGTTTAAAAACAAAGACTGTCAAGTCCAAGTGTGTGTGTGTGTGTGTGTGTGTGTGTGTGTGTGTGTGTGTGTGTGTGTGTGTGTGTGTGTGTGTGTGTGTGTGTGTGTGTGTGTGTGTGTGTGTGTGTGTGTGCATTTCAGGGGAACAAGCATTTGGAAGTTGGCTTCCAAACTACCATTTTTTTTCCCCAACGGCTGACAAATTGAACTCTGGGTGAATGAGGAAACAGCACTAGAGTTCCAAAGTTACTTTGGCTCGTCAGAAAATTTCACCAGCACCAAAGAGCTGAGTTCAGGACGGGCCCCACCCCCGAACCTAAAATAACGTCATATTTTCAGCTCTACAATAGGAGTATAAATTGTACATATTATTGTGCATGTTTTGTTTTTTGTTCTATTTGTTTATGATAGTGCTATAATGGATTACACCAGTCACTTATGTAATTTGTAAGTAGCAGCCACTACAGCAAATATACAATCCATCAATAGGATTCACAAATTATGACTAGCAAAGCCAAAGGCACTTGAGTCCCATACTCTGAGGTGACGCTGCCATCTTGGAAGATGACATACAGTACATAAAGAGATGTTATATTCAATGGAATGCGGATGCAACTACACACACAGCAGCAATGGATGTGATAACAGGCAGAGAAGAGGAGATAAAGAAAATAGAATTTTAATCGGTTTCAAGCCTTATAAGACTCTCAAGACTGACTTTAGTGTAAATAAAGACATTATTATTCTGCCCAAAAAAATCTGCAGGGACTCAGATTGTCGAGAGATATTATGTGAAATCAAATGGTAATGAATGTTAGTTTCATATTGTAGTAACTGTACTGTGCCATAGCAGCTACCAGCAACTATAGCAGCTACTAGCATTCATTAGCATATCACATAATTCGGATAATGCTTGGTCCCTTAAATACATCCCCCAAATAATTGTGGAAATAGCAGAGCTACAAGCTCTCTTAGACCTGTAATAAATTATACTGTAGTTCTGTTAACATTCATGTGTGAAAAATGCCACACATTAAAATAAAAAATAAATCCCCAATGAATCATCAAGTGAAAATGTCATTCATAATACTTCTATGTGTGACATCATTGGCCATTATGACAAAGGATAAATCAGGCTTCATCATTCACAGTCGTTTCTATATCCACCTCTCCAAGCTACTGGTGGTCACTGACCGTCTCCAAGCTCGGCTAGTTTATCCTCTACTTTTTCCGCAGTGAGTTTAAGGTTGCATTTCCTCAGTGCTTCAATCAGCTGCTTGGCTGTGGCCTGGGCACCCTGCTTCTTCCTCCACTCCTTCAGGAGCTCAACGACTGTCTCCTCCAGGTCTGAAGGGTGCTTCTTGGAGATGGACTCTAGTTTCACATCACTGATGTCAAGCCGACGGCCCAGTTTCCTCCACTCCTTACCCAGACGCTCTGTGATGACCTCCATGGCTGCATCCAGCCTGGCTGGAGAGAGAGAGAGAGAGGAAAACCCACCTTTTATTTAATTGTTTCCCAAAATCTGGTTCGGGACCAATTTGTGGGACACAGACCAATGTATATGGTTTGCCTAACTCAAGTAAAGTACCATAATCTTTTCATACAATAAAGAAAAAAGCTTGTAGTTCTACTATTTTCAAAATATGCTAATGAATTTGAAAAGTTGTCCTTTGGCAAAATACCAACTTTCACAATTGGTGCTTTTTGAGATCATGAGAAGCTAGGCTAATTGATCATTTTACTTTAATGGAACATTCAGTGATTTGGAAAAGCACCCGGTAACAAGATGTGCACATGCACACGCACAAGTAAACATAGGAAGGGGACATGCAACAAGCTAACAGCACGTCATGCACCAAGGCCCGCCCACACTCGACCATGATTGGAGGAAGGTCTCTCTCACCATCAACAAAACCGAAACTAGATTTTTATTTTATGTATTCTTTTAACCCCAGGCTGCCAGGCATTTAGAGGCATTTTTGATTCTGACATCGTGCTGTCAGAAAGAGAAATAGTAGCCTAAGTGATATTGATTAAGTGCACTTAATATCTACCTTTAAAACGTAAAATGTCTCCACACACAGTTCACCACTGACTTAGAATAATGTGTGTACTGTCTGTGTAAAGTGATCATACCTCTCTCCGTCTCATCCTGGACTGGGTCTTCTGGTGTACCTTCATCATACTGGTCGAGTTTCAGAACCAGGTCGTCGCGTCCGACTCCGCGAGCGGTCAGCAGTTTCTTGAGGAGGTCGGTGTTTTCTGGGGACAACTTTCCCTTCTCGGACAGAGTCTGAAACAGTTTGTGTCCCGTGTCGATCTTCTCCAGTGGGTTCTTCCCAATGAAGTCCCTGCAGAGGAACTTCATGCTCTCCAGTTGTTCTCGGCTCAGGTCGTTGGAGATCTGGAGCAGAACGACGTTGAAGTTGAAATCCATGTTCATTTATAGTTTGCTTTTGTTTTGCTTTAGTTTAGTGACAGTTTGATCCTCCTCGCGTAGTACTGATGGTATCTACAGGAAGAGGAGAGAGCCTCTACTTTCGGTTGGTTTGCTCAGCCGTCTGTCAGCCGGTGTTGCCAGGTTGTGTGAGAGAAATAAGCAACAACAGGTCTATGAAAAGTAGAGTGGACAGGAAAGTCAAGGAATCAGTAACCGTGCCTACAGGTACATCTGAGCAGAGAGACATCAGCATTTTTTTCCTACTTGGCTGTGACGTAATTTCTGTTTTTATTTCTTATTTTGCACAATAATTCATTAATTTATTCATAATTTATTATTTTATTTTTACAACTCATCTGGTACAGCTAGGGGTCACCTGCTCCACTCACATACTATTTTCAATTGACTGAATATGCTTGAAAACCAAAGTCTGGTTAAAATAACATTTAGGAAAGAATCCAAATAAGCAACTGCACTTTTTAAAACAAGACCCAAAGCAAACCGTATTTACAAGAACAATCTCAAGGTTGCTTTGAATAAGCAGACATGGCAACCCTGCTGTCAAAGTAGTCACCAATCAGAGTGAGCTGCTATAGGCTGAGGCTATGGTTGGGGCCCAGCCTATAGCTCATACTGTACATCTAATACTATAACTAAGCACATGTCTGAATGAATGAATGAATGAATGTCTGAAACAGGCATAAGTCCGTCCTGGCTGCACCAATAGCTCTAATTTTTCACACAGTCATTGACCATAACATTAGGAAGAGATTAACGAAGCCCTTTGGCCAGATTAACACATTGTTGATTTATAATGAATTTATTTGTGCACGAAAATTTCCCCATTAAGTTTATATGGGAAAGTCCAACGGGGCCCCCTAACGTTACACAATTCACGGCCACCGTTATCGTGTTACCCCACTGCCATATTTCCACTGCTACACCAGCACCGGAACAAATGGTGACCCATACAATTTCGCTGGCTATACTGTGGCATGCGCAGTGCACACGGGCCTCCCTCATTTCCTCAATGTTATCCCAAGCTGCAACAGCCGCTAAGCTTTGGGACGTATCGTTGCATCTCTGTATGTATTTATAGTTTCGATCTAACACAGCCTACTGTCCATATTATGTTGGCTCAGGCTGCTGGAACGTTAATTCACCCGTTTTATAGACACTGAATATACTTCTGATCCACTTTACTCGACGCGATGTTGGTTGGAGCAGCTGGACGGAGCCACAGTTCCGACCACTGGATTTTACGCTATGTGAAAGGAGCGACAGACACCCACTTTATATAGTGATCCAGTCTTCTTGGGAACTGTTGAACTGAACATGTGTTTGAACTGGAAGATAGTAGTTTGCTTTCGCTGTCACTTTTTACCCGCACGTGTGACAAGGAAACAAAAACAATGTCCCACCGCCGCTCCTATAAGCTACAGCCTGCTACTCAGTATAGTACGGCTCACCAGTGGCGTGCACAGAGAGTTTCAAGGGCAGGTGCTCAAATGTAACCAGGAGGGCACTCTAGCCGCCCGGCATTCGGGCGGCGGAAAATTGAGTTTTGGGGGGTTAAAAACGCATGGAAAACCGCATTTCAGCGTCTTTTTTGCTCTTTTAAAAAAGGGCATGTTGGTCCAGAGAGGGCCACTATGGGGTGCTCAAACCCCCTTGACGTCTATGTATGCACGCCTATGCGGCTCACAGAGTTTTCTGCCCTCGCTACGCGCGGACCGCGGTGGGAAATAATTGATATAAAAGTAGGCTACTGTAGCCTGGCCTCAGTCTGAATAATGAAGTGAAACGGAATGGCATTCTGTTTCACTTGAATCACAAAGAAAAAATAAGGTAGTATTCTTAAGATGCTGATTCAAGGCTACTGTACACAGGAAGCACCAGGACCCCTTATGGACTGTTCCGTTTGGTGGTCCCTGGAAACGCAAGCACACAGCGTGTGTGTGTGTGTGTGTGTGTGTGTGTGTGTGTGTGTGTGTGTGTGTGTGTGTGTGTGTGTGTGTGTGTGTGTGTGTGTGTGTGTGTGTGTGTGTGAGATCGTGATCGCGAAGCGTACTGCATTGCTAGACTTTGCGAATTAAGACGGACCCCCCCCCCCCCCCCCCCCCCCCCCCCCCCCACACACACACACACACACACACACACACGCATGCGTTCAAACTGGACAGTTGTTTGTTTCCATGTCGCTTTTCACTGGCATGTTCAAGTGGCCCATCTACAATCTCACGCGACCGCAGTTTTTATATTTGTTAATTCTACAACGGCAGGGACATGTTTTGCGATGCGTGTGTGCGTGTCTGCCACCAAGTAGCCTACAGTGATTTTCTCCAGCTGCAGGCTGCAGCCTGCAGCTCCCCCCTGCCCGATGCCGATGCGTTATGCATTAATATACATATGGTTTTCTTATATCTATGAGATATACTGTAACACAAATAAGGTTACACTGTGCGTCTTCTTGATTTGGGCATAGACACGCACGCACACGCACGCACACAAACACAGTTATTAAGACCCCACTTCACTTTCTAAACACCTTGCCACTGGCTTCATATGTCCACAGAAACAGCTACTTTATCCGATTTTTCACCATGTTCCTGCATGGCACCCTTGCTTTGCTACAACTGTTTTACCTAAAGCAGGGGTTTTCAACAGGTGGTCCGGGGACCACCAGTGGTCCCTGAGAGGGTTCCAGGTGGTCCCATGCAGCTAAGTTGGTTAACCAGATGTAACTCTCAAGAATGTAAAAATGAAACCAAATGGACCCACAAGGTCTGTGGGGCTAAAATGTTCTCAAATGGTGGTCCGTGGCTCAAATGCTGAATAAATGGTGGTCCCTGGAGTCAAAAAGGTTGAAAACCCCTGCCCTAAAGTATAGCCTACCCACAACTACACATTAAAGCAGGGGTTTTCAACCAGTGGTCCGGGGACCACCAGTGGTCCTTGAGAGGGTTCCAGGTGGTCCCCAGGCTAAATGATGGAAAGTTGGTTAACCAGATGTAACTCTTGAGAATGTAAAAATTAAACCAAATGGACCCTTGCGGGTCAATTGGGCTTAATTTCACACTCTCAAGAGTTAAAATATTCATCTGAATTAGCACTATTTAAGTCTACACTGTTTGGTTTGCTAAATCCAGCCAGGAATTGTGAACAAAACCAAAAGAATTCTTTAGTTTTAGGACATTGGGGCTAAAATGTCATCAAATGGTGGTCCGTGGCCCAAATGCTGAATAAATGGTGGTCCCTGGAGTCAAAAAGGTTGAAAACCCCTGCATTAAAGCAATTACATACTTACATTGGTATAATCTATTAATTCACTTTAATTCACCTACCCATGATCTGCTAATTCACTTTACACTGTACATTATTTGATGCTCATATATTTACACTGTACATTATTTGTTGTTCATATATTCACAACGGGTAAGGTCCTAGTTCAATAAACTTTCCTTAGTGGTGTTTATATGGTGTTTTCTCCATATTTAAGGTATTGTATCAGTCAACTTATATTGGTGGCGTAGGTCCCCCGAGATCGTAAATGGTGCATTTACATAGGGTCTTTATCCAAGGCACTTTACTCAAATTGTACAACACATTGATCCATTCATACACTCATTCATGCACTAATGGCAGAATAAACCATGCAAGACACTGGCACACCGGGAGCAATTTGGGGGACCAGGGATTCAGTGTCTTGCTCAAGGGCACTTCGAGAGTAACTATGGGGGAGCCCGGGTTAGAATCAGCAATCTTGCAGTCTACCATTCAGTGACTGTACACCTGAGCCCCTTAGCATCCTGTGGCCAAAGCATCTCCAGGTGTCCACAGCCAAAAACGTTGAGAACCCTTGACTTATAGAGGAAGAGGACATAGCCAGAGGGATTGTCGAGTGTCGACTGTTACCTTGATAGTTAAATATTAATCAAACAAGCATCTTTTCAAGATCATCAGCTTTATTGTTCATGCAAAGTGATTGATGTTTGGGCAAGTTAACTTGTGGAAACAGCGGTTTAACTTCTGGAACCAGCAAGCGAGTTAACTTCTGGAACCAGCATGGAAAGAGTTCTGGTGGATGGAGGTTTGATGAATGATGGTTAGAAGAAACATTCCTGTTCCTGGAACAACACAAACATGGGGTTAAAGTTCTCAGTGAGTCAACGATTGATTTCAACGACTGATTTCCATATTAACTTGTTGTCATTTACACCAATGTTGATTTGACAGCACTTTTTGATCTTGTTTTAGTCATAGGCTTTTAGTTTTAGCCTGGTTTTAGTTGACTAAATATCATGATTATAGTCGATTAGATCTAGTTGGTATGTTGTATTTTGACAGCATGTGATGTTTGTAGATAGATCAGTGGTACTCACAGCACTTGTAGAGTCTGTTGAGCCGGTCGATGTCAGCCTGACTCATCTGGGTTGCCTGTCCCAGCACAACATTGCTGTTGGGGATGGGCACCATGGTGGGCCGGTTGTTCTTAGAGAAGGCATACCTGGAAAAATAATGGCACAAACAGATTACACTAAGCACTGTTCCTGTAGTCTTGTTTGTCCTCGTAGCTACCTAGCGATTTTGAAATGATGCTCACAGACTTACCTGTAGCAGCAAAATAGATTTCTGCCTTTTAGTTGAACTTGACACTTAATTCTTGTTCTACTTACAACAACATTATGTTCTTACTGAATTCCTCTTATCTTGTACAATAATGTCTCCTCATTTCAGAACTGCTATTAGCCTACTTGTTGTACTCCTAATGCCACTGTCATAGTAAAAAGTATTTTGAAAAAAACAAACAAAAAACTTGGAGACTTAACAATCACTAATTGGCTCTTATGATCAAAATTTCATACATGCAGTCATAACATATAGGCTATACTGTAAGGGCTAAGGATTTAAATGTAATGTTTAATTGTTTAAACACAGACCTCTCATACTGCATGACGGAGTTGTAGTCGTAGCCAGTGCCCTGGTTCAGAGTGTCAATCTTGTTGAAGTTATATTTCATATCTGGGGAAATGAGATGATACAGATGTTGATAACTTAATAAGAAGCCAGATGTGCATTGTAGGGTTGTGTTCCAAGTTTCAACCATCAATGATGTTCTTCCAGTGCAATCTGAAGTGACTTTCTGCCATTCGGTGTCTGTTCATGTTTATGTTATGTTGTGTGAACTTGTGTGCAAGTTGTGTTTGGTGTGGTATTGTAGTGTAGTGTTCTGGGGTTGTAGTGTGGTGTTGTATCATGTTATAGAGTTGTGTACCAACCATCAATGATGTTCTCCCAGTACACTCTGATGTAGCTGTCTCTGTCGCTGCGGGTCTGCTCATGGTTGAATCCCAGAGCATGGAGCAGCTCATGCTGAACAGTGCTGTGGTACAAACAGCCGCTACGAGCCAGAGACACTGTCTGACCGCCGCCCTGGCGACCCACCCAGGAGTAGCATCTGTAAACAAATACCGGTACATTATGATCAACAGATTACACATATGAGTAACACAGCTAAAGAGAAGTTACAGCTGAATACTGTTCCACAGTCTGGTGTAGGCGCCCACATGTCAAAAAGGTAGACACCATAATTAGCAAGTTCTCGGAACTGTAACTAGCCTACGTGGTCAGGCTGAAGCCTACTCTAGTTTCCTACCTGCCAGTCCTTGCAGGAATTGCCCCGGAGGATGATCATGCTACCATTAAACTAGCAAGGAAAGCCCAGATACATACTGGTAAGGTAACTGGTATATTCTGCACAAAACTACTGTGAAAATACACAAACAGTAAATTTGTGTCTCATCTCTCAATGAATCAGCACTCTCACTTTACCCTGAGCCCAATATCCTAACTGAAAAAGAACCATGCAGAACTTCATGTGAAGAGGTGCTACGTCTCTATTCTTACTGTCTCAAAGTTGATGTGAAGAGCAACTTCGTGTACAACCCCAAACCGAACCCCAAACCGAAGGCGCACATAGCTGAGCCCACAAGTCTTCCCCTCCTTACCCACTCTGGGACTCGATGCTGATCCATTCGTGGTCTCCGTTTTGGTAGGGTCTGAACCGGATGCAGGACACCTCAGAGAAGGACTGCAGACCGCGCTCAATGATGGCTTTCTCCCTGGAAGCTGATAAGCAAAAGAACACAGTGCATGATTCACACTGTGCCATTGCACTTCCACATGTAACATACACTGTACATCAATGGACTTGATGTGAATTGATCACAATATAACAGGGGTAAACTTGAATAAACCAAGAGCTCCTTTTCTGATTGGACTACTTTTCTGCTTGTACCATAACATAGATACATACAGATACTAATGAATCTGGATGTAGTAATATATATACTGTATATACAGTATATACTACATACAGTAGTGGTTTTGGATGTAGTAAGGGATGTAGACTTTTCCATCGGTCCATTTCTTCCACAGACATCCGCGAGCGGTGCAGGGATCGGCGTTCTTCTCCCCGTCAGATTTGACAGCGATGTCGAGTTCGACCAGGGTGGGCTCATCGAAGTTGGGGGCTGTGTGTCACATGAGCGGGAGAATGTTATTGGATGGTGCATGAAACATGAAATGATAATGAATTCTGATTCTGAGAAGCGATGGAAACTAAGTTACATGTAACACTTGAGTACAGTAAAAACTACCAAAATATGTATTTGTCGACAAAATCAGCTGTAGATTTAGTTGACTAAACTATACGAACCAAAACATTTCAGATATGACTAAAATATGACTAAAACTATTCTGAAAAGCTATTTGAAATACTATGACTAAAAATCAACACTGCTCCTACAGTGTTGTTATAGTGTTTGTGTACTTCATTGTATTAGTATGTATGTGTTACAGTGTGTAGTACATACTGCGGTCTCTGTTAGCTCTGGCCAGCAGCTCTCCTACAGACAGCTCTTTGGTTGTGTCCTCCTCAATCTCAGAGACAGCTGAACAAACACAGCAGTTACACCATTACTACACTGTGATTACTTAAGTGGTACAGTAACACAAAATATTAAAGTACCACAAGTTAACCAATCAAAATAACTGAGGGGGAAGCTGTGCAACAGGGAGTGAAGAAAGAAAGAAAGAAAGAAAGAAAGAAAGAAAGAAAGAAAGAAAGAAAGAAAGAAAGAAAGAAAGAAAGAAAGAAAGAATTTTTCTGAATTGTAATGTTGATGAGCATTTAGCTTTGATGTTGTAAATTGTAAAATCATATTTGTGTCTTACCTTCCTGTAGAAAGCCACAATAAAGGGAAGAAGAGGAGAACATCATTAAAAGTCAAAGTAGGGCAGTTTAAGAGTTTATTTTGTGTGTGTGTGTGTGTGTGTGTGTGTGTGTGTGTGTGTGTGTGTGTGTGTGTGTGTGTGTGTGTGTGTGTGTGTGTGTGTGTGTGTGTGTGTGTGTGTGTGTGTGTATTAACCTCTTCAGCCCTGGCAGAGGACACCAGAAGGAGGGCCAACACGGCCCAGGAGAACCTCAACACAAGCATGACTGGAACAGACCTGCACACACACACACACACACACACACACACACACACACACACACACACACACACACACACGTTTATATTTGTGCGATTTTCACTTTTTTGAGTCAAGGTTCTAATAGTCTAGGATTTTTCGTTTTACTTTAGTTTTAGTTTGTTTCAGATTTTAAACTTTTCTAGAGCAGATTTGCTTGTTTGCATTCATTATTATTATTATTATTATTTTTATTTATTTATTTATTTATTTATTTATTTATTTATTTATTTATTTATTTATTTATTTATTTATTTATTTATTTATTTATTTATTTATTTATTTTAAAATGATAATAGTTTTAGTTAGTTAATATTTGCTTTATTTATTTATTTTTTGGTTATATGACAAATTGGAAATGATACCACAGACTGTAACTTGCTGGTCATAAAAAGATTACGGTTCAAGTGCTTATTAATTGATAATGGAGAATACTTTATCACCACCGAGATCTGCATACTATATTGGAGCCGGACAGCAACTCTTCTGTTCTGACATTTCATAATGTTGCCATAACATTCCAAATCTGACCTCCTCAAACCCTGTATACTCAAGACACACTCAATATATGGCCAGTGCAGAATTCATTCCATATGTTGATTATGTCTGATTCTGATTCATTAACATTGGTTTGGGTCCTGCACAAACACATAATCTCTCATTTGGACCTGAATAGTTTGACACAAGACACTTAGACTACTACATACAGTAACAGTATGAATTACTCTGTATCTTACATGTTATTTTGTTTTAATTTACAACAAGGCAGTGAAAAAGCAGAATTCTTACCTTGGTGCTTCCACAGGGAACAGAGGTGATCCACGTCCACACCAACCTTTTAATAGTCCACCTGTACCAGTGTTGCCATGTCCACTTAGAAAAATGGACCTTGTGTTTGCGTGAGGTTGCCGCTTGTAAATATTGGCAATTGAGGTAACTTACTGTATCTGGGCCTTCATTTCATATGGCCACTTGTTTGTCTTGCAAAATCTGGCAACACTGACCTGAAGTTGACCTGCAGTGAACTACAGGTCGGCAGAACTCTAATGTGCTGACGATGCACAATTATTTTCCACTGGTACATTTACTTATTAGTTATTGTACTAAAAGTACAATATTTGCAAAAAGTATTCAAAAAATTAAATACTCAAATCAAATACTTACGTAAAAAATAGTTACCGTATTGTTGCGGCTATATAAGATGACTCAAGACTAATTTGTGGAAACAGAACACTCAATGTCAAATCTGTCAAGAGTAGCCACCAAATATATTTCAACCACCATTGGAAAAACAACAAGTCTTATTTTCAGGTCAATACTAGGGTACTTCACTTTGTGTGAAACATCACATCTGTGCAGACAAGCGTGTGTGTGTGTGTGTGGGGGGGGGGGGGGGGGGGGGGGGTGTGTGTGTGTGTGTGTGTGTGTGTGTGTGTGTGTGTGTTTGTGTGTGTGTGTGTGTGTGTGTGTGTGTGTGTGTGTGTGTGTGTGTGTGTGTGTGTGTGTGTGTGTGTGTGTGTGCGTGCGTGCGTGTAGCGGTGACCATGCAAAGCGATAAGGTTCACAGCAAGGACACTGAGGAGGTGCTGATTCTGACAAGTCCCGGATAAGACGTGTTGTGATTGGTCAGCAGTGACAGCGTGCTGTGCCCCCACCATACTGGAGCTCAGTATGATAATACCAGCTGGTTTTATATGCACAGTTAAGAGCAAATGACCGGATATAGTAGGCAGGCTTTAAGTCAGATCACCTGGGTAAATTACTAATAGAACAGAAAGCAGGCATATAAGGATACACTGTTGAAGGTCTGTTCAGACGAGGATGGAGCCAGCTGCTATACAGATTACATAAGGCCCCACGGTCATCCACAAATGTGATCATAAGACACGTCCAGCTAATAGTGGTTCTCAAATGATTGAAATGACCACTTAACTTTGAAAGTGTACAAATCGAATCAAACACAGAACCAAATCGACCTGTATTTGATTCCATTTGTATAGTCACAAAGTTACAAATCTCTGATAATATTATTTTCCACTAATTTTGTATAGTGTCCACCAGAAGCCAACAATGTCCACCACAAGCCAAGCCGTGCCTTGTGTGAAATTCAAGTAAAGTCCTCTATTTTATATGTACAGTATGTGTCATGACTCATGTGGTGTTCAGTTCGTGTCCAGGGCATGAATTCCTTATACAGTTGAAAAACAGTAGAGTTCACACAGAAGGCTGTGCTGCTCGACTGTAAACCATGACATCAGTCAGACCCCTCATCTGAGTCATGACAATGAAGATGAAAACAGAGTGACCTTTCAGTGTGCCTGCTGGCCTAGTGGTCCAGGTGCATGCCACGTATAGGCTTTGGCCTGACAGGGCATTGCATATTCGAATCCCATTCATGACGACCTGCATGTCTCTGCCCTTTCTTGTCTATCTTAGTTTTATGAAGGCAAAGAATTTGGATCATTTCTGAAACATATTAACAACACCAATCTTGTACAGGGTCTATTCTGCGCAGCCATAAACTATTTTCAGATGTGGGTATTTGCACAAATGCATATCCCTCAAATAATCTGTGGTTCCGTGACATGAAAATACTTAAGAGTCACTGCCAGATGGTATGTAGGCAGGGCCAGTTCTAGGCCCCATGCCTATTGCCTAGGTCCCACCCTGCCTGGGGATGTCATCATGTTTTGCCTCACCAAACATCATGACATGCGAACAACCCACATTTCAACCCACTGCTACTAACTAACTACAATTGTGACACCACTAAACCAACACCATTTTATCGTTCAAAACAGCAAACTCTTGCTTTATGCACGCTGCTTGTCTGTTGCAACTTCAAGAACAATTGATGTTATTATTGATGCTTATTAGCCTAATATAAGTCCTGTAACCGAAAATGGTACAGGACTTATATTAGGTTGATTCCGGCCGATGAAGCCACCCCCATACCATTTTCACCTGCTCCCCAATTGGGAAATGTTATATCCGGGCCTGTGTGTAGGAAGGGGCAGAGGACACAGCCCGAGGGACTTGGTGGGTGTTAAAACAGTTTAAAAACAGACACAATAAGCATCTTTTCAACTTTTTTTTTTTTCGTCAGCTTTATTGTTAATAAGTGAGTGATGTTTGGATGAGTGTTCTGATGGATGGAAGCTTGATGCATGAAGGCAGGAACGTCCTGTTTCTGGAACAACACAAAGCATGGATTAATGTTCTCAGTGAGTCGACTGATTTATTTTCTCATTTGGACAAATGTGGACTATGACAGCACTTTGACTTTGTTTAAAGGTTTAGTCAGTGATTTTGCTCAATTCAAATATCACTTATTTTTTTTCTTTCGTTGTGATAATCCTCCCTACTGTAGAGTGAGCTGACCATATAAGGAGTTCCTCCCTTTCATTTTGGGCTTTGGAAGACAAAACCTTCATCCAATCAGGATGGTGCGGGGCAGGCCTTGTTGAACATGCTGTTGGGCGTTCCCCACTATATAGAGCTTGTGCATGTGCGTTAGGATTCCGTTTTTTTCCCCGAATCACACAAATCATTGGATCATTTCACCCCAATCCCTCCATAACATTTTAGTCTTTTGTTTTGTTTGTTTAGAAAAGAGTTTTAGTCATTTTGGCTTAGTTTTTATATAGGCCAGTTTTCGTCAGTAAAAATGTATTTTTAGTCAACATAATGTACACAGTTGGTCCTGCATAAATACATATATCAGATCAGTGATACTCACAGCAGTCGTAGAGCCTGTTGAGCCTGGCGATGTCATTCTGGCTCATCTGGGTTGCCTCTCCAAAAGAAACGTTGGGGTTGGGGATGGGCACCATCGTGGGCTGGTTGTTATAAGAGAAAGCATACCTGGAAGAACAATGGCACAGCAGCACCACACAGTGGCCAATGAGTGTCACTGTAAGAGGGCAGTGGTTCACATGCTGTAGTTGTGTTGTTGGGGAACCTTCAGTTAAACTGCTTTCAAAGTCCAGAAAGAAATGACACAGACTGGTCACATCAGAATGGTAGCTGTTCAAACCGTTGAGCTTGAGGGAATACTATTATGTCCTTCATTATGATATTAAATATTAAAATCATAACATTAATACCTCAATGTCCTGAGGTGGTGGGGTGCACATTATTTTATAGATGAATTATACAAATATACTGAGACAACTTTCATTAAAGCACCTATGATATGAAAGTCCAATTGTTCAATTCGTATTTGTGGGGATAGAAAACACACATGGGAGCCCCCAAACAAAACATATTTCATGTTTTACCCCCCTTTAAGGTTTTACCTCTCATACATCACAGAGTTGTTTGTAAGACTGTAGGTATGGTTTAAGACCTGCACTAGTATAGAGTAATAAGAACAGTGTACTGTACAATATGACTATTACAATATATTGATTACAATATTTTGACAATATCATGTTGGAATACTGCTGCCTTTTTGCGATAGTGATATTGTGCATGTTCATCCCTCGATAACAATAGGATAAAGATTTTTACAGGTTTGAACACAGACCTCTCATACTGCATGACAGAGTTGTAGTCGTAGCTGGTGCCCTGGTTCAGAGTGTTGACCTTGTCGAAGTTGGACTTCATGTCTGGGGATTAAGTGAGATATGCAGCATAGAATTACAGAAAATAATCAATAAGAAACATGTGTCTGTGTCACACACTGTGCCTCAAGTTTTACAAACTGTTGACAACATTTGCAGTCAATGTTTATTTAATTTTTTACAAGTAAAATGGTTTCTACAGTATTTAGCATGCTTTCCAGAAAGGAAAAGGATGTCGTCAGTGAAGATAAATGATATGAAGGAATGTTTAGATTTCTGGTAGCTATGGTAGCATTGATGGCGTACTCCTAGTAGAGTCTGGTGTGGTTGTCTCTTGTCGTTGCGTACAAGTTTGTGGTTTTATGTCATGTATGATATGTTGGGTTGCCATCTTTAAACCAGCCTTAGCATGGATCAGATTATAAATAGTATTTACTACAAAATATGATTAATTTCACTGCAAATAATCTCTTAAATTTAAAATAATCTAAACCCTTAATGCAATTCTTCTTCCTTCAATGAGCTAAAATCCTTTTCTGTTTTTTTTTTCTAATCTAAAAGTTTTATTTGATGGCCTTCTGACAATCTGGCATTTGTACACTCCAAAAATGGAAACACCAAACGCTGGTTATTGCAGGCCTGAATGTGAGTCATGATGTTATGTCGTGTTGTAGTGTGTTCCAAGGTTCCTGTGGTTGTGTTCCTACCAGGGATGATGTTCTGCCACATCACTCTGATGTGGTTGTCTCTGTCACTGCGGGTCTGCTCATGGTGGAATCCCAGAGCGTGGAGCAGCTCGTGCTGAACGGTGCTGTGGTACAAACAGCCGTTACGAGCCAGAGACACTGTCTGACCGCCGCCCTGGCGACCTATCCAGGAGTAGCAACTGTAAACAAACACACATAGGACCTTGGTATGTGGACCAGTGGCATAGCCAGGAATTCACTGGGCTTGGGGATATCTGACTGGGCAATGGGCATAGTAGGCAGAGTCTTTCTTTCTCTGGAGTGTGAGGGGTGAATAAGCTGCGCTGTCCGCAGCTCTTGCTCTGGTCGGTTAGTGGTTCTGCTGCTGCAGCTCCCTCCCTCAAGTACCCCCACCCATGTGTGCATGCACTGACACAGCCGAGTGAAATTATGACTAATGCAGCTCAGCACTGTGCACGGCACTGCGTGGTGTCTGTCAGACAGGCAGTGCATATGATCCACTTGGGCAGAGTTCATAAATATCTGGGCAGGTGCCCAGTTTAGGCCCAGGTTTTGATATGTGGATAGGCCATTGTAAATTACAAACTCCATGTAAATACGTTTGTTGTTTGTTCCTCTCGGACAAAGGTGGACTTGGCTGTCCTCACCACCCCTCTATATGTACTGTATGTGTGTCTCACTTCACTGAATCCAAACTCTCACTCCTCTTACTATGAAAACCTCATTGATTGGTGTCACATCTCTCTGTTCTTAAACAGCATCACATAGCTTATGTGAAGAGGAACAGCTTGGTGTCCAATTCCAAACCGAAGGAGCACACAGCCGAGCCCAGAAACAACATGCGTCATTGTCCTACCCGCCTCCAGCCTCGATGCTGATCCATTCGGTGTCACTGTATCCGTAGGGTCTGAACCGGATGCAGGACACCTCAGAGAAGGACTGCAGACCGCGCTCAATGATGGCTCTCTCCCTGGAAGCTGATAAGCAACAGAACACCATGCATGATTCACACTATTGACACCAGTACACTTCCACATGTAACATGTGCTGTGAAATTCCATAAGACTTTCCATAAAATATTAGAAAACCCTCAATGAGGGCTTATAAAATCATGGTTAGAGTAGGCTAGTGATGAACATGAGTCCATTTTCCACGCCCAATGGAAGGTTCCCTTAAAAGAGTCTATATGTAACAGATTTCTGCCGGATAGCACCAAAATGTAGAAATATATAGTAGATAGATGCATAGTATTACATAATGGTTGTGGATGTAGTAATGGAATAGATGTAGTGCACTGTACGTACTGTATTGGTTTGTGATGTAGTAAGGGATGTAGACTTTTCCGTCACTCCATTTCTCCCACAGACATCCATAATTCGTGCAGGGATCTGCGTTTTTCTCTGCCTCCGATTTGACGGCGATGTCTCCATCAACGATGGCGGGCTCGTCGAAGTTGCGGACTATGTGAACGGGACAACGTAGGCTACGTTATGGGGCAGTACAAACGTTAGATAACTCACACAAATCCATTTTTTATTTGAGGCTTTTATCACAAATTAAATCAGTTTTATCTAGATCTAGAGAGAGAGTGATAGATGCTTTAGTTGGACCAAAATATTTTGAGATGGGGTCTTGGTTGCATCCTGACAAATCTACAATCCCACAAAGTCAAATTGCAATTCAGCACACAACTGAAATGCCACGCTATAACTCTATGGTGATGTTACTGTGTGTAATACAGTGTGTAGTACATACTGCGGTCTCTGTTAGCTCTCGTCAGCAGCTCTCCTACAGACAGCTCTTTGGTTGTGTCATCTTCAATCATCTCAGCAACTACACACAGCAGTTACACCATATTATTCATTATATTCATAACATTTGGGTAAATGTATGTATGTATCACAATCAGTTAAAATAACTGGGCAGCAAAGATAGAAAGAAAGAAAGAAAGAAAGAAAGAAAGAAAGAAAGAAAGAAAGAAAGAAAGAAAGAAAGAAAGAAAGAAAGAAAGAAAGAAAGAAAGAAAGAAAGAAAGAAAGAAAGAAAGAAAGAAAGAAAGAAAGAAAGAAAGAAAGAAAGAAAATGAAAGGTCAGTGGAATGTTCACCGACTGCACATTGTAACTTCTACACCAGAATGCTAGCTAGAGCATAACAACCAGGTTTTCACAGGTTGGTAAAAGAGGTTTATTCAGATTCCATGATGTTATTAATGCATCAAAGACAGACCTGGAGTTCTACCTCTTTACCAATAACCCTAACCCTAGAAAAATGCTCTCTGAGCTGCAGGTATATCTCAGGTTTACCAAAGACAGACCCCATCTACAACACAGTGAAACCACATGATGTAACTCCCACTCATATTTTGTATAGTACTAGTAGCCTATATATTTGAGACTTTAGACAGATGCTATAGGTTCATTATTTACTTGTGATCCTAGTTTTCTCGAGGCACATCTATCTACATGTGTTAAGTTTTTAAGCTTATTGTGAAGTTAGTCAGAAGAACGTCTGGTAAATGACAGCATTGTAAAATTGTCTTACCTTCCTGTAGAAAAAGTGACCGGTGAAAAAAGAGAGAAATATATGAATATGAAATGTCCAATAAGTTTAATAACAGTTTTGACATTTGTAAGTGTGTGTGCTTGTGAATGTATTAACCTCTTCAGCCCTGGCAGAGGACACCAGAAGGAGGGCCAACACGGCCCAGGAGAACCTCAACACAAGCATGACTGGAACAGACCTGCACATGCACGTGCGCACACACACACACACGCACGCACGCACGCATGCACACACGCGCGCACACACACACACACGCACCCACGCACGCGCACGCACGCACGCACACACACACACACGCACGCACGCACGCACGCACGCACACACACACACACACACACACACACACACACACACACACACACACACACACACACACACACACACACACACACACAGAAAGATGTTGGTTGAAACCTCATATCTCCACATTTCAACATTAACATCAACAGTATTTTCAAAAGACAGAAGCACTGTATATGAAGGGACACTGGTTACATTGCCATTAAAGTAACTAGTAACTAAAGTTTTCAAATACTTGTAGTGGAAATCTACAGAAAATTGGAACTAATCTTAAGTGGTTCCCAAACATTTTAGCCTGTGATCCAAAGGGGAAAACTAGTGAAAATAGCAGATTTACAGCATCACACCTAGTCCTATAATTTAAGTAGTCGTAAAATACCTGATATATAAGCTCAGTGTGCGACAGCTTCTTAAACCTTTCTTTTGTAATTCCTGATTTTTCTTAGATTTTTCTTTGATTTTGTCAGTGACTGGATTTGTTTTGAATCTCTGAAATATTTTTTTCTAATGAGATGTTTGAATATTATGATAAAAAAAACATAGTAAACAAAGAATTAATGGACCTGTTTGGGACCATTCTATTCAACAGGACATCTAATATCCTAATACAATTTAATATTTGTAATAATATTTGTTTAAATAAAATTAGACACACAGGGGTGTTTGAGCATATACACTAATTAATTCTTACCATATCTAAGATACATTGTTTTAAATTAAATATTGCCTAATGAGCAGAGTTCTTACCTTGATGCTTCCACAAGGAACAGGTGTCTGCTCCATGTCCACACCAAGCTTTAAATATACTCCAACTGTAACAGTGTTGCCATGTTCACGTGTTATAAGGCACCTTGTGTTTCTGCTTACAGTATTTTTACCTTGTTTTCATACTCACATGAAATCTGGCAACACTTACCTGTACTTACTGTACGAAAAGTGAAAGGAGAACTCAAATATGCTGACGATCCACAATTACTTTATCTCTAAATCAGTGTTTTTGACGTTTTCATCGCCACAACCGCATATTAACCCACATACAGTAGACCCACATGCAGTAATCGCCAGCTAAGTGGGTTATATATTTACTAATATATTTATTTATCCCTTGACCTCCACAATATACAGTATTCTGTAACGAGTTAATTTTTAGTTATTACTAATGCCTTGTAGGGAAGAATAGCTGAGACAGAGATGAAGCAGGTACCTGCACTACATGCTGATATAAAACTGTGTTACAGATTCAACTTTTATATGGATAGACTATAGATACATACTGTTTGATAAAGTAGCACTACAGTAGCTGTGCTTGCATCATGCTTTTAAGATGCATGATGCATTTAGATGTGCTATTTTCAAAAGATTATGAAATGTAATGGTTTGTAATGGCCATTGATATGATGTATTTTATATAATGAATTCATGAATGTGAATAATGAATGAATTGTGTGTGTGTGTGTGTGTGTGTGTGTGTGTGTGTGTGTGTGTGTGTGTGTGTGTGTGTGTGTGTGTGTGTGTGTCTTTTGTCTCTTTATTTTTGCTGTTTTTATATGTTTAGATTGGCTAATCCAATCCAAACAGTTGTGAGCTTGTGTTGTGAGTGTGTGCCATGTGCTTTTGTGGTGCAACATGTACTGTATGTCAAACTTGGGCAGTCCATGTGCCTATAGATGTCGAACTTGGCAGTGAACCAGAGCAGGTGTTATGGTTCCTGTACTCATAACCCACCCACGCTTGTTTGTTTTTCCAGGTGACTGGGCCTATAGAGACATTCTCTAATTGTGTAGACTTAAATTAAGTATTACAGATGTCTTATAATATAGGGTCCAGACATTTATGCTGCATGCTGACCAGATATCCTATCCCAAATAAAATAGCCTGATGATTACAAAGGTGATACGGGTCATACGTTGCTGTTTCCTTAGTAAAGTAATTCACTGCATTTAATGACTGTGTGCAGGAGTCTCATCCTTCTTTTTTAGTATATCTGTCCTTTCTGGTGCTCCTGTCTGTAGGTGTGCAAAAGCCTTACTTTTTACACAAGGGGAGGAAGTACACCGAAAGAGTGGAAGGCACACTATGTCACACTGCCACTCAAGTGATTAATGGACAATCACATCGTGCATCTTTTCCAGACTTATCAGACCTGAACATGCACTCTGAGATGCATGCTCACGCTCATGCTTTCACACAGCAAAATGTTCCCAAGAAATCTTGGGAACATTTTGCCCTCCCTTGAGAGCATAAAAGATGGAAAAGAAAATCCAAATCCAATTTTTATTTATAGAACATTTTTTATACAACACATTAATCAATTTTCACTGACAATCAGAAAAGTTTGTTCCAATGGATCCAATGTAGTTATTATTTAGTCATAAGCTCATGTTAATCGTTTTTTATTTATATTTATAAAATAATAATACACTGGATGTGACCCTACATGAAATTACTGGAAGATGTATACACCCAAATTCAAAATATTTTCAAAAAGCAATAAAAAGTTTATCAGTTTGAACATTAAATATGTTGTCTTTGTAGTGTATTCAATTGATTATAGAGTGAAGGCAATTTGCAAATCAATGTATTTTGTTTTTATTTACATTTAACACAATGTCCCAACTTCATTGGGATTGGGGTTGAACAAACCTAATACAGTGACTTGCAGCAAACAGCATATACATTTTCACAAGATCTGAAAGTAATGGAGCTTATTCATGAGCTAGAATGATACTGTAGATTTTACTATTATTATCATTTGTACACTGTAGAAATATGATTCCCTGAACAACGGGTTCAGTAAGTCTGCTCACGCAGCTGGACTCCCTGTAAAGACAGGCACATTTAGAAAATTAAATTGAATTTCCGTAAAGAAGGTCTGACACATCTACTGTATATGTGTGTGCGTGCAGCAATGTATGTGTGTGTGTGTGTGTGTGTGTGTGTGTGTGTGTGTGTGTGTGTGTGTGTGTGTGTGTGTGTGTGTGTGTGTGTGTGTGTGTGTGTGTGTGTGTGTGTGTGTGTGTGTGCACATGCTTAGTGTATACTCACCACACTTGTAGAGGATATTGAGCCTGGCGATGTCATTGTGGCTCATCTCCTTAGCATTGCCCAGAGGCACGGTGGGGTCAGGGGTGGGGATCATGGTGGGCTGGCCGTTCTTAGAGAAGGCATACCTGTCAGCGGTCATTTGGACAGCAGGTTTTAGAAGCGTTTTAGTCAGACATCTTTTGAATAAAACTACTTTTATTCTGATTCTTAGTCATCATTTTACTTTATTCAGTCAGCTACTGTACGTGTACAATTCCTTAGAAAAAAGTAATTACCTTTTCACATTTGTTTTTCACATGTTCATGTCAGTGTTTTAGTTGTTGTAGTGGTAATGTTGTAGTTTTAGGCTAGATTTACAGTACTCAAATATCTTAGTCGAGAGGGGTCCATTTTTGTCAACATATTTTGTCCACAACAATGTACCCCATTGGCATGAATATATGATTTTTCTCAAAGAAAATATCCTAAAAAAATTGGTTGTATTATATTTGGGTGCTTACAGTTTGACTTTCAATGTCATTTTTCCACAAATAGGTCTTGAAAAATGGGGGTTGCCTTATAACCAGAGTCGTCTTACATTTGGCCTTGATGGTGTTGTAATTGGAGATGTCTTGGGTGAGTTTGTAGAATAGTCAGATGGCTGGGGCACATGCATGCATTTTCAGAGCATGCTTATTTTAGTCATCTTCTGGTTGGTTACTACTTCCCTGTCTTTCCTCTAGAGGGCAGTAGGGGTCTAACACAGTAAAAGGTGGTTGAAAATGGGCACTGTGGCTCTGCATGACAAACTTTCTAGTCTTTACTGATCTGTGGTGCATGCTGGGAGATGTAGTCCTACTTACCTGTGGTACTGCATGACTGAGTTGTAGTCATACGGCGTCACCTGGTTTTTTGTGTTAGCCTTTCTGAAGTTGTGCTCCATGCCTATAGGGAGCGAGGACAAACGTACAGATGACACTATTTATTGACACTAGTTATTTATTACATGGGTTCCAAAAATGGGATCCGGGGGTGTCATATAGGGTTCAACTCGTCAGGTAGACAGATATTGGCGGCACTGACCAGTCACAATGTTCTCCATCAGCACTTGGATGTGCGCGTCGCGGTCAGCCCTGGTCTGCTCGTGGTTGAAGCCCAGGGCATGGAGCAGCTCGTGCTGGATGGTGCCGTGGTGCAGACATCCTCTCTTGGACAGAGACACCAGCTGCATGCCCCCACGACGCCCAATGTACGAGTAGCAGCTGTAAGGGACGGGAGGATGGTGAGAGACAATGACAATACAACCAAGGATATTATAGTTAACTAAAACTGACAAGTTGAATCAGACAAGTGTTAAGTTTTAGATTTTAATTATAGCAGTTTTTCATGGATGCAGTCGATAGTTCAGCTGACAAAAACAATAAGGCGGCCTGCTTTGTCCCTTAAAAAATAAATAGCAAATCCACTCTGAAAACCAATTAAAAATAACTAATTAAACTTAAACTTATAATATGTACAGTATATATTCAAATTTAACAAAACCAGAGTTTTGATGACAACACAGAACAGATAGCACTTTATTTGCAGACTTCTACAGATTAAAATAAATCCCCCTGTCTCAAAAACACGCTGTGTATGCATCTCTGTCTGCATTTTAAGTATCATTTACTTATATTCATGTTTTAACATGTAGGAAAAACTCTTTGCAAGACTTTAACATAGTTAAGATTACAGTAGTATTAAACTACTGGTATTTAGGTAATACAGTAGGCAATTCATCATTTTTGAAAGTCACTAAGTGCTGTTTATTTAATCTAACATTACAGTATAATGACTCAACTTCTGCAGAGGGCAAGTCTTTTTTGCAATGGTTTTAAGTGTGTTATACTCTCAAAGGCCCAAACCACACCTGTTACAACTACTCACAACACCTTGCAACAAAACTTTGCAAAGCGTTTTTGCCATTGCACAGTGGTTTTGCAAACCCCTCCGGTCCTCTCTCTATCCTTTATATCTCTGTGGGGCCAACATCCTGTCCTAGGCTACATTCTATTGGTTGGTATTCTAGTGTTATATTGTGTGAGTTGTGGTACCCGCTCCCGGAGTCAATGTTGAGCCAGTCCTTGTCCAGTCTGCGGTTTGGTCTGAATCGGATGCAGGATACAGTGGAAAAGGACTCCAGACCTCTGGTGATGATGGCCTTCTGAGTGGAGGCTGCCAGGACCAAAACAAAACAACACAAAGCCTCATTTATGTATTTCAATGTATACACTGATCCAGCATGTTGCCTTAGTAAACATGTTGGATGATTGTGGCGACACCATTGTACAATAAACTACAACAGGAATTCTGTTGAGAGTTAGCAATCATCAACCATATTGTTTCCCCTTCCAAGTACATTTGTGAGATTAGCTCTGACACACAGCGGTCAAGAGGTGCCCAACCATTTCACCGTGTACTGCCTGGACCAAAAAAGAATAAGTGAAAAGTGAAGGAAGAGGTCCACACAAATGGTCCTAAAATAATATAATAACAGAGTGGACAAAAATAACAACGTTTCAGCCTAGTTGGCCGTCAGAGTACACCTGATGAAGGCAGCTTAGGCCTGAACGCCCTTTTGTGCGCTCTGTTATTACATTATTTTGGGAGTCTTTCAGATGAGGACCCCTTTCTTTTTTAGCTCAGACACACACACACACACACGCATGTGTGCACGTGCACACACACACACACACACACACACACACACACACACACACACACACACACACCAGACAGTGTTCTAGACATCACCCCCTAGTATATAGATCCACACCCATACACATGCTGGAGACTACACGGGTCTAATTGGTAAAGAAGTGGTGATTAACACGATCATACTGTAGTCAAACCTTGAACAGTGCCTCTGCCTCTCAGACATTTTAATGAGACATAAATGTGTCTCTGTCAACCACAGGAATGCAGGCAGGGCACAGTGGTTTAAACTAAAGTAAATACATATTTACCACACAGCACTGCCATATGTAACTGTATTCTTATAGAGGCTATACTATGGGCATGACATGGATCTTATGTGGGAACGCCTATACTGAGTGGCAACGGAATGACATTCTTTCCTTAAGACATCCTTAAGAGTGCATACAGTCTGTGTACCTTCTAAAGTACTATCTGAACTAGAAAAGGTGCCCTGCTGGGCACAGGTCTCCACCAGATTAGGCTGTGGCCTCCTGGTGGCGCTATAGGCCATTGCCTTTCCAAGTACATTTCCATTACAAATCCACTGGTGACACTATAACAAGTGAAAAGGGTGTGGTTATACTTGTCTGTCTAGTAGATGTGTTAAATATTTCACATAAATTAACACACTTTCCTACAAGGCTGAAGAATAATACCACACTTTTCAAACAGGGGGTTGCGACCTTTTTTAAAAAGGTTGTGACCATTTTAAAACGGCATTTTCCCGTTGTCAAAACAGTCACAGTTGTGACTGTTTTTTTTATCATTCACAACTAAACCTAATCCTTAGCCCTAAACTTAACCTCAATAAAACCTATGCCTAAACCTAACCTCAACCTCTGCTCTGACTAATTAAAAGTTGTGACTGTTTTAAAAAAAGGTTTTAAAACAGTTAGGGCAACTGTAAAGGCTACAACTGTTGGTTTTAGAAAAGAGAGAGAAATGATTTCACCCCTGGATTTTTGTGTCAAACCAGAAACCGGGACGGAGTCAAAGTTCAGGTCTCACACAGAGCAGGGACTCAGAGAGACCAAAAACAACCACCATGCTATAGTAGTGTATGTACTGTATAGTGTAGCAGAGAGGTGGCCTAATGGCATAAGAACCTAATATCTCCCACAACAAGCTACGGGCAATTCCCTTTGGCTTAATGGTTAACATGTTGGCTTTCCCCACGTGAGACACACTTACAGAATACATTAGAGATGTGATAAGGGATGTAGACGTTTCCGTCGCTCCACTTCCCCCACAGACAGCCAATCGTAGAGCACAGATCAGTGTCTTTCTCCGCCTCCGTGTCCACGGCGATATCTCCTCCAATCAGGATGGGGTCGTTGAAGGCGGGGACTGAAACGGAATTGGTAATGCATTATCCTAGGCTTTCAATGATTATTAGGCTAATTGCGTGAGTGGATCGGACGCAAGTTAAGCGGTCGGTTTGTGACACAACACTCAATACAATACCTTTATTCATTTTCACACAAGAGTAGGTTTTAACAGCGTGCAATGGACAGGCGACGTTTCCAGAAGAACATTAAGCAGGTGGCTTGTTGCCACCTCGAATTAAAACATACTGTAAGTTTCCTTCTGTGAAACTTACAGTAAATCTAAACTTTTTCATTGCAAAAAAATGTTTCATGTGTCTTCATAAGTGTATTGAACTCCCAGTAAGTATTTAGGATAAACAAAAAGAGCTACCTAGC